>QAOC01034571.1:0-95998 GCA_003255005.1 Begonia fuchsioides | reverse complement strand
ATTGTGAAAAGTTAGTATGTGTTTTTTTACATAAAAAAAAAACAAAAAAAAACGGGTGTTACACTAACTTACTTAGTTTCTTACCCTTGGTGACCCGAGAACCGGTCTGTTACTGGGTTTCTTACTTACTTACTTACTTACATTGGTGGAACACGTGTTACTTTAATTTCTAAAAACTATAATTAACAAGGAAAAATCGTGAGATTGAAAAACATTCATTCCTTCATAAATAACGATTTTAGTTCCACCTTTATAAAAAATACATAATCATTTAATAACTTAAAACATACAGCGGAAGACAATTACTTCAACTTAAAATACATTCATTTCAAAAGATTTGTAATCCATCACTCCAAAATAAGGGTATACATTTTAATTACATCTTCAAAATATTCAAAACATTTTATATTATAACTGTGAGTGTGTGTCATGCATCACTCTCCGTCGGTCGTCACTCAATAAACTGTATCATTTGAACACTCCTCTGCTCTAACTTCTTGGTCAGTCACTTGCACCCATTCTTCCATTACATTCCCTACATTGCAAAGCCTAAACTATGAGCCTAAAGCTCAGTAAGAAGCATAACTATAAAATGCAATGCATGAGTATGCTATGTTGTTAAAACAATGCACAATTTCATTAACGTATCTTAGGTTTCATATCTTCTTTATCTTTGGAAGTATTACAGGATCTCAAGAACACTCCCTCCACCTACTTCAACTTCTACTGATTTTGGGCCCACTTACTTCTTGGAGTGCTCAGGCCTGTAATAACCATTTGCTTTACTGTTCTGATATTCAAGTTCTTAATTCATCGGAGACGAAACATAATTAGCTTCCCATACCACCAATCATATCTCGTTTACCTCCAACTACGTTGTAAAACAATGCATTAAATCATTTCGTTGACATTTTGTAAAACTATGATGCATGACCATGTGACTATGAAACATTACTTAAATCACATCAAACATATCATGAAAACAAGCACACAACAAACATCAAAATACATCCTAATCTTTGCAATGCAGTCCCACTTAAGGGCCAACAATCTTAATACTAACTTACCTTTGTAGCTAGATTGAGTTGATCCACTTGAGTCTCCTTTTTAATCCAATGATCTAAACCTACAGATCATTTAAGGATCAGAAGTAATAAACTCTTAACTTTTTTATCTCAACTTCAAACAACTATAACTTCCTTAATAATGATCTTTTTGCGATGCTCAAGGTGTCAAATTGTTCCTTAAAGAGTCTACTATAACTTCTTAGAAGACACCAAATTCAGAAAATGAGCGTATGAATTGCTTAAAATCCATAACTGGTCGACCGCATAAAACAAAGTGTCGACCGCTGCTCAAAAATAGAGAGCATGCCTTCTAAAAATCGTGATCCGGTCGATCGTTACCGGTCGACCTAATTACAAAATGGACGACCTAAACTACAAAACGGTCGTCCGAATTCCTCTCCCAGTTTTCATCTACCAAAGTGCAACATTCATAACTTTGTCTACAAAGCTTCAAATTGAGTGTTTCAAACGGCTATAGATCACTCTAAGAGTATACTTTAATTATTATGAAGGACATAAACTCAAATTCGTGCTAAAACTTGACCTAATGTCAAAAACTCTAACTTTGTGTATGATTAACCGATTTCACAGCAATTAACATGAAATCATCCATATTTATCCACCAGTTCATCCAATACAATCATATTATATTTACTGAACCTAAAAGAAACTCAGAGGATAGAAAATTACCTTGAACTTCAGCCTCCACGAAAGCTTCAGAGTTTTTCCACCTCACTACCTCTTTTCTTTCTCAATCTCATTCTCCCCTTGACCAAGACGTGAGAACTTAAAGTAAAATAGGGAGAATGAGTCGTGCTGGTAGGGAAATGACAGACCATGCCTTCTTATCTCATAATTAAACAAAATCAACTTTTCCTTTACGTCCACCGATCGGATTCCTCCAGGTTGTTGCTGACTTTTCAATTCAAATCATGAAAGGTGTCGACCGCTAATCCTTCGCGGTCGACCGTTTACAAGGTGTCAACAGCTAACCCATTTGCGGTCGACCGTTTGGCAAGGTGTCGACCACTAATCCTTTGCGGTCGACCGGATCTTACATGAAGGTAGTCCTTTAGTATATTTAACCCAACTTACTTCATTAATTTACTTAAACCTAGCAACCATCAAACAATGGACTTCAAACAAACACCAATCAGACCCAAACACTTGAGCCGGTGCACGGTGTGATACACTCCAAACAGAGTATTCTTATTCTAATTATTCATAATCGTAACCAATTCACGTGTTTCTATTTTTCCAACCTTTCCGAATAACTTTATTTCATATACCCCTTGAACATTATTCTCTTTATCACCTTCAACCTACTCATTTACTAATATCCACAATACCTTAATACCTCAAAATTTAACCAACATTCATCCAATAAAAAGAATCTTTAACACTTCAACCTTAAAGTCACAAATTCTAAAAAATAAATGAGGGTTGTTACAATAATAGCTTGATAGAGAGTTGGCACCTACTAGGTCCTCTCATAACTTGATACTTGATAACTTGATCTTCATGCGATGAATGGTGACATTTTGAATGCATGAATGAGATGACATGCAAAAATTGACAACTTGACTTAATTCATGCATTATTGATAACTTAAGAAATCATGCTTTGCTTAACAATTTAACATAAATCATACATAAACACATATGTCTCCCAAATGCATTTAAACTTGATTTCTTAACATACTTTTCATGCTTTAGGTATTTAGGCGTTACGCATAGTATTACATCACAATTCAATGTCACGAAAACACCAATCATACCCATATTATTGGGCCGATGCACGGTGCGATGCACCCCAAACAGATTACATACATATATAACTATAACGTATTTGTTTCATGCTTAATAACTTGACATTTTAACATTTCTCAATCATTCAATCACGTCAACCTCAGTCCTACTCTTTGTGATGTAGGCCCCGAAGGGTAAAACACATGCAATGGGTTCTTACCTTAACCGCTATCTTGAATTAATCTACTTGAGCCTCTTTTAATCCAAGAACATATAGATCATCCAAGGATCCAAATTCAGGTAACTTAACCTGTTTTATTGCGTAAAGTCATAACTTTATTCCAACTTCAAACAACCATAACTTCCTAGATAATGATCCATTGATGATGCTACGGGTGTCAAATTATTCCTTAAAGGGTCTACTATAACTTCTTAGAAGACACCAAGTTTATAAAACTATCGTAACATAAAGTGTTGATCAATGTTGACATAACAATGAGTATGCAACACTGAAAATCAAGGACTGGTTGACCCAACCTATAAGGGGTCGACCCAGGTTGACAAGACAGAGTGCCTGCATTTTTAAATCGAGAATCGGTCGACCCTAACCTATAAGGGGTCGACCGCAGCTCTCCTTAGTTTCCGTACACTGACTTGTGACGTCCATAACTTTTCATACATAGCTTCAAAATGAGTGATTCAAACGACTATAGATCACTCTAAGATTATACTTTAACTCTTATGAAGGACATAACTTAAAGTCCTGCTACAATTTGACCGAATATCAAAAACCCTAACCTTGCGCATAATTAACCGATTTCACAAAAATTAATATGAAATCATTCATATTTATCCACCAACCCAACCAATACATCATATTATCCTTACTGAACCTAAAAGAAACTCAGAGGGTAGAAAAAGTACCTTGAAATTTAGTCTCCACGAAAGCTTTAGAGTTTCCTACCTCACCTCTCTTGAGATATCCCATTTTCTCACTATTTTCTCTCATAGAACTTCTTTTCTTTCTCAATCTCACTCTCCCTTTGATCAAGACGTGAGAGCTCAGAGGAAAATAGGGAGAAGAAATCGTGTTGGAAGGAAAATGGCAGATGATGCCTTCTTATCTCCTTAATTAAACTAAAATCAACCTTTCCTTTAAGTCTACTAATGAAAACTCTACATGTTTTGGTTGACTTTTCAACTCAAATTGGGGAAGGAGTTGTTTGTGTCGACCGCTCGTCTATTAAGTCGACCGAAAGAAGTTCCCAAGAGTGACTTGTGTCGACCCCTCTTAAATCCTGTGGTCGACCTAAAGTATTCAATTGTGTCGACCCCTCTTAAATCCTGGGGTCGACCTAAAGTACACAATTGTGTCGACCCCTCCTCAATCCTGGGGTCGACCGAAAGTATTCATTGTGTCGACCCCTCCTCGATCCTGGGGTCGACCGAAAGGGTTATATTGTGTCGACCCCTCCTCGATCCTGGGGTCGACCCAAAGTATTCCCAAACACTTAGAAGATTTTCTAACCTTTCCGAATAACATCATTACTTATACCCCCTTAAACCTTATTTTCTTTATCACCTTAAACCTACTAAATTGCTAACATCAACAATACTTTAATTCCTCAATATTTACCCAACATTCATAAAACAAATCTTAAACACTTCCATCTTAAAGTCACAAAATTCTAAAATAAAAATGAGGGTCATTACATTCTACCCTCCTTAATAAAAATTTTGTCCTCAAAATTTAGACCTTAAACATCTCCGGATACTTTTCCTTCATTTCTTGTTCTCAAAATTGTTGGTTAAACCACTCTGGATAGCTCCTTTCTATATCTCCTTGGCATTCCTAAGTAGTTTCTTCTGTCTAGTGGCTCTTTTATAGCACTTTGATTAGAGGAATTTACTCTCTTCTTAGCTTGTTAATCATTAAATTTAGCATCTTTACATCATTACCATACGCTTTTCTTATATTAAGGTTGGTATAATCATACTGTTACTTAGTTCAATCACTTAATTGAGATCCATATGAACTTTCTTGACATCGGTATGAGAACTACCTTGTATAATCCTTGCATAGTTGATGGAAATTCCCAATTTCTATGATGCTTTTTCAATCTCAGTTATAATCGAGACAAGTCCAATAGTTTTTGGGATGAGTCTTCCTCCTTCGTACCAAAACACTTACTCTTTTAAATGATGAAATTTTAAAGGATACAATGTTTCCTCAACCAAACTTGAGTCCTGTCTAAGCTAGCATAACCCTCATGTTGGTCTCGTGACACTCAAATCATTTTCCTAATCATGCATATTGATCCCTGAGTTGTTGTAATATATTTGGATCATATAATTCGCTTCTAAATTTCCAAGATTATTGGCCACCACATTAGCATGATTAACGTTCTTGGTACCAGCTGCTTTAACTCCTCTATAAGTTTCCAACTTTAGATCTTGAATATACTAGTACACTTTAAGTTTTTCTTTACTCATCTAAGTGTGGGGCAAATTTTGACAAACCTCAAAACGCCTTCTAAATATATTTGTCCCTTACCTCCTTAACTAGTTCTTCTCAAAACCCTTACATTCTCTTCTAGATTTACGAGACTCACCCTACTTGATACTCTAGGCATATTTTAATTACTTTCTCAATTCATCTTGGTTTGCCCTTTTTGTTTTTTTTTGTGGTCTCTATGTTCCGACTGAGAAATATTTCTTATTTTTTCTTCAGCCTGGGTTCGAGTAGGTGACTGACTGTCAAAAATGGTTGGGTAGAGCGATCCAAACCTTCATCACTTGGTTCAATTTGATTATTCTTCTTTTCCCCCGCCAGAGCAACCCTTTCTCTATATTCTTTTCTACTTTGAAATTGGTGACCTACCAAGCTCATCAACCTATTGATGACACTTTCATCCACTTGACTGGTTTCGTTATCCATTGATTTTCTGACTCCTAGCATTTCTATTTAATCCTAGAGTTAAACAGACAATACACATAAACAATATAATTAAACAAATTGTCAAACACACTTACAGTGGCTAGAGTCTTCAAGCGGATGTTTACGAAATCAAGTAGTCTGCAGAACCATTTTTAAAACCCGGTCCGCTCTGATACCATATGTAACATCCCGTTATTTAAAACCCTTTTGAGAACAACAGTAAAATTTTTCTTTTTGTAAATACACTTGAAATACTTGACTTGAAAACTTAGCGGAAGCGTAATACTTTAAACGTTGAACTAATGAACCCATACACGTGTAAACCTCAATTTCATCAATACAGGTTAAAGGTAAATTTACGCAAAATAACAATTTTCATTCCTTTAAAATGTTTGACATAATTGTTCAAGACTTTAACAAAAGGCTTCACCAACATCATTCAAAATATCGTAAAGCATCTAATTAGTTTTGCGATAAAACATCAAATACATTAAAACCATTTTCTTTTCCTTCCCCCACGGGGCATTGCTTGGTTTCGTAAATAGTCCGCTCCAAAACAGCTTCATCCACATGTCATGGCACGTGATGAGGACTAAATTCCTCATCCCGAGCTTCGTCACCTACATCACAAAGCTTAACTAGTAAGCTTAAAGCTCAGTAAGAAATCATAATGTCCTACGTGCCTAGCATGCTCATGATATGCTTAAAACATGTTCTTTTCGTAAAACGTGTCTTTTTCAAATCATTTTGGGGTGAGGATCCGTGTCCCATACCACGACCATCCTCAAAAGGTCATTTCGTTTTTAGAGTGAAGATTCGTGTCCCCTACCACGACCATCCTCAAAACTTAACTTGATACATGTTGTCATTACATCGCATAAAGGGGAAATGCATCATTCCCATAACTTGATAACTTGATAGAGAGTTAGCACCTACGGGGTCCTCTCATAATATAATAGCTTGATAGAGAGTTAGCACCTACGGGGTACTCTCATAACTTGATACTTGATAACTTGATACTTGATAACTTGATCTTCATACGATGAATGATGACATTTTGAATGCATGTTTGATAAACATTTTTCTTGAAATATGATGCATGAATGAGATGACATGCAAACTTGACAACTTGACTTAATTCATGCATTTTCGATAACTTAAGAAATCATGCTTTGCTTAACAACTTAACATAAATCACACATAAACTGTAACGACCTGATTCCCGACTCACCGCTTACTTGCTTTTCTTACTTACTTCACTTTCTTACTTACTTACTTCGGTGACCCGCGAACCGGTCCGTTACATGATTTCTTACTTACTTACTTACATTATTTTGGTGGAAAAACTCGTTACTTTAATTTCTAAAAACTACTATCTTTAGTTCATAAAACAGTTTACAAGGAAACCGTCAAATGATAAAAACATACATTTGAATTCCACATTTAAATAAAGTACATAAGCATTTATTAACTTAAAACTACAACGGAATACAATTACTTTAACTAAAATACATTCATTTTCAAAAGATTTGTATATCCATCACACCAAAATAAGGGTATACATTTTAATTACATATCCAAAATATTCAAAACATTCAAAAATATTTTTATATCACGACTGTGTGTCATGCATCACTCCCCGTCGGTCATCGCTCAATAAACTGTATCATTTGGACACTCTTCTGCTATATCTCCATGATCAGTCATTGGCACAATTTCCTCCATTATATTCCCTACATTGCAAAGCCTAAACTATGAGCCTAAAGCTCAGTAAGAAGCATAACTATAAAATGCAATGCATGAGTATGCTATGTTGTTAAAACAATGCACAATTTCATTCACGTTTCTTAGGTTCATATCTTATTTATCTTTGGAAATATTACAGGATCTCAAGAACACTCCCTCCACCTACTTCAACTTCTACTGATCTTGGGCCTGGGCCCACTTACTTACTACTTGGAGTGCTCAGGCCTGTAATAACCATTTACTTTACTGTTTCTTATATTCAAGTTCTTAATTCATCGGAGAAGAAACATAATTGGCGTCCCATACCACCAATCATATCTCGTTTACTTCCGACTACGTTGTAAAACCATGCATGAAAATAGTTCGTAGAAATTTTGTAAAACTACGATGCATGACCATGTGACTATGAAAACATCACTTAAATCACATCACATAACATGAAAATAAGCATACATCACCAAACATGTCATGAAAAAAAACATGCAGCACACATCAAACATACATCCTAATCTTTGCAATGTAGTCCCATTTAAGGGACAAACAATCTTAATACTAACTTACCTTAGCTGCTTTCTTGGATCAATCCACTTGAGCCCCTTTTTAATCCAATAAATGACCTAAATATATCGATCAGAATTTGCATAAAGTCTTAACTTTCTATTCCAATTTCAAATGACTATAACTTCCTCGTTAATGATTCATTCCTGATGATTAAGATGTCAAATTGTTCCTTAAGGAGTCTACTATAACTTCTTAGAAGACACTAAATTCAGAAAACTAACGCATGCCGACTTATGTGGACAAAACAGAGGGCATTCACTGTTTGAACCCCGATTGGGTCGACCCAAACTATAAGGGGTCGACCAAACAGAGAGCTTGCCTTTTTAAATTTGAGAATCAGTCGACCCAAACTATAAGGGTTCGACCCATGTTGACAAAACAGAGAGCTTGCCTTTTTTAAATTTGAGAATCGGTCGACCCAAACTATAAGGGGTCAACCGCAGCTCTTCCCAGTTCTGTATGGTGACTTGTGACGTCCATAACTGTTTCTACATAGCTCCGAATCGAGTGATTCTAATGGCTATAAATCACTCTAAGAGTTTACTCTAACTCTTATGAAGGTTATAAACTCTAATTGCTACTACTTATCAACCGAATCTCCAAAACTCTAACTTTGTTCATACTTAACTCTTTTCTTATCTCTTAGCATGAAATCACCGTTTTTATCCACCAATTCAAACAATACTATCATATTATCCTTACTGAACTTAGAAGAACTTAAGAGGATATAAAATATTACCTTGAACTTCAGTTTTCGCGAAAGCTTAAGAGTTTTCCACTTCCCTTCACTTTCTCACTCTTTTCTCTCACGATATCTCCTTTCTTTCTTAGTCTCACTCTCCCCTTGATCAAAACGTGAGAAGTCTGAGTAAAATAGATATGGAGAAGAGGTTGTGCTGGTAGGGAAATGGCAGTCCATGCTTTCTTGTCTCCTTAATTAAATGAAAATCGATGTTTCTCTCACGTCCATCCATCCGGATTTCTCCAAGTTTTTGTTGGCTTTTCAACTTAAATCGGGAATGTGTCGACCGCTTGTCCAATTTTTTCAACCGAAAGATTTCCTGAGGGTTATTTGTGTCGACCGCTCATCCGTTGTGTCGACCGAAGGAAGTTCCCGAGAGCGACTTGTGTCAACCGCTCGGTCCTGGGGTCGACCGGAAACATACTAAAGGACTATTTTGTGTCGACCCCTCTTCGATCCTGGGGTCGACCGAAAGCGTTCCAGATGGTCCTAATGTGTCGACCCCTCCTAAATCCTGGGGGTCGACCGGTAAACAAAGTTGCGACCCCTCTTCGATCCTGGGGTCGACCGAAAGCATTATAATTGTGTCGACTCCTCTCTGATCCTGGGATCGACCGAAATTATTCATTGTGTCGACCCCTCTTTGATCCTAGGGTCGACCGAAACTTCCATTTGTGTCGACCCCTCCTAAATCCTGGGGTTTACTTGAAGGTAATCCTTTAGTGTATTTAACCCAACTTACTTCATTACTTTACTTAAACCTAGCAACCATCAAACAATGGACTTCAAACAAACACCAATTAAACCCAAACACTTGGGCCGGTGCACGGTGTGATACACCCCAGACGAAGTATTCTTCTTCCAATTATTCATAATCGTAACCAACATTCATAAAGAAAAACCTTAAACACTTTCATTTTAAAATCATAATTCTTAAAATAAACGAGGGTTGTTACATAAACACATATGTCTCCCAAATGCATTTAAACTTTATTTCTTAGCATATTTTTCATGCTTTAGGTATTTAGGCGTTACGTATAGTATACACATCACAATTCAATGTCACAAAAACACCAATCATACCCATATTATTGGGCCGGTGCACGGTGCGATGCACCCCAAACAGATTTCATACATATATAACTATAACGTATTCGTTTCATGCTTAATAACTTAACATTTTAACATTTCTCAATCATTCAATCACGTCAACCTCAGTCCTACTCTTTGTGATGTAGGCCCCGAAGGGTAAAACACATGCAATGAGTTCTTACCTTAACCGCTATCTTGAATTAATTCACTTGAGCCTCTTTTAATCCAATTGATGACCTGAACATATAGATCATCCAAGGATCAGAATTCAGGTAACGTAACCTGTTTTATTGCGTAAAGTCATAACTTTATTCCAACTTCAAACAACCATAACTTCATTGATAATGATCCATTGATGATGCTACGGGTGTCAAATTATTCCTTAAAGGGTCTCCTATTACTTCTTAGAAGACACCAAGTTCATAAAACTATCGTAGCATAAAGTGTTGATCAATGTTGACATAACAGTGAGTATGCAACACTGAAAATCAAGGACCAGTTGACCCAACCTATAAGGGGTCGACCCATGTTGACAAAACAGAGAGCCTGCATTTTTAAATCGAGAATCGGTCGACCCTAACCTATAAGGGGTTGACCGCAGCTCTCCCCAGTTTCCGTACACTGACTTGCAACGTCCATAACTTTTCATACATAGCTTCAAAATGAGTGATTCAAACGACTATAGATCACTCTAAGATTATACTTTAACTCTTATGAAGGACATAACTTAAAGTCCTGCTACAATTTGACCGAATATCAAAAACCCTAACCTTGCGCATAATTAACCGATTTCACAAAAATTAATATGAAATCATTCATATTTATCCACCAACCCAACCAATACATCATATTATCCTTACTGAACCTAAAAGAAACTCAGAGGGTAGAAAAATTACCTTGAACTTCAGTCTCCATGAAAGCTTTAGAGTTTCCTACCTCACCTCTCTTGAGATATCCCACTTTCTCACTATTTTCTCTCACGGAACTTCTTTTCTTTCTCAATCTCACTCTTCCTTTGATCAAGACGTGAGAGCTCAGAGGAAAATAGGGAGAAGAAATCGTGTTGGAAGGAAAATGGCAGACCATGCCTTCTTATCTCCTTAATTAACCAAAAATCAACCTTTCCTTTAAGTCCACCAATGAAAAATCTACATTTTTTGGTTGACTTTTCAACTCAAATTGGGGAAGGAGTTGTTTGTGTCGACCGCTCGTCTATTGTGTCGACCAAAAGAAGTTCCCAAGAGTGACTTGTGTCGACCCCTCTAATATTCTGGGGTCGACCTAAAGTATTCAATTGTGTCGACCCCTCCTAAATCCTGGGGTCGACCTAAAGTACACAATTGTGTCGACCCCTCCTCAATTGTGGGGTCGACCGAAAGTATTCATTGTGTCGACCCCTCCTCGATCCTGTGGTCGACCGAAAGGGTTATATTGTGTCGACCCTCCTCGATCCTGGGGTCGACCCAAAGTATTCCCAAACACTTAGAATATTTTCTAACCTTTCCGAATAACATCATTACTTATACCCCCTTAAACTTTATTTTCTTTATCACCTTAAACCTACTAAATTGCTAACATCAACAATACTTTAATTCCTCAATATTTACCCAACATTCATAAAACAAATATTAACCACTTCTATCTTAAAGTCACAAAATTTTAAAATAAAAATGAGGGTTGTTACACAACCGTTGACCAGTCAATGTTGACCATTGACCGGTCAACGACTCGGCTGAACTGGTTCAGTCCGAACCGGTCTGGCTAAACCGGACCTGCGGCAGTCGGGGGTCGTTTTGGCCCGTGTTTTTGTCTTTTCACTCGGTTTTCATTTCTCTTCTCTTATACACTGTATATGGGATATTACAGAGGAGTTTGACGATATTGAAACGAGCCCAGTGTGAGAGAAACAGATTCCCTAATTCGACCTAAAATTGAGATTGAAATTAAAAGGTATGGGTTTTTATATAAATACTAATTTTCAATGTTTAATTGCATTTGTATTATTATTATTATTGCAATTTATTGTTATTGAACATATGCATATGCATTGCACATTCATCATTGAGCATGTGTGAGTTATTGTGCACAAATGGTTAATAGGGACAGCTAAGCCTGCCCTTGGGTTTCGAATCCCTAAACCGGATCCGGGTCTTTATGGTTGCCACCACCTTAGAGTGGAGTATACACATCATTTGTATTGCACCTCGTGTGCATTTACATATTTACGTATTGTTCAAAATCTTGTTTAAACATGTTTTAACATGTTATTTATTTATAATTTAATAATAAAAATAAAATTTCTACTGAGAGTAGTCACTCACCCATTTGGCTACAAACTTTGTTTTCAGGATCATTCCCGGATAAGGTCCAGTAAGGCTTATATTGGAGTTTAAATTCCCTAACTTGTATTTGAAAAATTTGAACGATGTATTATTTTAAATTGTTCAACTTCTCATGTATATTATTGGGTTGAAACATTTTGCGTATGCCATTTGACTATTTGGATTAAATGTTTGGGCTTGCTTGAAATTTTAAGACTTCCGCTGTTCGATTTCAATTGAATACCCGAGCCTCGGGCTCAGTGGTCGGGTTCCTTCGGGAATCGGGCCATTGGGCCCGGCGTCTATCTAGGCTCGGTTTTGGGTCGTGACAGAGACTCTTGATGATTCGGCGGGTCTTATCGACTCAACATCATTCAGCGGACTACCAACGTTAAATTTTTTTCACAGCCGTTGTCTAATCCAGGAAAAGGTTTGTTCCTTGATTATTGATGGTGGAAGCTGCGCCAACGTGGCTTTCAAAGAGTTGGTAAAAAAATTGGCGCTACCCACCACTGAACACCCGGCACCATACAAACTAAGGTGGCTTACCGATCGGGAGGACATACGGGTCACCAAACAAACCCGGGTCAAATTTTTGATCGGCAACTACAAGGACACGGTCCTTTGTGACGTGGTGCTGATGAGCGCCACTCATTTACTTCTCGGGAGACCATGGCAATTCGACCGCCATGTAATACATAACGGCTTCACCAACCAGTACTCCTTCCATATGAACAGCCGCAACATCGTCCTAGCTCCAATGTCACCAGAGCAAGTAGCCAAAGAGGAGGACGATAAGAAAGAAGCGTCGACCAAAATGGCGTTATTCATGAGGCGAAAGGGGTTGGCCCGCACCATTGACCAAGATGAACCCATTGTCATGATCCTTCACCGGGAGCATGATAATGATGTAGAAGATCAAGTCCTGGAGATTGTTCAACCTCTTCTTGATCGATTCAAAGACGTGTTCCCGGAAGAGCTTCCCAACGGTTTACCACCATCCCGAGGGATCGAACATCACATTGACCTCCAACCGGGAGCCACATTGTCGAACCGACCTCCGTACCGACTCAATCCGGAGGAAAGCAAGGAGTTACAACAACAAGTACAAGACTTGCTTACCAAGGGTTACATACGGGAGTCATTGAGCCCATGAGCGGTCCCGGCACTTCGGGCTATTTGAGTGGCTCGTAATGCCCTTCGGGCTGACCAACGCCACAAGCACGTTCATGCTCCTCATGAACCATGTCCTCCGAGAATATTTAGGCAAATTTATCATCGTTTATTTTGATGATATTCTTGTCTATAGCATGGACATGCCGAGCCACCTAAACCATTTGGAGCAGCTCTTTATCACATTTCGACGAACCCGCCTATTCGGTAACCGAAATAAGTGCGCCTTTGTCCATGCCGCATCTATTTCCTTGGATTTATCTTATCCGAAGGCAGCGTGGAAGTTGATGGCGAGAAAATTAAAGCCATCCGAGATTGGCCAACACCAAGGAGCGTCTCGGATGTAAGAAGTTTCAACGGTCTCGCCAACTTCTACTGACGATTCATCAAGGGTTTTAGCACCATAGTGGCACCCTTGTCCGAGCTAACTAAAAAGGGAAAGGAGTTTGAATGGTCAAAGCTTTGTCAAACCAGCTTTGACCACATCAAAGCTCGACTTTGCGAGGCCCCGATACTTGCTCTTCCGGATTTTACCAAGGTGTTCGAGGTGGAGTGTGACACCTCCGGAATGGGCATTGGTGCGGTCTTGATGCAAGAAGGCCGATCAATTGCATATTTTAGTGAGAAGCTCAAAGGTGCGACTCTTAATTACTCAACATATGAGAAGGAGCTTTATTCCCTCATTCGAGCTATTGTGGTTGGGCAACATTACTTATTGCCGAGAGAATTTATCATCCACACGGACCACCAAGCGCTCAAGTTTTCAAGAGCCAAGGCAAACTCAACCGGAGACATGCGAAATGGATTGAATTTTTGGAAAAATATCCGTATATAATTAATGACAAAAAGGGCGACACAAATGTAGTGGCCGATGCATTATCAAGGTGGAGCATTTTATTCACCGAACTTCGGGTGAAATTTTTTGGGCCTGATTGGATGAAACAAGCTTATAAGGAGGACCCCGATTTTAGCCAACGTTTTGAAGCCGTTTCCAAAGGAGAGTTATCGGGTTATCATGTGGCCGATGGATATCTCATGCGTGGAGGACGGATTTGCATCCCGAGAGGAAGCATCCGGGAGTCTCTTATTACCGAGGCACACGGCGGCGGCCTTGCGGGACATTTTGGCAAGAAGAAGACATGGGAAATGCTCAAGGAGCATTTTTATTGGCCCCATCTTTTTCGGGACGTGCACCATTTTGTGGAAAGGTGCACGGTATGCAAAAAGGCCAAAAACCGAACTTTGGCTCAAGGGTTATATTTGCCGCCACCGGTGGCGAACCATCCATGGCAAGCACTTAGCATGGATTTTGTGCTAGGACTACCACGGACTAACCGAGGCAAGGATGCAATTATGGTGGTGGTCGAACGGTTTTCAAAGATGGCTCACTTCATGGCCTGCTCCAAGACAGCTGAAGCCCCGGTCACTGCCGACCTATTTTTCAAGGAGGTGGTCCGGCTACATGGAATACCACGCTCGATCGTGTCCGACCGAGACTCGAAGTTCCTAAGCACATTTTGGAGGACCTTGTGGGCACGGCTCAGAACAAAATTGATGTTTAGCACGGCATTTCACCCTCAGATCGATGGTCAAACTGAGGTGGTCAACCGATCACTTGGAGCATTACTACGGAGTGTGGTGGACCATAAAATCACGGCATGGGACACTAAGCTGTCGTTCATTGAGTTTGCCTACAACCGATGCCGACATAACACCACGGGCATGACGCCGTTTGAAGCGGCATACCGATTTAATCTGAGGACACCATTGGATTTGCTGCCCCTTCCGACCCAAGAGATCGCTAACCCCGACGGACACGACAAGGCCGAAATGGTCCAAAAATTGCACGAAAAGAACAAGAGGACCATTGAAAAGAAAAACAAGAAGTATGTCACGGCAGCAAACCGTGGCTGAAAGGAGAAGATCTTCCAAGAAGGAGATCTTGTTTGGATGAAGCTTCGATACCTTAAGCAGAAGCACGCCAAATTACTACCGAGAGCCGAAGGACCATTCCGGTGGTCAAGAGAATAAACCCAAACGCCTACAAGCTCGAACTCCCGGATGAATATGGCGTGTCAACCACCGTAAATGTCCAAGACTTGTCTCCTTATTTGGATGACTATGATGATGAAGATAGAGGCAAGGAAAGTGTAGATTTGAGGGCAAATCCTCAAGTACCCCGGGAGGATGATGTGCAGCGGGAGGACGCCACTGATCAAGCCCCGATGAGCATGGAGAATTTCACTAACTTAGTTGCTCATTTTGCAGAGAACTTATCCTCGGAAACACCCTCTGAGGCTGATCGGGAACGACCAAAGGTTGTGATCAATTGGTGCCCGAACAACCCCGACCGAGACACGCTCGGTGTTCCCGACCACGACACTCCCGGAGTCCACCCCCACGACCATGACCCGATGACTAACGAAGAATCGATCGTCAGCCTTGCCGAAATCCTCTAGTATTTTGGCCCAATGGAATAAGTGACTGACGCTCGATCCAATTCTCACAGATCGAGTGTTCACCCGAGAAGCCCGAGCCTTCTGCCACCATGGGCCAACTTTCGGTCACATTTGTGTTTATTTATTTTATCAGCAAATAATGTTTAGGAGATGAATAAGAGACAGGTCCAAAGAAGAAGGATGGGAAAATTCGACTAAGTGTGGAACGTGCATAGTTGGAGACCTCGGTCAACCCGAGGATGCTATTGTGAACGAACCCGAGCAAGCCTATGAGCCCAACGGGCCTTCTTCCAAATTGACCACACGCACGTCAACACTTAGTCAACCAAGGACGTCGGCAGTCTCCATTTCAAATTGGCCCGCGCCAATCCCAAGATGTCCAGAGCTCGGTCAACCAAAGGTCACTGATTTGAACGAGCCCGCGCGCGCCCATGAATAACGGCGGATCTTCACTCAAACTAGCCGGGCGCGCACCTTCATTCGGTTCACCCAAGATGACCGGAGCATCTATTTCAAATTGGCCCGCGCCAATCCTCCAGTGTCCGGAGAGGAGTCAACCCGAGGTCTCCCTTTTGAAAGGCCCGCGCGCGCCCAAGAGCCTAGGAGCATCGGGACCCTCCATTTCAAATTGGCACGCATCAAATCCCTTGATGCCCGGAGCTCGGTCAAGCCGCACAACCGAAGGTCTTCCCCGGTCCACCTTGGTCTCCGTTCAAATTCAGCCTCGCATATCCATCTTGGTTCGGATTTCCAGCTGAAGAGGAGAGCATCGGGACCATCTATTTCAAATTGGCACGCGTCGGATTCCTTGATGCCCGAAGCTTGGTCAAACCTCGGTCAAACCGCGCGCGCACTTCCTTGGTCAACCGAAGGTCTTCACCCGGTCCACCTTGGTCTCGTTTCAAATTTAGCCGCGCATATCTTATTGGATTCGAACCATCAGCTGAAGAGGGACACCTTGGTCTCATTTCGGTCAAAGAAGATCTTCCCCCGATTGATCCAAGACGTCCAACACATCCAAGGGCTTAGTTTAATTTTTTCTCATTTTTATTTTTAAGTTTATTTAAGTGTATCGGCCTTCCTTGGAAAGGTAGAGAGAATTTGAATAAAAATTGTGCTTTGCACCTTCTTCCTAACCAGTCGAAGCTCTTTCCGATGTACCCTTCTCTGGTGAGTCATATTCGGCCAAGAGCGTCACCCCTTGCACGTCCGATCGGTGAGTCATATCCGAGTACGGGCAAGGCCTACGAACCGGACACTTTGATTGCTCAAGTGTCCGATTTGTCCGATCATCTTAAACCCAAAAACTCTCCTGAGTCCATTTCATCCCCGAGCAATCACACCATTTTTCCCTTCGACCGATTTCACCAATTTTGCTCTTATTCGGTCATCCGAACCACCCCTACATTTCATCGAGCCAATCTCCATTTATTCACCCCTTCCTTATGCTGATTGCAAGACCTCGAGTACACCAAGATTTCATCAATGAAGACTACCACAAAGCTGTCCAACTATGGTATGAACACAAGGTTTGTTTGATCCATGAATACATCATGTGCATTACTTAGGCGGAAGAATAATACCTTGAACTAAAAGTTTCCATACCTCGACCTGAACTCAATCTTCTGAATATCATCATCTCAGATCTTCTTGTGGAAATAACCTGATCTTAAAACAATCTTAGAGAAATATTGATATCCTCCTGACTAATCGAACAAATCGTCAGTCCTTGGGAGTGAATTTTTTTTTTTCACTGTCACCTAGTGATGCGAACTACGGATTTTAGAGAATCTGAAACCCGAAAAAAAGCAGAATAATCA
Source organism: Begonia fuchsioides (assembly GCA_003255005.1). Taxonomy (NCBI): domain Eukaryota; kingdom Viridiplantae; phylum Streptophyta; class Magnoliopsida; order Cucurbitales; family Begoniaceae; genus Begonia; species Begonia fuchsioides. The sequence continues at coordinate 78,331 of QAOC01034571.1, read as the reverse complement.
CGAGACGACTTGAGATTCAAGAATAAAAGAAAGGAAGGAACTACACCCCGATCGATGAATTCGATGGAACCGTAGTTATCAAAAAGTAGCTTGACCCGAATCAAACTCGTTGATTGAACCAAAAGCTATCAAGTTTGATCTTTTCAAGAAAACACTTGAAGAAGATCAAGTTCTTCTGTAAGAACTAAAGAAGAGAAATTATCTCACCAAAAAGCATAAGCTTCAATTTTCATAAATCTGAATTCTCCATTAATATTATCATCATGGGCCTCTATTGTTTCTTCATCAATCCTTAGTATTATTGTGGGCTTCGGTTCGTGACATGCCACGGGATGTTTTTGGGGTTCATCATATCTAGTCAAGGCATGGAAGTAGATGGAGCCAAGGTAGAAGCAATTCGGGAATGGCCAATACCCAAAAACATCACGGAAGTTAGAAGTTTCCATGGACTTGCATCTTTCTACCGAGATTCATTAAAGGGTTTAGCTCCATCGTAGCCCCCTTGACCGATTGCACCAAGAAAGGGAAAGAGTTTGATTGGACTAAAGGTTATCAAGAGAGTTTTGAGCTCATCAAGCAAAGATTGTGTAATGCCCCAGTACTTATCCTCCCGGACTTTAACAAGGTATTCGAGATAGAATGTGATGCATCCAGAGTGGGAATTGGAGCCGTCTTCATGCAAGAAGGGAAGCCCCTAGCCTTTTTTAGTGAGAAGTTAAAAGGAGCTATTCTTAACTATTCTACTTATGACAAGGAATGTTACGCAGTCATAAGGGCACTCGAGGTATGGCAACATTACCTTCTTTCTAAGGAGTTCATCATTCACTCGGATCACCAAGCATTAAGACATATCAAGAGCCAAGGAAAGCTGAACCGGAGACATGTCAAATGGGTAGAGTTCCTTGAAAGGTTTCCCTACATCATCAAGTACAAAAAGGGAGAAACAAACGTGGTAGCCGATGCCTTATCAAGGAGGTATGTTTTATTATCTGAACTATCTACGAGATTTTTAGGGTTTGAATGGGTGAAGGAAGCCTACAAAGGAGATCTAGACTTCGGTAAATGGTTTGACCTAGCTCAAAAAAAGGTGGATTGCAGGTATTATATCATGGAAGGCTTCTTGTTCAAAGGAGGAAAATTATGCATACCTAAGGGAAGCATTCAGGAATCACTTGTTAAGGAAGCACATAGTGGCGGTTTGGCTAGCCATTTTGGAGAAAAGAAGACTTTGGAGGTTCTAAAGGAACATTTTTTTTTGCCACACTTATTCCGGGATGTGCACAACGAGTTGGAAAGGTGCATTACTAGCAAGAAATCCAAAAGCCGATTACTGCCCCACAGATTATACATGCCGTTACCCGTACCTAATCACCCTTGGACGGACGTTAGCATGGACTTCGTACTCGGCCTTCCTCAAACATCAAGATCGAAGGATTCGATAATGGTGGTAGTGGATCGGTTTTCTAAGATGGTACATTTCATAGCTTGTGCCAAAACTAATGACGCATCCCATATAGCCGAGCTATACTTCAAGGAAGTGGTAAGATTGCATGGAGTTCCGAAAACCATCGTCTCGGATCGAGATACAAAACTTTTAAGTGCTTTTTGGAAGACTTCATGGCGAAGGGTCGGGACGAAACTACTTTTTAGTACCTCCTTCCATCCTCAAACCGATGGGCAAACGAAGGTGGTTAATCGTACTTTGGGTGGACTACTAAGAAGCATTGTAAGTAAGAAGCTAACCGATTGGGATCTACAACTACCGTACGTGGAATTCGCTTACAACCGAAGCATACATAGCACGACTAAATTCAGCCCCTTTGAGGTAGTGTATGGATTCAACCCTCTCACCCCACTCGATCTTTTACCGATTCCTTCCTCCGAAATCGTCAATCCCAGAGGGGCAAAGAAGGCAAAGTTAGTAAAGCGAATCCATGAACAGGTAACCGAGTCCATTAAAAGGGCTAATGAAACTCATGCAAAGTATGCAAACCGTGGGCGAAAAGAGGTGCACTTTAAGGTCGGAGACTTGGTGTGGCTACATTTAAGGAAGGAAAGATTTCCGAATCAACGGGGCTCCAAGTTAGCCCCTAGAGCCGATGGACCGTTTAAAATTCTAGAGAAAGTTAACCCCAACGCATACAAACTCGAACTTCCCGGACAGTATGGAGTTTCGGCCACGTTCAATGTTCAAGAATTAACTTCGTACATCCAAGATGACCGAGATGAAGACGAGCCACCACTGGATTTGAGGTCAAATCCTAAAGTACCACGGGAGGATGACATGCCACGGGATGACATTATCCAATTCATCCCTCAAGGAGCTATCACCCGAGCTCGCGCTCGGGAATTTTCTAACAAATTTCTTCTTTTTGCAGGAGAAGAATTATCTAACTTCAAGATACCACCGCCTTTGGAACACGACATACAAAAAGCATTTCATTCAATTACTTGGAAGGACGATAATAACGGTTCGGGAAACACCTCACCAACTCACATCAAAACCATGATGGAACCCGAGGAACCTCATCCAAGAGATTAATACTAAAAGGAGCAAGGAATAAAGGAGAAGCAACGTGGAATTGCTTTCGTTTCATTGGTTTTTAATTTTCATTTTTGGACTACTACAATCTCACGTGGAATTGCATGGCATGCATGAGGAGTTAATCACTCTCAATCACCGATTTTGGGAGGGCATTTTGGTCACAATTTTGAAACCATAATCAGCTATGGAGGAGCTTGGACGTGGAGGCTTTTGATTGGTCCATTTCATATAAACTTGGATCACCATCTTGGCAACCCTCGGCCACCCGATTCAATTGTGTTTCTTCGATTCAATTTTGTGTTTGTTCGTATTTTCTTTATTTAATCTCTCGTACCAGCCATGCAATTTTTTGAGATTTGAATTGAATAAGAGATTAATTTCTTTTTCAATTGGAGTTTCTTCCTTTGGTGTTTTCGAACATCTAAAGATTTGGTCTCCGATTCACCTTGAATCGGCCACCGAAAGACAATCCGGAGTTGATCGAATTTCCGAGCTATTCGATTAATCCTTGCCTCAATTTTCCAGCCTTCTGCAAGGATTTGAAGAGAAGTTGAGGGTCATTCAGCTCATCATCCATCCCTTGTTGATTTTACAATAAAATATCCATCAAAACCCCAATATGTTCCCTAACCAAGTCACCTCCCTAGGCGAATCCATATATTCCAATCCTTCCATCCAATTCCTATCAATTTTGGAAGAATTATCCCACATTCATCCCCCAAGAATCATTCAAAAATACACATCAAAACTCACTCTAAATCACGAGATTTGATCCCGTTTCAGCCACCAATCAGCATCCCGGAAATCCCGGAGTCACCTACCTTACCAATTCCATAACTCCTGATTCCACCGTCCATTACCTCTAAATTTTGGAGGAGGTCATACTCATTCATCCCCAAAGATCTCATCAAAATTTCAGATCGAAACTCGCTCTCAAACGAGAGATCTGATTCGAACATTCTCCTATCAATTTTTCCAAAAATTCTGGGATTCTCTCGGATTTTCACCTTTCTCGGCTTGGCCCATCTTCACACCTAACCTAAGTGTCAGTTCGTAGCATGTGAGCTCTTTGTGTTGTTCTTATTGGATCAAACATTGTAAGCCTTTTTCATCTTCTTTGTCCTTGCCTTTGTCATGGGCCCTCCTATGTTTTGCAATGGATCTTGGCCCTCGGTTGTCTCTTGAATCATATCACCTAGTTTAACTTGTGATAGTCTAAGCAAAACCCCAAAGACTCATCTGCTTTCTTTGCAAAATACTTGTGAACTCGACGGGAACGTACTTGGCTGAATAAATTAATGATCTAGAAGTTCATCAAGTTGTTTCTCCAATGCTTGTATTAGAGTCGGCGACATAGTGTACTGAAGAATAGAAACAAGAGTGGCGGCGAGATTGGATCGATGCAGAACTCTATCTCACAGTTTGGAGGTAACCAAGACAACTCGTTCAGAAACACATCGAGAAACTCCCACACAGCATGGAGACTCAAATTCTGCCGAGCAGTCTCAACCTCGTCGTTGACCTACCATAGATTCTCATGTAGCTCTAATCCACAACGGCCACCCAAATTTTTCAAAATGGGATTCGTTATCCTCGTAGTCGGCCCAATGCAAAAAAAAAAAACCGACAACTAACTCATCCTTAGTATTCAAAGTGACTTTCTTCGAGTCACAACAAATGGTTGTAGAATACTTTTTAAGCCAATCCAAATCTAAAATCGCATCAAATGATTCGTGGGTAGTACAGTCAAATTTGCTGAAAAACATGTGATCGTCAATCATCACATAAGGTTATCGGCATATAGACGAAATAACACCTTAACTATACCTCAACATAGGATTCATCATTGATGCACATAATCCAATGCTATAATCAATTGTTATCTCTTTTTTTGCAACCAAAGCCATTTCCTTTGAATAACAATCCATCATCGTTTCATACATTCAAAGTCATTCAATGTACAAAACCATATAAAAACAAAGTGAATCTATCACTTACACACACGTCAAGATACTAACGCATGACACAATCAACACTAAGTTATGCCCCATACACGAACTAGAACAGAGATCGACCTCACGGTTGAATAACGGCCACACCGGTCCACTAGAGGGTACCCTTATTTATATGACCCTAATATCCGGCCTACACAGACGATGCTCCAAGGCTCCACAAACCCATACATGTCGATACTAACACCGGTCAGATGTTCCACTGGCTACCCTGTTTGGCCACTCACACTCTTAAAGAAATGAGAAACATTCCTCTAGAATTACATTAGGACTACACTTTCAAATTTCACACAAGTTAACCTCTTTTTTGACAAAAGACAACCTTATAAATTATTCACTTCATACCTGATGACTCAATCACATATAATAACTCCTAAAAATTTTTTATACTAGATAAAAACAATCATAATAGCAATCGAATTACTTCAACTTAGGGAGACAATTAAGAGTTGAAGAGTTTTTCACCTTTATCGATAATTAATTTCATTTAGTACTCTTTAGGAACAACTAGAATTTGAAATTTAGCAAAATCTTTTATAACCCGTTCTCTGTCTCAATAGGGTCAACTCCTCCTTCGAACATAAGAAGGTTTACTATATCAACTCCTTCAAGCACGTCATCCTTGATGCCACGGAAGAATGAGCAATCCTTTGCTCGGCAAGTTACGTGATGCATTCAACATCGCCGAAACTATATCAATTACACCTAAACTTTGTTTCCTTGTATTCTTTCGTGAAGCCATTATTATCCAAGTGTCATACAAAATATTGGGTTGACATCACTTTATGATTTTTCAACTTATCTAAAACCTTTTACTAGCATGCTATAAAATGGTTTAATAAAATCTTAGATTGTTTCCGCTCTGATACCATAAATTTTTGTCACGGCCCGTGGCAGAAATGTTAGGTCAGACGACCTAAATCCACAAATGTGAATTTGGTATTCCCCAAAGGCTTAATATTTATTTGTCGAAGTTCAAACAATTATTAATATTTCATGTCCAACTAAAATGTTCCAAATCATATCATAATAATAAATTTTATTACAATCCAATTGAAGTAAAGAAATTGTAAAGATGTTCTCACCAACATATACGAATTGGATTAACAATTAATCCTTTGTAAATTCCATGTCTGGAACACGATCAACCACTAATACCTAAAATATTTGGAAGAAGTCAAGAGAGTGTGTGTCTAACTCGTAAACTATTTATGCCTAGTGCATTTAAATTAATATTTAAGTTTAATCCTTTTATTAAGAATGCGTTACTAACTACTATGATACATGTAGTAATAAAACTAGTTAAAATCGTGATAGTTCTAAGGGCGGTTAAAGCATCTTTGTTATACGTAATTTCCAAATAGAGTGGAATTTCGTCAATCGGAATGTGCCATCGTGTCCAGGATGTTAAAATTAATTAAAAGGGCATCATAAAGTCAATGGTCAAAGGTCAAAATTTAAGTTAATTTTTATACTCAAAGTCAACAACCCAATAACCTACCACATCATCATTCAGCAATCATGTAAGTGGTCAACAACAAGGTAAGCAATTAATTCCACCTCATCTAGTCTACGTCATGTCATCGAAAAATGTCAAGTTATCACCGTCTTCAGTCATTGTCTCCAATGACTTTTCTACCGAAGATCATCAAATTTTTCTATTTTTTGAAATTTTGCAATGCAAAATCGAGTTTTGTATATCTCGATCTCGTGAGTCCAACCATGACTTTACTTTTTCGATCCAACAATCAGATCAGTCAGAAGGCGCATTTAATGTGTGAGATGTACTTTTTCTAACCAGTTCCGACCACTGATTCAAGTAATATTCGGTACTAGTCTTTTCGTCTTGGCAAAGGAATTTAAACGGTAAGTCATAGGTATCCACGGTGGGATGAGTTGTCAGCGAGCATATGAAGTTTCAAAAAAATTTTACTCATTTTTGGCAATAAAATTTGACGGTTCATTTCTCCCAAATGCCAAACGAAAATTTACCCGCAACTTTGCAACTTTCCATTTCTAAGATTGAAACGCCCTTTTTCACTTGGTGGTGGCATGTGATTCGGACTAGCCCAAGAAGCAGCCGCAGAAGTTTTAAATCTCCTTCTCCATTTGTCTCTCACCATTTCTTTCTCATACTTTTATCCTCTTTCCTCTACCTTATGCAGCTGCCTGGAAAAAAAGTGCGGTTTCTCTTCCCATTCTCTTTCCTTTCCCTATTTATAATTAATATCACTAAAATAATATATTATTTTATTTAATAATATAATATATTATAATATTAATTCCAATAACGTTTTTAATATGAAATCTAAAACAAAATTAATATTTTCCAATTAAAATTTGTAACCAACCGATATTTTCATTGATATTTTTCTGATCACTCTTTGTATTCCATAAACAAGTAGTCAAACTTCGTATATGATTAGTCAAACTTTGTAAAAAAAATTCTTTAAAATCCAAGAATGAAAAATTCAAGAGTTTTACAATCATTTCTCTTTTTTGATACTAGTCATATTCCTCATTCACCTATTGTTTTTAATACTAGTGTTTTCCATCGCTCTTTGTGAGACCAACAACTATGCCATCCAAATGATCGTGCTTTAAATTCAATTTTAACAAATTGCAATATTTCTACTACTCAATCTTCTCCACAAAGTTGCAAATTTTGCCTATTTAGTAAAATGCACTGCCTTCCCTCCACCATTTCTACGTCTTGAGCTTCTCATCCATCTGATTTAGTTCACACAGATTTATGGGTCCTTCTCTCGTGACCTCTATTAATGGTTATTGTTACTTTCTCCTTATTATAGACTATTACAATTGATTACACGGTTATTTCTACTTTCTTCAAATGATCAAGTGTAACTATATTTTTAAAAAAATTCCCTTTCTTCAAAACCCAATTTAATGCATATATCAAAACTGTACAATTAGATTAGGGTGGTGAATTTTCTCCTTTCTTCTTTCTTGCAAACTAGTGCATTCATCACAAAATTTCTTGTCCTTACACTCCTTCACAAAATGCTCGAGTTGAACATAAAACTCGTCACATTGTCAAGATGGGTCTTTCACTCCTCTTTCAAGCGCACCTTCCCCTTTTGCTATGGTCGTTTGCTTTCCAAACTTTAGCCTACCTAATCAATCTCCTTTCCTCTCGAGTACTAAAAAAAACTTATCACCTCATCAACTTCTTTTCCCCACTTCTCATTACCTTGGTGTCTTTGGTTGTTCTTGTTTTCTAAATTTATGTCCATATGTCTCTCACAAACTTCAACCTTATTCTCAAGAATGTATTTTCTTGGGATACAGTAAGCATGATAAAGGATACATTGCCTACCACCCGTCATCTTTGCGTTTTTACACAACTCGTCATCTTGTCTTCTTTGAATCCTCTTTCCCTTACTCCACCCTAAATCTCCCTATTTCTCCTGCACCATACCTGTTGCCAGTCATCCCAATGCTCCCTTTTGCTCTCCCTACACCGTCTTCATTGTCTCCCACTCCCTCGAATAACTCATCTTCCCCCTTACCTCCATTGTCTCTTCCTTCGAATCTCTCTCATGCTCTCTCGCCCTCTACTCCAGAATCTAACCCTTTATTTGTACACCCTATGGTCACTCTTTCCGAAGAGATATATGTCTCAACCACCATAATTCATTGATTCGTCTTATCCTCACCACTCTTTCCGAAGAGATATATGTCTCAACCACCAATTTCCGAAGTATCATGGTAACTTCAACAGACTCTTCTTTGATTCTCTCGCAGGAACACTACATTGATTCTCTCCTCCAATGAGCAGAAATCATTGATTGCAAACCAGTTCCAACACCAATGGTCTCCACCCCCATTTTATCCACAAAATGTGGCACTCTTCTCCTTGACGGATCTACATACCGTAGTCTCGTCAGTGCGCTACAATATTGTACCCTCACTCTGCCTGACATCACCTATGCTTTAAACAAACTTTGTCTGTTTATGCACTCTCCAACAGATCTGCACTAGCAGTCTCTTAAACGACTTCTACATTACCTCCGCTACTCTTCCTCTCAAGCTTTTATTTTTCAACGAGATCCTTCATCCTCTCTTACCGCTTACGCTAATATTAACTGGGCCTCATCTACTGATGATCGTCACAGCACTAGTGGCTATTGTATTTTTCTTTGCTCCAATTTGATTTCCTGGTCATCCAAGAAGTAGAAAATTTTTTCCCATTTGAGCACAAAGGTTGAATACCCCTGTCACGACCCGAAACCGGGCCTAGACAGACGTCGGGCCCAATGGCCTGATTCCCGAAGGAACCCAACCACTAAGTCCGAGGCTCGGGTATTCAATTGAAATTGAACAGCAGAAGTCTTGAAATTTCAAGCAAGCTGAAACATTTAATTCAAATAGTCGAATGCATACATAAAATGTTTTAACACAATAATATACACGGGAAGTTTTACAATTTTAAATAATACATCATTCAAATACAAATTAGAGAATTGAAACTCCAATATAAGCCTTACTGGACCTTATTCGAAAATGATTCTGAAAACAAAGTTTGTAGCCAATGACTACTCTCAGTAGGGATTTTATTTTTATTATTAAATTATAAATAAATAACATGTTAAAACATGTTTAAACAGGATTTTGAACAATACGTAAATATGTAAATGCACACGAGGTGCAATGCAAATGATGTGTATAAATCCACTCTAAGGTGGTGGCAACCATAATGTAAATGCACAATGAGATACAGTGCAAATGATGTGTATACATCCACTCTAAGGTGGTGGCAACCATAAAGACCCGGATCCAATTTAGGGATTCGAAACCCAATGGCAGGCTTAGCCGTCCCTATTAACCATTTGTGCACAATAACTTACACATGCTCAGTGATGAATGTGCAATGCATATGCATATGTTCAATAACAATAAATTGCAATAATAATAATAATATAAATGCAATTAAATATTTAAAATTAGTATTTATATAAAATAGAGGTGGCATTCGAGCGAGCCGGCCCGTTGGCTCGCTCGATTGGCTCGAGCCCAATGGTCGATACAATATAACCTTTCGGTCGACCCAACGATTGACGAGGGGTCGACACAATATGACCTTTCGGTCGACCTCAGGATCGAAGAGGAGTCGACACAACTGAAATACTTTGGTCGACCGCAGGATCGAGGAAGGGTCAACACAACTTAAGACTTGGAACACTTTCGGTCAACCCCAAGACCGAGCGGTCGACACAAATGACTTTCGGGAACTTCCTTTGGTCGACACAATTGGACGAGCGGTCGACACATTCATACATGTCGTTGAAAAGTCAGCAAAAACGTGGGGAAATCCGATTGATGGATGTAAAGGAAAGGTTGATTTTGTTTAATTAAGAGATAAGAAGGCATGGTCTGCCATTTCCCTCCCATCACAATTTCTTTTCCCTATCTTCTCTGAAGTTCTCATGTTGATCAAGAGAAGAGCAAGCTTGAGAAAGAAAGAGATATTGAGAGAGAAAAGAGTGAGGAAACTAAAGTTCAAGGTAATTTTTCTATCCTCTAAGTTTCTTTTAAGTTTAGTAAGGATAATATAATGGTATTGGTTGAATTGATGGATAAAAAATGAAGGATTTCATGTAGATTGTTAGAAAATGAGTTAAGTATGAACAAAGTTAGAGTTCTGGATATTCGGTCAAGAAGTAGTAGGAATTAGATTTTGTTTCCTTCATAAGAGTTAAAGTAGACTCTTAGAGTGATTTATAGCCGTTCGAATCACTCAATTTAAAGTGATGTATAAAACGTTATGGACGTCGCAAGTCAATGTACAGAAACTGGGGAAAGTTGCGGTCGACCCCTTATAGGTTGTGTCAACCGGTTCTCGATTTAGAAAACGCACGCTCTCTGTTTTGTCAACATGGGTCGACCCCTTGTAGGTTGGGTCGACCGGTCCATGATTTCCAGAGAAGTATGCTCACTAATATGTCCCGATACTTTATGCTACGTTAGTTTTCTGAATTGGGTGTCTTCTAAGAAGTTATAGTAGACTCTTTAAGGAATAGTTTGACACATGTAGCATCACAAATGAATCATTATCAAATANAGCATATGCATAAAGGTCTCATAAATGTTTTATTATTATGGATTAACTTACTGAGCGTTAGGCTCATTAAATAAGCTTTGTAATGTAGGTGATGAAATAAATATTGTGGATTCTACTTACCGCTGATAGATGCTCAAGGTGGTGAAGTACGTCCATTGCTGAAGATTGTGGCTGTTAGCGCGATTTTGACCGGTGGGTGGCTCATGTAAATGGAAATGTTTTGTTTGAAAACTAATGTATAATATTATGTTTAGTTTATAACTGTTTTGTAATAACTTGGTCTTAATCTTAATGTACAAGTATGTTTTGAATTACTTATTACGAATATAATTGATTTTGATGAAGTCAAATAAAAGTCTTCCGCAAGTATGTTTTGAATTACTTATTACGAATATAATTGATTTTGATGAAGGCAAATAAAAGTCTTCCGCTGTATTTTATCTCAAGGATTTCAAATTGATAAATTTTACCTTAAATTGTTTAAAGTAGGTACATGTGTAAAAAAAAATTAATTAAGCAAAGGAAAAACCGGACGTTACACCTTCACCTCAATTACCTAAGATCATTCACATTTTTTGAAATCAATGCTTTTTTTGTGATAACTTCAAAATATCATAACTTGTTCTATACACTATGAAATGCTATGATCCCAAAGCTTATATATCACTGAAAGTATAAAAATTGACGTACTGTAAGATCTAGGACATTGGATTAGTCTAACATTGGGTTTGAGAAATAAAATCTGAAATTGCACAAAATTGATAATTTTATAGCAACTTTGATGAAATAAGCATCACCTCTACCAACTCTAAATTTTCATCATTCATAAACATATATATGATATTCCATTATGATTAGTTAACCAATAAACATATCCATGGTGCAAAACTTCTAGTTTTCGTGTACCACTTATAACCAACTTACAAAGTCATTCATAATCTCATATTTCTTTTTTATCCTTAATGTGTGTATAACCATAATTAATCTAAACCACGTAATATACGATCATACTTCTTGATCAATAGATTCCTCTCGATGAGAAGAACACTTCTCCTCAAAAGATTGAAAGCCAATTTCAACTCATTCCACCTCAATCTCCACTTTCTGTCTATAGAACCATTTTCTATCAAGTTCACTCTTCTTTCACCCAGTCTCTCTCTCTCTTGAGCATGAAAATAGCTGATGATCATCCATTCTTCAATATTTCTAGATGGTTCATGGGTGAAAGTACCCTTTTGGCAAATTTATCCATTTATTTTTGCCATCTTACCATTACAAGCTCATTTAATTGCTAAAATACCTTTTTCAGTATCATTTTAATCATAGTTAGCTTAACCAATTAATATAAATGAGTACTAAGCTAATCCTTAGGATTAAACTAATTAATCATGATTAGTAAACCATAATCACCCTATAATTATTACTAATTATGCCTTAATTATGATTAGACGCAAATTCTATAGTGACATGTGTCATATTCTAATTTGCCTCTCTTTCCTAATCTTAATTCAACATATGTCACTTAAAATAATTTCTAATTACATAATTTGACAACTTAAAACACTTAATATGTACACTTGTATTACACAACAAGAATTTGATAACTTCTTTGATTGAAGCTCTTTCCATATTCACTCTAAGACAAAGCAAAAGCAGGACTGCATTCTTTGCCATAAAATTCGATAACTACTTGGAAGGACCTCGCCAGGAAGTTTTTTCACCAAATATTTTCCACCAGCAAAGAATGCAAAATTGAGAGGAAAAATATGAGTTTTAGAGAACAAGACACTTAATCCCTACATGGAGCATGAGAGGGGTTCAAGAAATTATTACGACAATGTCCGAACCATGGTATTAATGATTGGGTGCAACTAGAAACTTTTTAGAAGAATATTCACGGGCAGATGCAATCACTCTTAGATGTAGCAGTGAATGAAGCTATCTTATCACAGATCTATTCATAAGCTTTTAAACTTTTAGTAATATGGCCTCCAACAATGATCTCAATGTGCCGATAGGAAGAGGTACAACACTGAAGAGAGCATCGCGCAATAATCAACCCGGTGTTCTGGATATAGATCCAGTTTATGGTGCTAGCTCCCAAATGTTGACGTTGACTAATTCCCTCAAAGAATCTCAATGTGCAGCCAGTCAAGAGCATATTATGTGCTTTATGCATGGAAGAACATTCAAACTAACACTGCCCATTGAACCCTGAGGCAGTAAAGTATGTGCAAAACAATCTGAACAACAATTTGAATCAAGATTGGAGATCGTCAAATCGGTGGAATCAGCAGCAACACAGTCAAAAAACAAAACTTCCAAGCACAACAACCGCAACAAGGTTTTAACCAAGGTTTTTTGTCTTAACAAAAACAGCGACAGCAACCTGAGCCAATTAAAATTTTCAAATGAAAGGTGACTAAATATATGGAAAGTTTATCCAAAATCAAGTTACTTCTCATAGGAATCTGGAAAATCAAGTTGGTTAACTAGCAAAAGTTATGAATAATCCTAGCAGGAATGTTGTTGAGCAATACCGAAGTCCCAAAACGAGAAGGAAAAGAATATTGCAATGCCATAATTTTGTACAACGGTAGAGAAGTAGATACTGTAAAAGACCCTGAAGTGGAACCCCGAGAAACAGAAGATAAGAAGACCAAGGAGGCTAAGAAAGCAGAAGCCTCGACTCAAGCTGAAAAACCTAATGTTATTACATGTGTTGCAACAATAGTACATCATCAGAAGACACCTGTTGAAATCGAGCGCCCTCCACTACCTTTTTCATAAAGATTACAAAAGCATAACCAAAACAAGCAATTTCAAAAATTCATGGATGTACTCAGGCAGCTACATATCAATATTCTGCTTGTTGTGCCTTGGAATAGACGCCGAATTATGGAAATTTTATGAAGGATCACATATCAAGGAAACAAAAAATGGACAAGCACAAAAGCGTGACGATGACTTAGGAAGGTAGCTACATGATCCAGAACAAGATTTTGCCAAAACTAAAGGACCTTGGAAGATTCATGATACCGATTACAATAAGAGATCAACATATTGGCAAAGCTATTTGTGATTTAGAAGCTAGTATCAATCTGATGCTGAGTACAATTTTTAGAAAGTTGGACATCAGAGAAGCAAGGCCAACAACCATGACGCTGCAATTCAGTGATCGATTATTAGGATATCTCAAAGGAAAAATTAAAGACATACTGGTAAAGGTTGATAAATTTATATTTCTGGCCGATTTTATCATATTGGACTATAAAGTTAAGGCCCTTTTTGGCCACCGAAAAAACCTTCATCGACGTTGAAAGAGGATAACTCACTATGAGAGTTGATGATGAGGAGGCTAAATTCAACTTGTTCCAAGCATTGAGTTTTTTGGATGATGATGAAGAGTGCTATGCTATCATGGATGATATATCTTTGTATGTGGAAAACAAAAAACAACGAGCTGTTGTAAAAAATTACAAGTTTGATTCATCTAATCCTTAGACTTGGAAGAAACCAAGGGGACAAGATGCTAAACCACTAGATAGAGAAGATAAAGAGTACAAGATGATGAAATCATCTCTCGAAGAACCACTAAAACAAGAGCTGAAACAATTGCCACAACATTTTAAGTACGCTTATCTCAGAATAGGTAACACTTTACCTAATATTATTTCCACAGGATTGAGTGATGAGCAGGAAGCCAAATCAATTGAAGTACTAAGGAATTTCAAACAAACTATGCTTGGACAATAGCCGACATTAAAGATATTAGTCTAACTATATCCATGCACAAGATTCTGTTAGAACAAGACTACCGACCACGAGTTGAACATCAAAGGCGATTGAATCCAGTCATGAAAGAGGTGATAGAAGTTATTAAGTTATTGGCCGCTGGAATTATTTATCCGAACTCCGATAGTTCTGGATAAGTTCGGTCTAATGTGTTCTAAAGAAAGGAAGAACAATTGTTGTGACCAATGAGAATAATGAGTTAATTCCAACTCACACATTTACTGGATGACGAGTCTGCGTGGATTATTAGAAATTTAATGAGGAAAAATAATTTTCCTCTATCATTTATCGATCAAATGCTCAACTAACTCGTTGGACAAGAGTATTATTGATTTCTCGATGGAATTCAGGCTACAATTAAATTGATATATCACCAAAAGATAAGGAGAATATGACGTTCACCTGCCCTTATGGCACTTTAGCTTATCGACGGATGCCATTCAGATTATATAATGCTCCACCAACGTTACAGCATTGGATGATGTCCATATTTTCAAACTTGAATGAGGATTTTCTAGAGATTTTTATTGATGACTTTTCTTTGGTCGGAGAATCCTTTCAAAGATGTTTATTGAATTTGAAATTAGTGTTGAAGCATTGTACTGAGACTAACTTAGTTTTAAATTGGGAAAATGTCATTTTATGGTAACCGAAGAAATTGTTCTCGGTCATCAAGTTTCCAGATTAAGAATGGAGGTGGACAAAGCAAAGATAGAAATTATTGAGAAACTCCCTCCACCAACTTCAGTAAAAGGAATAAGAAGCTTTTTAGGGAATGTAAGATTTATCGTCGGTTCATCAAGTACTTTTCAAAGATATCCAAACCACTTTGTTCTCTTGAAAATAATGAAGTGTCATTTTTTTGTTGAAACATGCTAGCAAGCTTTTGCAGAGTTAAAGTGCAAGCTCATCCCGGCTTGTATCATCATTGCACCGGATTAGTCAAAGTCTTTTGAGGTTATATGTGATGCTAGTGATTATGCCTTGGGAGCTGTGCTATGTCAAATTTATTAAACGATGCTCATATATTAGCATGATTTCACTTCTTTCATTCCATATATTATGTTAGTCATACCTTAATCGATGCACAACTCAATTATACAATGATCGAGAATGAGCTATTGGCTGTGGTGTTTTCCTTTGAGAAATTTAGACGATATATCATTGGTGTTTGAGTCATAGTACACACTGAACATTCGGAAATCAAGTATCTAATCTCAAAGAAGGATGCTAAGCTACACTGAATCAGGTTGTTTCTCTTGCTTCAAAAATTCAACCTAGAGATTGTTATTAGAAAGGGAATAGAGAATCAAGTAGCTGATCACTTATCACGACTAAAACAAGAGGAGTCGCCAAACAAAAAAATACCTATCACATATAATTTCCCAGATGAGCTGATTTTAAAGTTCAAACAGCGCCTTGGAACGCTAACATTATGAACTATTTAGTAAGTGATATCAGTCCTTTTGATTTTACTTATCAGCAGAGGAAGAAATTTTTAAAATATGTACGTCGATATCATTGGGATGATTCTTATTTATTCAAGCAATGACCTGATCAAATTGTGAGCAGGATCTTGCAACATGTGTAAATGGATGGGAAATATTTCACAGAAACACAGGATGCCGCTAACGAATATCCTATTAGACGTTTGGAGTATTGATTTTATGGGCTCATTTCCTTCATTTTTTGGGAATCAATATATTTTACTCACCATGGATTTTCATTTTCTAGGAATCAATATATTTTACTCACCATGGATTTTTTTTTAAACGGGTAGAGGCTATAGCTCTCTCGTCTAATGATGAAAAGGTTATCACTCATTTCCTTTATCCCAATATTTTTACAGAATTTGTCATACCGAGAGCTATCATTAGTGATGGAGGAACTCATTTTTGTAACAACAAATTCAAGCAACTTTTTGAAAAATATGGCGTAAAGCACAAATTCATAACACTGTATCACCCTTAAGTGAACTGGCAAATGGAAGTTTCCAACCGGGAAATTAAAAGAGAATTTTGGAAAAAATAGTCAACTCCAGAAGGAAAGATTGGGCCGAAAAGCTATGTTTTATGGGCTTACTGTAAACTTACAAGATTCTAGTTAGAACATTTTGACTTGATTTTGACAAAGCTTGTCACTTACCGGGTGAATTATTGCATAGGACATATTGGGAGGTTACAAAATTGAACATAGATTGGAAGCTGCAGGAGAATCGAGACTACTTCAACTCGATAAGTTAGAGGAGTTCTGACTAAACTCCTACAAAAATGCAGTCATCAACAAGGAGAAAGTGAAAAAATGACATGATGAGAATATTCAAGAACGTATTTTTAATCGTTGGTCAACAAGTACTCTTATGCAATTAAAAATTTAAAATATTCCTTGGGAAATTAAAATCAGGGCGGACAGGACTATACTTACACATCAATTAGCTCATATGGAGTGATCGAACACCATAATGAAGCCACCTGGAAATATTTCAAAGTTAACGACTAATGGCTGAAGCCATATCTAGGAGATAAATATAAGAGAAAAGTTACATCTCCTTATAATTGGAGGGAGCTGGATGATGAGAGCAACGATGTCAAGCTGACGATGTTAAATTAAGTGCTATTGGGAGGGAACTCTTTCTTTTAATTTTTGTTAATTTTCATTTTAATTACTTAGGTTAGGTAGCATGGCTTGATGCCACGACAAAGTCATCGCTTCAGTAATAAAATGGTATATATAAATTGAAAAAGACAAAATATTTTGAGAGATTCTGGTTCAATCTAATTGGTCTGGGAGGGGATTTTATTCAGATTCACTGCTTGGTTAATTGATTTGGTCGATTTTCTAAGATTAGGCGATAATGTCCAAGATTTTCATATTTCAATTTAACTCCCTCTTTTTGCCTCTAAATTGCAGATGCCAAAGCACTCGGATGAACTTCAAGAAACCGAAAGATTTACTGAGCGGAGAAGAAAAACAAAAAAGTCGAATGGAGCACATGAAAGTTTGGACGACGTCGATCAAGACGGCGACGATGAGGCCGCAATCATCACAATGCCAGGACAAATTTTTTTGCCGCCTTTACTGCCACCCATGCGGCCGATGAAGCAAACACCAAGGCAGCGACTAATCAGCGCAGCAATCGCGACAGATGAATTAAAATCTCCCAACGAAGAGAGTCTGCAGTTTTCTAAATAAACTATGACAAAAAGGGTCACAAAATCCATCCCACTGCTGAAGAAAAGTGAACCTCCACCGTCAGTCAGGCGATACCCTGCTCTGTTGGCTAAGAAGAAGAGGTCACCTCCACTAAAAGGAAAGCGGACAAGAGTATATGCACAATTTGCCGCCCATTCGTTGTTGAAAAAACTACTCACTAGCAAAAACAACTGATTTCAATTACATCATTGGAATCAGAAACAGAGTCCGAGGCACGAACTTCACTTGTCCAAAAACCAAGGGGCAGCGAGGCACCCGCTGCCAAGTCAGCCTCACCACCATCGTGGGAGGCTTCTACCGACTCTGACGTGCCAATTACCTAGATAATGAGGACCAGAGCAGCCAAGAAAGCTGTTGTTTAGCCGATTGCGCCGCCACGAGTGGTTTTAACAGCCTCGAATTACGGACCTCCGAGCCGACCTAGCCAAATCACCAGCTCAAAGACAGCAACATCTGAGATGGCACCCATTCCGATCCCTTTCACCAAAGAAACTAGGCACCCTAGAAAATTAGTTGCGCTACCTATTTGATTGCCACCTGGGCGTTGACTCGAGCAAAAGCTGGAACATCTGCATGAGCATCAGCATCATCACCAAATGTCTCTCCCCACCAAAAAGCCTTCACTATAGAGTGCCCAACAAAACCCGCTTTCATCTCCAAGGAAGCTCATCTCGGATTTGAGAAATCTTACAAGAAGTGGACATACACCGCAGAGAATGGATTTCTCCTCATTGTCGGGACCTACAAAGAATACAAGGCATACATTACCAATACCATCACCTAGCAAAATTGATCAAATTTTTGTGCTCAACTGGAAGAGCCAATTCACTTTTTGGTAAGATAATTTTACGCTAATAGTTTAGGTGACTTGCTAGAAGAAGTTATGGTTTTGCATAAAAGGTACCAATCAAACATGAGCGCATCAATGCCTTTTTCAAGCACCTAGAAGCCAACGATGTGTTCTCTGCCCACTCAAAGAAAACCTCACCTGAATTCCTTGCCGAAGTCTTAAGCATAGTGGCTCTACATGGAACTTCATGGCACATCACGAAGCTTGGACCCTACACAATGCCAAAGGCTACCTTAATCTTGAGCAAGAAGTGCTGGTACCATTTTGTGAAGTCCTAATACCATATTGTGAAGTCCTGAATTTCTCCTTCCTCTCATTGGTAACATGTGAACCAAAACAGAGAACCCCCCTCTACTGCATCATCACTAGGAAGCTAATTAATGTCATGATGATTATCTACGAGAGCTTGTGTGCTAATGCCACCAAGAAATAAAGTCAATTTCTCTTCCAATAATTGGTATCCAAACTTTACATTCACGCTGGAGTGGAAGTCCTGGATATTGTAGAAAAGCTCTGATATGCAGGTGTTATCACCCTTTACATCATATCCTATATTTCATAGGAGGACAACAGAGAACCAGAAGAAGAAGACACTTTCATCCCTAATGTTGCATGCAAATCTGTAACATCATCATTGATCTAGCTTCCAAAGGCAATTTCCAAGAGTCTGCAGCTCATGGAAACTTGCCGGATCCAAATTGAGATCTCGCAACACTTTATGTTTGACTTTTTGGAAAAAAGGGAGGCCAGATCGCAGCCCAATCAAGCAGAAGCACAAGCCAAACTAGCTGGCTCAAATGGCAAAGTGGCCGAGTGATCTCCATAGAGGAGTTATTTCTAACATCTTTTTGCTTCCCTTTTTTTTGTGATTTCGATCTATTTTTGCTATTTTGAGCTTGACAATGAGGACATTGTCCAGTTTTAAGTTTGATGAGGGATTTATCGAAATCAAGAATAAAAAATGTTTTTCTCGAGAATAAAAAGTAATGCAAGACAAATAATCACAATAGTACAATTTCATGATGACATTTATTTTCCTAATGTCACTTGTGACTTGTGAGAGCAATTCAACTCCAAATAACCAAAGTGACATTCTAACACAATTGATCCCCTTTACACGAATTGTTATTTAATCATTGTTTTCCGGACATTGATATTTTTGATAGCGAGTTTTAAAACATGCTTGAGATTAATAAATTTTGTAGAACAAAGAGATTCTTGACAACAAGTTTGGGGAGGTGAAAAAGTTCCGCTAACACTTTGAATCAAGGTCCAATGTTGACTTTCGAGGGCTGAGATAAAATGAGAGAAGTAAACGAGAAACTCTATTACAATATTGTTGTGATCTCATTAAGACTTGATTGGGGTTCAATATTGACATTCAATGAGTGAAATAAAATGGGAGACCAAAGGGAAGAAATTCTGTCACACTATTACAATGTCTCACTAAGACTTTGGATTGTCCATTGTTGACTTCAGTGGGAAAAATAAAATGGGAGCCTACGGGAGATGGTCTAGCATTTGTAATTTACTAATCTACTTTTTCAAATGAGCCATTTGGATTCTCGATTGGTGGAATAAAAATCTGAAAAATCAAAAAGGGGAACAATAGGAGAAACTCTGTTGCAAATAAATCAATTATACCTCTCTAATTATTCAAAAATAGTTATGAATATTGACATTCTTATATTAGTGATATTACCGAGCATACTATAATTCACTATCAATTTTTTTTGCCTGGTGATATGAGGATACGACGAGCTAATTTAGAAAAGTCGAATAAGAAAAACCTTCCCCATTCTCAGAATTTTAAAAATGGGATAGCTACTTAATTTGGGAGTTGATTGTTTGACTTTTGAACTATGTTGAAGGAATTGAAGATTTAAAAATTATGAATTAGGACTTATGAAATTTAACAAATCAAATGATCATACTAACAGGTGCACACACTCACTATGAGGCAAAGATTGTTGAGGAATTTTTTTAGGTTAAAGAGTTGAAGAACCATGAATTTTTTTAATATTTGTTTCGAGTTAGGTTAATTGGGAAACTTTTAAAAATTATGTTATAATTATTTTTCTTGAAAACATTACTTGAGGATGAGCAATAACTTAAGTTTGGAGATGTTGTAAGTCTTGGAAAAGACTTAATTTTAATTATTTCTACGTATAAAAGTTACTAGAAATCCAGTAATATATTTATGCCAAAATCCTGATGCCACTAAATATGCCAAAACTTTACAATAACGGCCTCGGTTTGCCGTCGATGCACACTTTGCATTTTTCTTCTCGATGGCCTTCTTGATTTTCTCATGCAATTTTAGGACCATCTGGGCCTAATCGTGGCCGTCGGGATTAGTATGCTCTTGGCTCGGCAATGGTAGTAAATCCATCGGTGTTGATGGATTAAATTCATATGCCACTTCAAAGGGTGTCATGCCCGTGGTACTATGGCGACATCGGTTGTAGGCGAACTCGAAGAACGGTAACCGTGTGTCCCATGCCGTGACCTTGGTGTCTACCACACTCCGTAGTAAGGCACCGAGTGATCGGTTGACCACCTCGGTTTGGCCGTCGGTTTGAGGGTGGAACGCCGTGCTGAATAGCAACTTAGTTCCAAGCCGTGCCCACAAAGTCCTCCAAAACGTGCTAAGGAATTTCGGGTCTCGGTCGGACACGATGGAATGTGTCATCCCGTGTAGGCGGACGATCTCCTTGAAAAATAGGTCGGCTATGACCGATGCTTCAGCCGTTTTGGCACACGCCACGAAGTGTGCCATCTTCAAAAATCGGTCGACCACCACCATAATTGAATCTTTGCCTTGACTTGTTCGGGGAAGGCCGAGAACAAAATCCATACTAAGTGCTTGCCATGGATGATCCGGTACCGGTAGTGGTAAGTACAACCCTTGAGCCAAGTTCGGGTTTTGGCCTTCTTGTACACCGTGCACCGCTCCACGAAATGGTGCACGTCCTGGAATAAATGGGGCCAATAGAAATGCTCCTTAAGCAACTCCCAAGTCTTCTTTTTGCCAAAATGTCCCGCAAGGCCGCCCCCGTGTGCCTCGATGATGAGAGACTCACAGATTCTTCCTTTCGGGATGCAAATCCGTCCTCCTCGGAATAGGTATCCGTCGGTCACATGGTATCCCATTAATTTCCTTTTTGTTGTAGCCTCAAAGCGTGGGCCAAAATCGGGATCATCCTTATACCCATGCTTCATCCAATCAAAACCAAAAAATCTCACCTTAAGTTCGGTGAATAGGGCACTTCTTCGTGACAAGGCGTCGGCCACCACATTCGTGTCGCCATTCTTGTATTTGATGATGTACGGGTACTTCTCTAGGAATTCAATCTACTTAGCATGCCTTCGGTTAAACTTCCCTTGGCCCTTGAAGAATTTAAGGGTTTGATGGTCCGTGTGGATGATGAATTCCCTCGGCAAAAAGTAATGTTGTCATACTCCAATGGCTCGGATCAAGGAATAAAGTTTCTTGTCGTAGGTAGAATAATTGAGGGTTGCACCCTTGAGCTTCTCGCTAAAATAGGCGATCGGGCGGCCCTCTTGCATCAAGACCGCTCCAATGCTCGTTCCCGAGGCATCGCACTCCACCTCTAATGCCTTGGTGAAATCCGTAAGGGTGAGCACGGGTGCTTCGCAAAGCCGGGTCTTGATGTGGTCAAAACTATCTTGACAAAGTTTGGACCGTACCTTTCTTCGTGAGCTCGGTCAGTGGTGCCACAATGGTGCTAAACCCCTTAATGAACCGTCGGTAGAAGTTGGCGAGACCGTAGAAGCTTCGTACGTCCGAGACGCCCTTTGGCGTCGGCCATTCTCGGATGGCCTTGATCTTCTCGCCATCCACCTCTATGCCACCCACGGATAAAATGAAGCCGAGAAAGTGTATGCGCCATTGGACAAAGGCGCACTTCTTGCGGTTACCGAATAGCTTGGTCCGCCGCAAGGTGATAAAGAGTTGCTCCAAATGGCCTAGGTGGCTCGGTATGTCCGTACTATAGACAAGAATATCATCGAAATAAACGATGATAAATTTGCCTAAGTACTCTCGGAGCACATGGTTCACGAGGCGCATGAACGTGCTCGGGGCGTTGGTGAGTCCGAATGGCATGATGAGCCACTCGAATAACCCGTAGCGCATCTTGAAGGCCGTCTTCCACTCATCGCCCTCGCGCATCCGGATTTGGTGGTAGCCGCTCTTAAGGTCCACCCGGGAAAATATCTTAGCCCCGCTAAGTTCATCCAATAATTCGTCGAGTCGATGCATCGGGAACCGATATTTGATGGAGATGTCATTGATGGCTCGGCTATCGACGCACATGCGGTGGCTTCCGTCTTTATTCGGCACCAAAAGTGTCGGGACAGCACATGGGCTCAAGGACTCTCGTATATAACCCTTAGCAAGAAGTTCTTGCATTTGCTCTTGCAAGACATGCTTTCCTCGCGGTAAGGTGGCCGGTTAGGTAGCGTGGCTCCTGGTTGGAGGTTGATATGGTGCTAAATTCTGCAGACCGGTGGTAAGCCTTCGGGAAGCTCCTCTGGGAACACATCTCGATATCGGTCAAGGAGGGGTTGGACTATCTCGAGAATGTGCTCCTCTCCATCATCTTCATGCTCTCGGTGTAAGAGCATGATGATCGGACCTCCTTGGATGATGGTGCGCCCTAATTCCTTTCGGCCCATAACGAGGGTCGTCTTGGCCGTTGCCTCTTTTCTTTTGGCCTCGTCCTTAGCAATTTGCTCCGGTGTCATGGGAGCTAATATGATGCTACGCCCGTTCATCTTGAGCGTGTATTGATTGGAGTGGCCGTTGTACATCACGTGTCGGTCAAATTGCCATGGTCGGCCGAGCAGCAAATGAGTGGCGCTCATTGGCACCACGTCGCATAGGACCGTCCTTGTAGTTGCCGATCGCAAAGTCTACCCGAGTTTGTTTGGTTACCCGGACATCCTCGCGGTCGGTGAGCCATCGTAGCTTGTAGGGTGTCGAGTGCTCGGTAGTGTGCAGCGTGAGCTTCTCGACTAGGTCGCAGGACACATTGGTACAACTCCCACCATCAATGATCAACGAGCAAACCTTGCCTTTGATCAAACA
This sequence comes from Begonia fuchsioides, assembly GCA_003255005.1. Classification (NCBI taxonomy): domain Eukaryota; kingdom Viridiplantae; phylum Streptophyta; class Magnoliopsida; order Cucurbitales; family Begoniaceae; genus Begonia; species Begonia fuchsioides. Next base: position 54,721 of record QAOC01034571.1, on the reverse strand, counting down.
TCGGTTGTGGAAGAGGGTTTCTCGTTGATACTCTTCTTGTTGCGGCTGAGTTGAAAGGACCCTTCAGATCATCATTAGTTTTGGCCAATCTTGGGCGTGACAAATTTCCTCTTCGGCCAGGGCCGGTTCTTCCTTGGCCACGGCGGACGGCTCGTCCTCGCTCACGATCTCCTGGTCTCCTCGAGGATGGTCGTGATCCGTCGGTTTGGACATTGAGCGGTAATGTGTCCGCGCCCAAGACACTTGAAACACCTAATTTCTCGGGTTCTGGGGTTGTCGCCCACCGAGTTCTGTGGTTTGGTGTCTGTGTGTCGCTTTGGGGCCCACGGCTTTGGTGTTGGGCCCCGATCCTCGGTCCTTGGCACAGGCCGGTACGGTGTTGGTCCCTTAGGGGCCAAGCGTTGACTTACGGCTTTGTTCTTCCGTTTGATTTGTCTCTCCACCCTTAGAGCCATCTGAATGAGAGTATCAAACGACTCCAAAGGCTGAAGTTCCACGACATCACCAATGTCTCGGTGTAAGCCTCGGGTGAACCGCGCCATAATTTGTTCTTCGGGTTCGGCCAAATCACACCGAATCCGAAGTGTCTCGAAATCCGTAAGGTATTCATCCACAGATGAATTACCTTGTCTCAATCCTTGTTATTGGAGGAATAATTCTCTGCGGTAGTGGCTCGAGACGAACCACTTTCGCATGAGATCCTTCATGGTCTGCCATGTCGTGATCTCGCCTTCTCGGTCTCTCCTCCTTTGTGCGCGGAGGCTATCCCACCAAAGGCTAGCATAGTCCGTGAGCTCCAAGGATGTCAATTGAACCTTTAATTTCTCGGAATGGTTGTAAAGGTCAAAAATTTTATCGACCTTTTCAACCCAATCAAGAAACTTATCTCCGTTGGAGGCTCCATTGAACGAAGGAATATTCAATTTGGGCAGCCTCCATTCTTCATCCCGATCCGATTGATGGTCGGGGAAAAATTCTTCATCGGATCCTTCCGAGCTGCTAGGTTGGGCTCGGTGGTGACCGGGTCTGTGTCTTCACCTCGGTGGTGGCGAGCGTCGTTGCGCGGGTTGCGCTGCGTTTTGCTTGGCTATGTCGTCGAGTCTTTGGAGCATTGCATCCATTCTCCGATTGATTGCATCCAGTTGTTCTTGAGTGTTGGACTCGGTATCCCGAGGATCCCAATGGTGCGGAGAACATAGTTTGCTCGCTCGTGGTGGCTTGATCGAGGCCGGCATTATGGACGATACCGCTACGAGTCATCATGAGTAATATGCGTCAAAAATTTTGGGGGTGCGGAAAAAGGTAATCTTGGGACCCTTTGGCTCTGATACCAAGATGATGTGCCTTCCTTGGGGGTCGGCGAACCGTGATCGGAAGAATGCGCGCACGCGGGGCTTGGATTTTGGTTGCGTGCGGCAAACGATTAAATGGTTCAGGCGATTTATGGATTTGGGTTGCGGAAGCGAATTAGGAGTGAGATAATGGGGAATGGTCGAATAAAAAGGTAGATGGCTTGGTGAAATAATGGAATGGCTCGGATGATCGAAGATGGCCGAGAATCGGCTAGTGGAGGAGGTTGATAGCTCGGGGAATGGTTTTGGAATTCGGGAAGGTTAGTAATGGAGGATGAGGTTGTACAAGTCGAACACTTGAGCAATCAAAGGGTTCGCCTTGGTAGACCTCGGTAGTGTTCGTATATGACTCACCGATCACACTCTCGAGGGTTGACACACTCGACCGGATATGACTCACCGGAGAAGGAATGTCGGAAAGAGCTTCAACCAAAGGGAAGAAGGTGCAATGCACAATTCTATTAAAATTCTCTATACCTCTAAAGTGAGAGGTTGTTACACTTAAATACTAAAAACGTAAAAAGATAAGAAAGACAATTTAGGCCCTTAGATTACATGAACGCCTAAGATTAGCTTCGGGAAAATATTCGGTTGACTTTAGGTCCGATCCATTAAGGATATGCACGGCTTGATCCGAATGAAGACCATGTTAGCTTTAACTATGATTAAAGTAACCATTGTTTTTTAATGATGAATATGAATGTGTTGTATAATTGATTAACCATTAAAGAGAAGTTGATTTGAACAATGTATATGAAATACCCTCAACAAATGGTACCTTTTTTGTCTAACAAGTCGGTCGAGTTTTGCAGAAATTGTTAAGTCTGATACAGGTTATGTCGACCTATTATCAGCTTTGTCGACCTATCTTCAGGCAGCAACCTTCTTATGTCGACTGATGCGTTAACCAGAGAAGAATGTTATGTCGACCGCTACAAGAATGTGTCGACCACAAGATATTCAAGACAAGAAGTCTACAAGGTTCAAAAGCTTCACTTATGTCAACCGGCCAATATTGTGTCAACTGCATACATGTCCAGAGGCCATATTTATGTCGATCGCTAAACTATTATGTCGACTGCTAAACAATTGTATCGACTGCATACATGTCCAGAGGCCATATTTATGTCGACTGCTAAACAATTGTGTCGACAGCATACATGTCCAGAGGCCATATCTATGTCGACCGAAGCTCTTCCCAATGGCAACTCACTAAAACTTATGTCAACCGATCAAAAGATGTGTCGACCGATCAAGAGTAGAAAGAAGAGATAACCCCCAACGGCTATTTATGAATGTATCTAAACGGCTATATCTATGTCGACCGTTCCCGTACTTATGTCGACCGATCCAGCCTGCGCAGAACGAAATCTATAAATAGTTGGTGTGATGCTGATTGAAGTAACGATTCTTGAGATAGCAAAAAGAAAGCCGAATTGCTGCCAATTTTTAGAGAATCATTTAATTCTCTCAATCTTTGTAATTCTATCTTGAATATTCACTTGGTGATTGAGAGAGGGGTGACGCCTCTCGTAAAGAAGAGTCGCTGTAAAGGTTTGATTGACACCCGTAAGTCAATCGGAGTGAGCTCAAAGAATTGAGCGGGAAGAATCTTCAAGGAGGTACCTTGGAGCGCGGAAGTAGGCAAGGTTGGCCGAACCGCGCTAACAATCCGGTGTCAATCTCTCTCTCTCTATAACTCTATTAAGTTGTTTATCTTTTCTGCATTAGAGTTTTAGATTGAGTAAACCGTACTCACGAATTTGATTAAAGTTTAATCATCAGAGTAAATTTTTATTAATTTTTTCCCCCCCCCCCCCCCTCTTAGGTTAATCTCGATCCTACAATTGGTATCAGAGCAGGAATATTGAATTGATTAACCTATAATTACTGTGATAATCATATGGCCTTTAACATGAATAACACTAACATCGAAGGTCAATCCACAACTAGGCCGCCCCTATTTGATGGAAATAATTATGTCTATTGGAAAACTAGAATGAGAATATTTATTCAAGCAATGGACTTTGGCATTTGGAATATTATAGAAGATGGCCCCTTTATCCCTACAAAATTAGAAAATGATGTAAGGGTCCCTAAGACTAGAATTGAATACAATGATCAAGATTTGAAAAATGTTAGTCTACACGCTAAAGCCATGAACATGCTATATTGTGCTCTCTCTAGTAATGAATTTAATAGAATTCAAGGTTGTGAAAATGCTAGAGAAATATGGCGATTACTTGAAGTTACTCACTAGGGTACCAATCAAGTAAAAGAAAGTAAAGTCAATTTACTAGCCCATGAGTATGAGTTATTCACCATGGATAAGGTTGAGTTTATTGGTTGTATGTACACTCGTTTTACTAACTTGATCAATAGCCTAAAGGTTCTTGGCAAGGTTTATACAGAGGAGGAATGCGTGCGAAAAGTTCTTCGTGTTCTGCCTCCAGCTTGGCAACCAAAGATGACGGCAATTCAACAAGCCAAGGACCTCAAAGTGCTGAAACTTGAAGAACTCATTGGATCCCTAATGACCCATGAGTTGACTATGCAAGCTAATGAGAAGAAAGATCTAAAAGAGAAAGAGATATACAAGAAGAAGGATATAGCTCTTAAAGCTTCCTCAAGCAAACAAGAAGAAACCGAAAGTGAGGAAGAAGAGGAAGAAATTGCCTTCATAACAAAGCGCTTCAACAAATTCCTTCAGAAAAGAAAAATGAAAGGAATTCGAGCAACAAGAGGCGACAAAGCAACCGGTGACAAAAACAAGGAAGTCACTTGTTTTGAATGTGGAAAGGTGGGACACTACAAGTCGGAGTGCCCTAAGATCAAGAGAGTTCCCAAGCCCTACAAGAGGAAAGCAATGAAAGCCTATTGGGATGACTCCGATAGCGACTCAACATCTTCCGAACTTGAAGAAGTCGCCAATATGTGCTTCATGGCTAAGGAAGATGAGGTACATCTCTCTCTTAGCCATTTAGAGCGTAATTTTGAGGAAGAAGAAGATGATCTTCTATCCAACTTTAATGCACTACTTGATGATTTTAGCATGCTTAAAACTAAATACAAGGAATTGAAAAATGAGCATGTTAAATTACTCAAAGATCATGAAAATATTCATATCATATCTCATGAGAAGTTGCATGATGAAGTAAAAGATCTAAAGAAGAAAAACTTAGATTTAAACAATAGAGTTCTCAAGTTTACAAATGGTAGTAAAAACTTGAACATGCTACTAGGTAATCAAAGAGTAACTTTCGACAAAGCTGGCTTGGGCTATGAATCACATAAGAAGAAAAAGTCCTACAAGAACCTATTTGTAAAACCAAGTGCATTCAATAGGTGTAATAGAATAGGTCATCAATCGTTTAACTGCCCTCTAAATTCAAGAGTCGGAAAGATTAAGGTAGTGGAGAAATGAGTTCCCAAAGAAACCAATGCTAACCCTCTAGGGCCCAAAATAGTTTGGGTACCTAAGAAGATGGTTTGATGTGTTGTGTAGGTGGAAGGAGGTTCCTTAAAAGATCTTTGGTTCCTCGATAGTGGCTGTTCGAGGCATATGACGGGAGATCCTTCAAATTTTTCTTCAATCAAGCGTAAGAAAGAAAACGTCTCTTTCGGTGGGAATCAAAAGGGAAAATTATTGGCATTAGAAACATTGGTAAATCTTCCTCCCCTGTTATTGAGAATGCTCTATTAGTTGATGGTTTAGAGCATAACCTTCTAAGTGTTAGTCAATTATGCGATAAAGGATATAAAGTTATCTTTGAATCTAACACTTGCTTTATTGATGATATGTCAAATGGAAAAATGCTATTCATTGGATATAGAAACGAAAACGTTTATACTATTGACTTGAATGCTGTCTTATATGTTGATGAAAAATGTTTTTCCGCAAACTCTTCTTGTGATAGTTGGTCTTGGCATAAGAGGCTAGGACACGTAAGTATGAGTACCTTAGCTAAGATATCTAGGAAGAATCTTGTTAGAGGCCTTCCAAAGATATCCTTTGAGAAGGATAAAGTATGAGAAGCATGTCAAATGGGGAAACAAACAAAGTCTTCGTTTGCTTCAAAGTCATTTGTATCAACCACCAAACCTCTTCAACTTCTTCATATGGATCTCTTCGGTCCTTCCAAGGTAGCTAGTCTAGGTGGAAAGTATTATGTGTTTGTCATCGTTGATGACTATTCTAGATTTTCTTGGGTTTTCTTCGTAAGATCAAAGGATGAAACCTTTGATATATTTTCTTCCTTTAGAAAGAAAATTCAAAATGAAAAGGAGCTTTCTATCTTGGCTATTCGTAGTGACCATGGGGGAGAGTTCGAAAATGAGAAATTTGAACTCTTTTGTGATAAACATGGAATAGATCATAATTTTTCATCCCCTAGAACTCCTCAACAAAATGGTGTTGTTGAAAGGAAAAATAGATCCTTGCAAGAACTATGCTAAACTAATATGCTCTTCCTAAGTATTTTTGGGCGGAAGCCATTGCTACGGCATGCTATGTTCTCAATAGAGTATCTATTCGCCCAATCTTAGAAAAGACTCCTTATGAGCTATGGTCCGGAAAAACACCAAGTGTTAAATACTTTAGAGCCTTCGGATGCAAATGCTTTATTCTTAACACTATGGACAACCTAGGAAAGTTTGACTCCAAAACGGACCTAGGAATCTTTCTAGAATACTCCTCATCTAGCAAAGCCTATAGAGTCTATAATAGGAGAACTTTAGTGGTCGAAGAGTCTATGCACGTGTCTTTCGATGAATCCCCCAAACCAATTAGGATCATAGGTGAAGATGATGTTTTGGAAAATGCCATGGACTCTTTATCTCTTAAGGATAGCGATAAAGCTTCCTTAGAAATCTTTCCTTTGGATCAACCCTCTAGTTCTACCGCTTTAGATCCACAAGATGACAATGTGAGGAATCTTCCTAAGGAATGGAAATATGCAAGAAGTCATCATAAGGAAAATATTGTAGGTGACCCTAGCTTAGGAGTCAAAACTAGAGCCTCCCTTAGAAATATTTGTGGAAATGTAGCGTTTATCTCTCAAATTGAGCCAAAAAAATTCGATGAGGCCATTGTTGATGAAAATTAGATTATGGCCATGCATGAAGAGTTAAATCAATTTGAGAGAAGTCAAGTGTGGGAGTTGGTTCCTAGACCTAAGGACCACACCATAATTGGAACTAAATGGGTTTTCAAGAATAAACAAAATGAAAATGGTGTAGTCATTAGAAACAAGGCAAGACTAGTAGCAAAATGCTACAATCAAGAAGAAGGTATAGATTTTGAAGAAACCTTTGCACTAGTAGCTCGAATGGAATCAATCTGGATGCTTCTCGCATACTCTTGTCATAAAGACTTCATTCTTTTTCAAATGGACCTATTATCAGCTATGTCGACCTATCTTCAGGCAGCAACCTTCTTATGTCGACTGATGAGTTAACCAGAGAAGAATGTTATGTCGACCGCTACAAGAATGTGTCGACTGCAAGATATTCAAGACAAGAAGTCTACAAGGTTCAAAACCTTCACTTATGTCGACCGGCCAATATTGTGTCGACTGCATACATGTCCAGAGGCCATATTTATGTCGACCGCTAAACTATTATGTCGACTGCATACATGTCCAGAGGCCATATTTATGTGGACTGCTAAACAATTGTGTCGACTGCATACATGTCCAGAGGCCATATTTATGTCGACTGCTAAACAATTGTGTCGACAACATACATGTCCAGAGGCCATATCTATGTCGACCGAAGCTCTTCCCAATGGCAACTCACTAAAACTTATGTCGACCGATCAAAAGATGTGTCGACCGATCAAGAGCAGAAAGAAGAGATAACCCCCAACGGCTATATCTATGTCGACCATTCCCGTACTTATGTCGACCGATCCAGCCTGCGCAGAACGAAATCTATAAATAGCTAGTGTGATGCCGATTGAAGTAACGATTCTTGAGAGAGCAAAAAGAAAGCCGAATTACTGCCAATTTTTAGAGAATCATTTCATTCTCTCAATCTTTGTATTTCTATCTTGAAAATGCACTTGGTGATTGAGAGAGTCGGTTAGTAACCGTTAATTCGAATATCATACTTTGTGAGCAAAATTGTAAGAGGGGTGACGTCTCTCCTAAAGAAGAGTCGCTGTAAAGGTTTGATTGACACCCGTAAGTCAATCGGAGTGAGCTCAAAGAATTGAGCGGGAAGAATCTTCAAGGAGGTACCTTGGAGCGCGGACGTAGGCAAGGTTGGCCGAACCGCGCTAACAATCTGGTGTCAATCTCTCTCTCTATAACTCTATTAAGTTGTTTATCTTTTCCGCATTAGAGTTTTAGATTGAGTAAACCGTACTCACGAATTTGATTAAAGTTTAATCATCGGAGTAAATTTTTATTAATCTAATTCACCCCTCCCCCCCTCTTAGGTTAATCTCGATCCTACAGACCATGCTTAGCCGAGGGTGACCCGTTGTTGACCGAGAGGTTGCACTGGGTGGGATAAACTCCGAACCATGAAAGATTGGCTCGAGCCAATTTGGAGAGCTTCTAGAATGCTCTCGGTGGTCAGCATGAAGTGGCACGTGGTCTGGTTCCTCGGTTGACCGTCAATGGTTCGTGAGTGTGTGCGGGCTTATCCAAAGTGGCAATCCGATGGTTGGTCTTATCCTAATATCAAGGGATCTGAGCGGCTATCTTACAATGTTGTTGCTAGAGGATCTTCCGATGATCTTGGCAGCTTTAGTGCGGATCTTTGGATGAAAATCCTTGGTGATTCACCGGCGGTTCCATGAACAGCTTATGCGCGTGCGTAGGATGTATCCGGTTTACTCTTCTTCGGACATCAAGGGATATGTCTGTGCCATTTTGAAAGTGTAACTTCAGACATTCCTAGGTTGTCTGAAAGAAGATAATGGCACGGGTAATTCTGATGGAAAGCCTCGGTTGCCCGATGATGTCTTAAAGCGTGTCCCGCCGATGTCTATATCTCGGACACCAATAATTCCTCGTGTGCTAATTCGAACATTGTCCTTTCCTTGACCAAATAATCAGATTACTTAGAGATTTAAGTAGAGTGGCCGATGGGATTTGATCAAGGTCTCTTAGTTGACCGAAGGTGGGCCGTTGCTCGACCGTGGGTTGATCAAGGTTCGGTTGAGGCGGTCCTTTGTGGGCCTTTGCCTATGGGATCTGCGTTCCTCTTCTTTGGACTGCTTTCTCTTCCTTCTCTATGGTTATTTGTTGGCTAAGATAAATAAACCTGAGTGTGACCGAAGATAGGCCCATGGGTGATCACTCGATCCTTGACAATTGGATCGGGCGTTCTCCCATGTCGGTCACTTATTCCATTGGGCCGAATCCCTAGAGGACTTCGGCAAGGCCGACGACCGAGTCTTTGTTGGTCGTCGGGTCGTGATCGTGGGGCTGGGCGCCGGGCGTGTCATCGCCGGGAGCTTCGGGCGTGTCATGGCCGGGAGCCCCGGGTGCATCACAGTCAGGCTCGTCGTACGTGTCGTGGCTGAAGATGCTCAGACACCATGTGATTGAGACTTTAGGTCGTTCCCGATCATGTTTGGAAGGTGTTTCCGAGACTATGTTTCGTGCAAAATAAGCAACCAAGTTAGTAAAATCTCCCGTGCTCCCGAGACTATGCTCCGGTTGCACATCAGGGCAGACTGCTACCCTCTGCCACATCTCTCTATCTCTCCCCCACCTGCAACGTTCATCAGATCGTTGGATGATCCAACGATCCAAATTCTATTTGTTGGATCATCCAATGGTCTAAAATCTAATTGTTGGATAATCCAACGGCAAGATTTTATAAAAGGGGTAGGGGTGTAAAAAATTTTCACCAATTTCTCTCAAACACTCTCAATCTCACTTTACCAAGTAGTTTTTCTTGTGTATTTGATTATTATTCAAATAATTAGCAATTACTCAACGAGGTATGCATACAATTAATTTGTAAAGTTATCATTAATGTTAATGTGTATTGTGAACTAATTTTTTTTTTAATTTTCCAGGACTCATAATTGTGGAATTATAAATATTTATTACTACGTACAAGTCATCATCGGGTAAATAGTAAATGGTATCAATTTAAAATTTTATTCGTTATTAATTTATATCAATATGGATACACATTACATATAATTTGAATCGTTTCCTTACAATGATGACGACATTCAAGAAATTAGATCTAGTAATCCCTTATTTTCTATTGGTCACACATCGGCACATGCATCTACATCTTCAACGAAATCTAAAAAATCTAAAATTTTAGATGGTTGGAAACATTTTGAATTGAAAAAAATACAAATAGGGGAAATTAGAAAATAAGGTGCAATGCAAATATTGTGCAAAATACTATGCGTACAAATCTACCACTAGCACTATTGGTCGACATTATAAAAAATGTCACGCACACGAGCAAACAAGAGATTCACACCCAATTACAAATAAGTGCTGGTGGTGGAGGAAATTTTTTGTATTCACACGAAAGATTACAGAAGATGCTGCAAAATATGTAGAGCACTAAAAGAAGTCCCACTATCGGTGTTTGATAGCGAAGTCATTAAACAATTTTTGAAGAAATACATTAACTTTAGTTTTAGACGAATTCCTCGTAGTACATTGGGAAGTGACATCATTAAAATGTACACTGATATAAAAATGAGTAAATTTCTATATTTTCTCATGCACTTACTATGTGTATTTGTTTTACTTCTGACCTATGGAGTGTACCTAATGCACTTGGATATATAGTCGTAACTTCTCATTTCATTGATGACAAATGACAACTTCATAGAAAAATATTATGATTTCTTAGTTATGAATATCTTCATAATGTAATAGCTATTTATGGATACATTATGGCCATTTTACAATAATATAATATTAGAGATAGAATTTTTAGTATTATTTAGATAATCTAATAATGTTTGTGTTTTGTAATTTAAAAGATTATTTCAATTTGATAGTTCTCGATCTTCATTTTTTCATATGTGTTTCGTTTGTCATATTTTAAATTTAATTGTTAAAGATGACATGCAATCTATTTTATCGCATATTGACGCAATTAGAAGTACAATTTCTTTTATTACTTCTTCTAGCACCCGACAACAAGAGTATAAAGAATTTTCTAAAGTGATTAATTTCCGACCTAGAAAATTAAAAACGAATGTATCAACAAGATGCAATTCAACTTATTTAATGTTAGAAAATGTTAAACTGTACTGGAATGTTATTTGTGATTTTATTGATAAAAAAACACTAGGTATTACTTTAGATAGTTGTAGTTGTGATATAACTAATTTATTTCTTGATTTTTTGAAATTATTTTTTGAAGCTAATAAATAATGTTAGAAATTTATTACTCGACTACGCATCTTGTTCTTCCTATATTTATAAACTTAACGGGTACTTTCGAGAGATATAAAAAAGTAGATGAATGTTGTGAAATAGTTGAAAAAATTGAAACAAAATTTAAAAGTACTGGCTTGACATCTAACATTTTTTTTTATTTTCTTGCATTATGTATCATAGATATAAAATTAAATATTGTAAATTGATGCTTGATACAATTTCTGGTAACTTGGGACTGATATCTGTAGTTTCAGTAGCATCATTAAAAAATGATCTTTCTAATTTTATTGCTTCTTATCAACATAAATATAGTGATTCTCGTTAATTATCTTTAGCAAATGTCGCGTCTAGTTTTAGTGGTAGTTCTTATTTTAGACAACAACTAAATAGTATGGATCTTATAGCGATGTTCATTTTTATGGATCCGATATGTTATCGCGGTTCGACCAACAACTGCCTACGTTCGTGCTTCAAGGTACCTCTTTGAAGATCATTCACTTGATTGAGCTTACAGGTGTCAATCCAACCTTTACAGCTTGACTCTTCTTTCACAGAAGCGTCACCCATTTTTGACACTTCTTTCTCAAATGCGTCACCCTTTTTTACAAGTTCGCTCAAGTACAACGTTTACAAGAATTTACGGTTTCTAAACCGACTCTCTCAATCACAAAATGAAATTTAGTGGTCAACATAATTCTATACGGTCGACATAGGCACAGTCTCTAGATTTTCAGCGGTCGACACAAGTGATCATCGGTCAACATTCAACACACCTCTGACCATGGAGAGGTCGACATAAGATGGAAGCGGTCAACATATCCTGGGAAAAACTGACTGAATTCTATAACACTTGACCAACTTGTTAGACATTAGTTCTACCATTCGACGAATTCGACGAGGGTATTTCACATTAATGATTAAGTCTATGAGATACATTACAACATTATTCAATTTAGCTTTCATACATGGTTAATCAATAATACACATAAATGATAATTATCATAAAAAATATTTGGTTATTTTAAACACCTTTAAAGCCAATAAATTTGATATTTATTTAGAAGCTTAAAATCAACTTCTTCGTGATGATGCATTTGATATTTTGGGTTGGTGAAAAACTAATGCGGTCATATATCCGATTTTTTTCTAAAATGACATTCGATTTACTAACACTTCATGTTTTTACTATAGCTTCCGAGTCTGCTTTTAGTGCAGGTGGACTAGTGTTCAACGCTAACCCTAGTTCATTAGTGTTCTAACCAGATTTAAGTAATTTTGTAACAACCGCTGCAATATCCTAAGCAGTTCAAGTAATTCTAATATACGTTAAAGCCTAATCAAGTATTTATCAAAATTCTCAATTCGACTACCACTTTATATTTCTGTACTTTTATTTATGTATTTATTTAGATTAAAACAAAAACCAAAAATCAAATTTTTTGTTCTTTTAATATTTTACAATCATTGTATGAATTGAAAATTAATTTGTTCTCGTGAGATCAAAATTTTATTATTACAATTGTTATGCGTATACTTGCTTTTTAACGATTATATTAAGTACAACATATATCTCTTTTTTTTATAACCATGGTTGGTTGATCCAATTAAGCATTCCACTACGCACCCCTGCTCAAAAATATAAAAAGATAAAAGGTATGATCTTGTCAAAGATAAAGATGAACACTTTGTTTCTTTCTTACAAATATAAGATCAAAAGGTAACCAATGATGAGCTAGGGATGGCTCCTTTTCATTAAAATAGTATTTCAGTTAAAGCATGCCCATCATAGAGATTTGAATATCGTCTGTGGAAAGCTTAGAGCTTGTTTAGTTGCTGAGAAAAAGTTATTTCTTAGGTACGTGGAATACGAAGAGAGTAAGCACGTAGCAGATTGTTGCGCGGTGGATGAAAGGAACATTACCAAACAAGAATTCCATGTCAAGCCTCTTGCTTTGAACCACGCTAAAATCAAAGATCCCCATTTCACTCCTTTTCACACTTTCTTCAGAATTTTAAGGTGCCTTGGCTCAACCATTTCACACCTCTATTCCTTTTCACCCTTCGCCCTTCTGCGAATTCTTCTCCATCTCTTTCCTGCAGGCAATGATGTGGAGCTTCAGAGGTTGCCGCCAAATCAAGTTTAGCCTCAATCACCTTCGGGTCCCACATGGTAGATGGCTAAGTGGGTGGATGGATGTCTTTTGGTCAAGAAACGAAAATTTTCAAATCAAATTGTCATATAAGTTCTCTCCTATCGTACACGATTGAAGCGTTCTTACTCGAATTTGACATCTCTTTCTTCTGCCTCCATTCTCACTATCATACCATAAAGCCTGAACCCTTCATTGCCGAAATTTCTTTCCAAACACGCAAATATTTGAGAAAAATCATGGGAAACTGCTGCAGACGAGAATCGTCGACGTTAGTGTTGGCCGACTCCATATTTCCGAGAATTGCCAATGCCCAGAAAGAAAGGTTGCTAGGTTCCAAAGAAGTCTCTTCGTCTTCACCTTCTCCATCGGAATCCGACAATGTCAGAGTGGTTAAGATAAAGATGACAAAGAAGCAGCTTGAGAAATTGGTGGCTGGCGCGGAGTTGCAGGATTTGACAATGGAGCAAGTGCTGGGGCGGATGATGAACGGGAGTGATGGGTATGGGTTGGAGCATCATGGATCATGGAGGCCTGCTCTTCAAAAGATTCCTGAAGTTAATTAGGCTGGACCTGGAGGGGCGATGATGGAGAGCTGCATGTATTATAGAAATCCATTGTTTTAATTATTTGAGTGTGGTTTTGGAGAACTATTTGGGGTGTATTCTTTCGCTGTTCCAGAAATAAACACTGCGGTTAACCTTTATGGTTCAGTATTTCCAAAGCAGTAATTAGTAGGCTTTCAGAGGTTTGTTTGGTTTTTTTCTTCCACATCATCGCCGAGCTTTTGATCTCGACTCAACATTACGTGCCTATTAATGCCTGGGAGGACCCAGTTTCACTCACTACTTGGCCTGCCCCGACATCAGTTCTCTTGATTCACATTATATATTTCCCCATCCCCATACACACGCCAATGAAATAAACAACGCCAAAGTATGGATGTTGGAGTAATTACTAAGCCATAGCAAAGCGGCCATGAATTAAATCGACTACCTAAAGCTATGGCCATCGGTGTTGTTCGTTATCGATTTCATTAGAGTCAAAATCAAATTTGCACCAAACCAAAATAAACAGTTCAATTTTAGATAAAAATAACCATAAAAAACCAAATTGAACCAAAGTTAATGTTAAAAAATTAAAAATCAAAATTGAATACCCAACCATTTGAAATTGTAAAATAATTAACATTAAAAGTCAACTTCAAAAATAAAAAATTCTAATGAACACTCGAGAGTTTAAAATTTTACAAAATTAAAAAAAAAAGCTAAAAAGTAAATTATGAAACAGAAGTGAAAACTTAAATATCTACTGCAAATGAGTAAAACTTTATGACCAAAAGTAAACTTAAAAATATTTTATACAACCTATCAGGTACATCATAAATAAAGAATAAAATATAATAAAAATTTATTAAGAACGATCCAAAAAACAAAGCCCAACCCCAAAACCAAAATTACAAAACTAAAAACTGCCATTGGACCAAAACAAAAAATGAAATTTTAATCCGTTTAATTTTTGTTTTCTAAATCTAACACCAAACAGACTTTACTCTAACCTCACATTATACTGAACCAATTGCACCCTCATTCACATTGATTGATATGACGGAGAGCGGGAGCCCATAATGAAGCTAGGTCCAGCAATGAAGCGCCCGCCTGCACTGGCATTGTAAAAATCTAGAATTTTAAATTTCAAATTTCAACGAAAATTTTTGAAATAGTTCGACTAATTAATTTTCGTATACGGAACGTAAATTTGTCGTATATGTCACATGTGACGACTTGGTCAAACTAATTAAAATTGGGATATCTCGGAACGAAATAGAACTACGATTTTCGAATGTGAAGCAATAGTTGATTTTACGAAATCAACGGTAACATAATCGTATTGAGATTTTTAGTAGAATGACGGGGATCAAACGAAAATTGAAAACGTTACACGAAATAAATATTATGTTTTAATAATATTATATTATTTAATATAATATAATATTATTCAATTTAATATTATTAGATTTTATTAAAAAGAAAGAAGAAGTTTTCTTCTTCAGGAAACTTCCCCACTCCGAATAGCAAAGAGAGGGAGAAGAAAGAGATTCGTCTGGCGAACGACGATCGTTCGACGAGATTAAGGTGTCAAAACGTCCGCAACGACGAGAAGAGCAATCTTCTGAAGCGGTTTCGAAGGTTAGTCCTTATTTTGGGAGAAATCGGAGAAAAACCGCAAGTTTAGGGTTTTGGTTTCGATTTTTCAAAACTTAGTTTTTCTTGCGATTCTTGGTACGGTTGAGTCCGTCTCGTCGAGACGAGTATTTTGGTATAAATTTCATCGAAGATTGATCGGTGAGGAAGCCGGAATCGTCACCGGAACAGTCGCCGTGCCGGCGTTGACTGATCAACGGCTGATCGGTCCGTACCGAACCGGTTCGATTCGAATCAAATCGATTCGATTCGAACCGAACTAAATTAATTTGAAAATTGAATCAGGCCGAACCGAGATAAACCGGTTCAATTCGAACCGGGTTAACCGGTCAACGCTGACGTGACCATTGACTGGTCAACGCGGATCGTTGACCTGTCCGGTCTGAACCGGGCAGCACGGTTTCGGGGCCGTTTTGGCCCGTTTTCGAGTTTTTTCGCTCGGTTTTCGTTTCTCTTCTCTTATACACTGTATTTGGGATATTACAGAGGAGTTTAACGATATTGAAACGAGCCCGGTGCTGGAGAAACAAGATTCTTAATTTGACCTAAAATCTCGATTCCGACCTAACTTTTCAAGGAATTAAAAGGTAGGGTTTTTATATTACTATTAATTTTACATGTTTAATTACATTTATATCATTATTATAATTGCAATTTATTGTTATTGAACATATGCATATACATTGCATATTCATTATTGAACATTGTGCGCAAATGGTTAATAGGGACGACTAAGTCTGCCCTTGGGTTTCAAATCCCTAAACCGGATTCGGGTCTGTATGTTTGCCACCACCTTAGTGTGGAGTCTCCGATTCTTGAAGTTACACATCTTTTGCACTGTATTTCATTATGCATTTACTTTATGATTGCCACCACCTTAGTATAGAGTCTCCACTTTCTGGAGTTACACTTTTTGAAGTTACACATCATTTGCATTGCATCTCATTGTGCATTTACATATTTACTGATTGTTCAAAATCTTATATTAATATGTTTTAACATGTTATTTATTTATAATTAAATAATAAAAATAAGACCCCTACTGAGAGTAGTCACTCCCCCATTGGCTACAAATTTTATTTTCAAGCTCATTCCGGGTAAAGCCCATTAAGACTTATATTGGAGTTTAAATCCTTCAATTTGTATTTGTAAAACTCGAATGATGTATTATTTTAAATTGTAAAACTTCTCGTATATATTATTGGGTTGAACATGTTATGTATGTTATCCGATTGTTTGGATTGAATGTTTGAGCTTGCTAAATTTTAAGACTTCCGCTGTTTGGTTTAAATTGAATACCCGAGCCTAGGGCTCAGTGGTCAGGTTTTCTCGGGAATCGGGTCATTGGGCCCGGCGTCTGTCTAGGCCCTACTTTGGGTCGTGACAGACATTGCCTAATTAATTCAGAATAGTAGATTTGAATATAGAGTCCACCAATGAAGCAATCAATTTGTGCAGGTGCTGCTTCCTTTAAAGCTTGTTTGGTTATCATCCGAGTTAATCATTAACGATGATTAACAGAGTATTTGTGCATTTATTTTGGTTCAGTCTACTCTATCGCCGTGGAATCGGTGATGCTTATGTCTGGTCGGGACCGCTCCATAGCTGAAAATCTAACCCACATGGACGACACAGAAAACTTACTCAAGCACGTGTCGAGGGTGGCGTGTGAAGGTGAAGGAGCAGAGGCGGAGGCGGAGGCGGTTGGCGAAAGGCGTTAATGCGCAGAGGCCGTTGCATCTGATTTTTGGGTCACTTTGAGTTGTGGGTCTGATTCATCAGTCCTCACCAAGCAAGACAGCGGTTTGCTGTTACTCGACCTGTCTTCGTCCCCACTGCTTTGAAACTCATTCATGGCTTCTCTCTCGTACTCCCTCTCCCCCCTCATTTTTCTCCTTACTTACCCTGAACCAGTTTCTCTGATCCAAGTTTGATGCTTCTCGACCACTCTGTTGCTCCCTTTTCTTTTCTATTCTCTGTCGCCTCTTTTTCTTTTTCCAATTCCGCTCTAGTCTATTTCTTTTTTCTCTAAGTGTACAAACAGAAAGGGAAAGGATGAAAGAGAGGCCGATCCACCAGCTCCGTCTCAGTCTCCTTATTTTACGAGTACTTCTACTCTCCCTGTGTAAGTTGCGAGTGCAGAAAGCGCTAATTATGCTCCTTTAATTGGGTTATCTAAAATTTTTTATTGGGTTACTTTTAATTTCTCTGCATTGTATATGTACCTGTTTTGGTGGATATTACATTGTTTGGGCGGTATGAGTCGTGGGTTTTGTGGAAATGACGAGTGGAATTTGGCTTGTGCTCGAAGCAGTTAAAGTCCTGGGGGTGTTTGATATCAATCTTGCACTATCACTGTCTCATTTGTTCATTGTTGCATAGGCTTTGGCGAATTCTTTTGCGGCACCTTCAGTTTAGTCGAAGGACGTCTCTCTGCGGGTAAACAAGGAAATGGATTTTTGCCGGAGCTTTCTCCATCTGGGGCTCCTCAACCCTTCCTGCCTCTTCTTGCCCCTACACGTCCGGCACCATTCACTAACACTTCTGCGCCTAAACTATTAGGTATTTCGACATTGATTTACTTCTAACTATTCTTTTGCAATTAAAGTTTTCAAATTATGGGTCCTGAGTGATTTGTTAAGTTGATTTTAGAGTTATTTCTTACCTCCATTACAGGCCTGTGCATCTTAAACTTCAATGCTTCGGAAAGCTTGATGAGCATGACAGCAATTGATTGCTGGACTGTCTTTTCTCCATTGCTGGCTAATGTGATTTGCTGTCCACAATTGGAAGGCACGATTGCGGTTCTCATTGGGCAATCAAGTAGAGATACAAATATACTCACTTTAAATGAAACCATTGCCGAATATTGCCTCTCAGATATTGAACAGATTTTGGTTGCACAGGGTGGAAGTGATAGTTTAAAACAAGTATGCTCAATTCATTCCTCGAATGTAACAGATGGATCTTGCCCAGTCAAAGATGTTCAGGAGTTCGAAAGCACTGTGGATACTTCTAAATTGCTTGATGCCTGTGGGAAGATTGATCTTGTAAGAGAATGCTGCGATGCTATTTGCCAGAATGCCATATCGGAAGCTGCCTCCGAGATTGCACTGAAATCTTCTGATGCTTTGAGGCCAGAGGGGTCTGAGGTCTTACCTGAGCATTTGACTTGGATTCATGACTGCAAAAGTTATAGTCCAACGAAGTACTTAGGGGCTTGTCCAATTGCAACGTTAATAAAGGTGCGTTTGGAGTAAATTGTGGAAATAAAATTGTCTCATTTTTTTGTAAGTACAACCATATCTTGAATATTTTGTCATATGTTCTTGACAATTTGTCACCTGGTTTTCCCTAACATGAAAAATGTCATCAACTGCTGCGGCCATGGCATAAGTAATGAAACAGCGTGTTGCATGGCCATGGAAAGCTATGTGTCCCACCTGCAGAAGCAGAGTTTCATAACCAACTTGCATGCTTTGGACTGTGCTGCTTCTTTAGGAATGAAACTAAGAAGGTCAAATATTACTCAAAATGTTTATAGCCTCTGTCACATAAGTCTCAAGGATTTCTCTCTCCGAGGCGCTTGTTTTTAGTTTAATTAGATGATCTATGCGAGCATCTTTTCCTTGACAATTTAAGGAGCTGCTGATTTTTTGCTGTTTTCATGGTTTTGCTTGGATGGGATGATCGATTCTTTTGATAATTCAGTGGGAAGCCAAGGTCAACTGTTCTCGACTGAAAGCTGGTGTTATCTTTAACATTTTATTATCCTTGAGTAATATCATGTCATGATTTTTTCCCTCTGCTTCGAAGAGTCTTTTTTAACCTTCTGATTTATGTTCTCTTCCTATATTCTCGTTTGTTCTTCTGTGACCTAAATGTATTCGTCCTTCATTGCAACAGAAGCTGGATGCCTTTTACCGAGCTTGGCTTCTGATCTGGGATCAGCTTCCTTTGTGATCTAAATGACAATATTCCAGCTCCATGGCCATCCTCATCTCAATTGCCATCTTCACCGTGCAATAAAAGTTTGTTTACTGTGCCAGAGATTCTACATTTTCGAAATGAAATATTCAGGCTGTCTTTAGTTGCTCAGATCTTCATTTTTTATTGCAGCTGTCAAAATACCTGCACTCCCTGCTGCTGCATCTGCTCAAAATGGTAAGGATTCCTTCTTTAGTATTTTCTTAAGGAAGAACGTTGGCTTATAAAAATGGCCAGATCGTTTGGAGTAATGTAACATATTGTTTTAATAGACGAGATAGGAACATATTCTTTGTCATGTAATTGGTTCTGTGGAATGTTTTTCAGGCTTGTACAATGAAGATGCAGTCTTTGTTCTGCGCACAACCGTGTGCATGATGATCCTGATGATGATTTTTTGACGTAAACGTACATTATTTAGGACTACAAGGGAGACAGATTCTAGGGGAAATGCATTCTTACAAAGGGAGAGTATCCCTATACGTGTGAATAAAAGATGTCAAATAGTGAATGTCAAGTATTTTTTTTTTTTTTTTTTTTGTCTCATCGATTATGATTCTTTGACGCAATAACATGATTGTCTTCTTTTTAATTATATGACTTGAATGGAGTTCATGAATGTGATGAGGACATTGAGAAGATCAAAAGAGAAGAACTAAATGCAACCAACGTAAGCATAGAAGGACCTATGACATGAGCTCAAACAAAGAAGTTTAAAGAAAAATTAAACATATATATCCAAAAACTTCTTAATTGTGACGACATTATTATTCCAAACAACGTTAAATTTAAATGCACATTCATTCAAGTGCACAAGAAACAAGATGACACTATTATGTACTTACCTTATGAATTATAATGAATTATTTATAATCTATGTTGTATGTCATCAGGGAAGTAGGTGAGAAAGTAGGTAAGAAAGTTGGTGGGAAAGTAGGTGCGAAAATTAGTGACGTTGGGGAGAAGAGAAATTAAATGAGGAATGTACTATAAATATGTACTAGATTAACTATTTCATATGAACTTGAGTTTTGAGATTCATATTATGAGAGAACTCTTTTTCAATGTATTATTCAGTCTTTCATTGCAAGTCCAACAAAGTCGTTTCTCACTTATCAAATGAAATTCTTTTGTTTGTGATGTCTTTCCTATCCAAGGTTCTTAGACGCGATATTGTTTTGGGTCTTAAGCTCTTTCATTGCAAGTCTTTCATATTATGAGAGCACTCATTTTCAATGTATTATTCAGTCTTTCATTACAAGTCCAACAAAGTCGTTTCTCACTTATCAAATGGAATTTTTTTTGTGATGTCTTTCCTATCCAAGGTTCTTAGTCGCGATATTGTTTTGGGTCTTAAACTCTTTCTAAGCTAAGGTTCAAACGTTCATCGACTTTGGGTCAATGTTCCATTTTCTATCTTTACTTTTTTTTTTCATATTATACTTTCGATGATAGATTAATCTTTATCAGTTAAGATCATATCATTTAGTATCAAAGTTGCTTGGCTATGTTATTTAAAAAAAGTGTCTCCTTATATGGTTTAAACCGAAAGTATTCAGTTAGCCAAAATAAATAAAACTTAGCTAGTATTTGCATTACATTTGAAACTACTACATTTATTTATCATTTGATCATATCTTTCCTTTTTGTTTGATCTCTGCTATCTTTGTCGTGTCTGTTCATCTTTGTTCAATTCAAATATCGATATCCTTAATTTTTTTTTCTTCTAATTGATAATTTGCTTTTGACGTGAAAAGAATCTTTGTTAGGTCGTTCATTCATTCAAGTGCAAAGAGAACAAGATGACATTATTATGAATTGGACTATTATGTACTTACCTTATGTATTATAATGGATTATTTATAATCTATGTTGCATGTCATAAGGGAAGTATGTGAGAAAGTGGTACGAAAGATGGTGGGAAAATAGCTGAGAAAGTTGGTGAGGTTGGGAAGAAGAAAAATTAAGTGAGGAATGAGTACTATAAATATGTACTAGATTTACTGTTTTAGATGAACTTGAGTTTTGAGAATCATATTATGAGAGAACTTCTCTTTTTTAACGTGTTGTTTGGTCTTTTATTGTAAGTATAGCAGCGTCGTTTCTGACTCATCAAATAAAATCTCTTCATTTGTGATGTCTTTTCTATCCAAGATTCTTAGTCATGCTATATTTTGGGTCTGAAGCTCTTTCTATGCTAAGGTTCAAACGTCCGTCCACTTTGGGTCAATGTTACATTTCCTATCTTTACTTTTTTTTATATTCCACATTCGATCAGTGATAAATCTTTATCAGTTAGGATTATATCAGAATGTCTTCTTCATTGACTTCTGCAATGGCAGAGGACTGCTAATCAAATTATTAACATCCATTAACACATTTGAGTAACACCAAAATCATTGTTGTAAGGCAATTTTGTCACCGCTACTTTGAGGCCACTCATCTTCTCAACATCCACTCTCCCCTGTACATCTTTTCTTGAATCTCTTGGTTTACAACAAAATGTAGTTGCTCCCACTCTGCTGCAGTTGCACTGGTATCAGTTCTGGCTTTAATAGCTTCGGATCACAAGGTTACCACTTGTCAACTTCTACTTCGCTTAACCTGCTTTGCCCTGGTCTTTCTAGCTTGAACGAAGAGTCAATAGAGGCAGCACAAACTGAAATTTTCATCTCTAAATGCTCCAGTATGCTATTGTCTTCTCTGCTTTCCCAGAAAGCTTTTCTCTTTCTCTCTAGCAGCCCTAAACAATCCAGCTGCTTCTCCCTTAGCTCTTTAGCTTTTCTTAACCGACAACCGAATGAAGGAGTGGGCATAAAAAAGAAATCCGCAACTTTTGGAGTTGTCACGAGCATTAATCCTTTAGAAGATTCTCAATCTTACAGATATATATGGATCCAAGAACAACATCATGCCAGCTTGAGAAAGAAAAGCCACGTAGAATTCTTGTTTATGAGAATCACACTTGAGTTGAAAGAACAGAGTAAAAATAGAAAATAGAAACAGCAGTTCGGGTCTTCTTTTGTAATCGTTTCCTCGTAGACCAGGTGTAACAACCCTAATTTTATTTTAGAATTTTGTGACTTTAAGATGGAAATGTTTAAGATTTGTTTTATGAATGTTGGCTAAATATTAAAGTATTAAGGTATTATGGATATTAGTAATTTAGTAGGTTGAAGGTGATGAAGAAAATAATGTTTGAGGAGTATAAGTAATGATGTTATTATGAAAGGTTAGAAAATCTTCTAAGTGTTTTGGAACACTTTTGGTCGACCCCAGGATTTAGAAAGGCCGGACACAATATAACATTTTGGTCGACCCCAGGATTGAGAAGGGGTCGACACAATATAACCTTTCGGTCGACCTAAGGATTAACAAGGGGTCGACACAATATGACCTTTCGGTCGACCCCATGATCGAAGAGGAGTCGACACAACTGGAATACTTCGGTCGACCACAGGATCGAGGAAGGGTCGACAGAAATTAACCCTGGGAACACTTTCGGTCGACCCCAGGATCGAGCGGTCGACACAAATGACTCTCGAGAACTTCCTTCGGTCGACACAATTGGACGAGTGGTCGACACATTCATACATGCCTTGAAAAGTCAGCAAAAACGTGAGGAAATCCAATTGATGGACGTAAAGGAAAGGTTAATTTTGTTTAATTAAGAGATAAGAAGGCATGGTCTGCCATTTCTCACCCATCACGATTTCTTTTCCCTATCTTCTCTGAAGTTCTCACGTTGATCAAGAGAAGAGCGAGGTTGAGAAAGAAAGAGATATTGAGAGAGAAAAGAGTGAGGAAACTAAAGTTCAAGATAATTTTTCTATCCTCTGAGTTTCTTTTAAGTTCAGAAAGGATAATATGATTGTATTGGTTGAATTGATGGATAAAAAAATGAAGGATTTTATGTAGATTGTTAGAAAATGAGTTAAGTATGAACAAAGTTAGAGTTCTGGATATTCGGTCGAGAAGTAGTTGGAATTAGATTTTGTTTCCTTCATAAGAGTTAAAGTAGACTCTTAGAGTGATTTATAGCCATTCGAATCACTCAATTTGAAGTGATGTATAAAAAGTTATGGACATCGCAAGTCAATGTACAGAAACTGAGGAGAGCTGTGGTCGACCCCTTATAGGTTGTGTCGACCGGTTCTCGATTTAGAAAACGCACGCTCTCTGTTTTGTCAACATGGGTCGACCCCTTGTAGGTTGGGTCGACTGGTCCATGATTTCCAGAGAAGTATGCTCACTAATATGTCCCGATACTTTATGCTACGTTAGTTTTCTGAATTTGGTATCTGCTAAGAAGTTATAGTAGACTCTTTAAGGAATAATTTGACACTCGTAGCATCACAAATGGATCATTATCAAAGAAGTTATGGTTGTTTGAAGTTAATGAATTATGTTACTTGCGTTTTAGGTTTTCAAGTGCAGCAACATATTGATCAAGTTTTTCAATAAAGCTAAGGACCTAGGTAAGTTAATGTTTAATGTGATTGGCCCTAAGGGGACTACATTACAAAGATTATGATTTATGATTTTGAAATATGGTTTATTGTTTTGGGGTGTAATGCACAATACACCGACCTCAATTTATTTGAGGATATGTTTGTGTGCCTTGTTTGATGATTGATTGATTATTGGTGTTAGAATAAAGATGTATGTTTAGAATGCTTGCAATGTTTGAATTGTACATTTTATTGCATGTTTACATGTTCATGCATTTTAATTGTTCATGCATCATGGTTTTAGGAAAAAAATACAAAAATGATTTACATGCATGATTTTTATGATAATATGCAATGGGTCGTTGAAGGAGGAGCTCGAGTTAGACTGCCTCGAGGGAGGCCAGATGGTGTCTACTCTCTCCCGTGGTACCTTCAACGATCAAATAATGAAAGAAATGAAATGAACGAAATGTACGTAAATAGTTACATATTGGGCAGGGTTGAGTTTGGCTATCCCAAGAGGTTGGACCAGATGGTGTCTACTCTCTCCCAAGATAGTTACATTTTGGTGATGTCTTGGGTTGACTAATGCTCCTGCTGCCTTGATGGATCTAATGAATCGCATATTCCAAGAGTATCTAGATAAATTCATAATAGTGTTTATCGACGATATTCTCATATATTCTCAAACAGAGGAAGAGCATATGGAACATCTAAAGGCAGTATTATCAACTTTGAGACGACATATCTTATATGCTAAGTTTTCTAAATGTGGATTCTGGCTTGATAGAGTTAACTTTCTTGGACATGCAGTATCCAAGGACGGTATTTCTGTTGATCCATCAAAAGTCCAAGCAGTGACGGACTTGCCACGGCCAAGGAATATTAATGAGGTACGTAAGTTTCTTGGGTTAGCTGGATATTATCGAAGATTCATTGAAGGATTTTCAAAGATAGCAATCCCTTTGACCCGATTAACAAAGAAAAACGTGAAGTTTTGGTGGTCAGGTGAATGTGATAGAAGTTTCCAGAACTTGAAACAAAAATTGACATCAGCCCCAATTTTGAAAATTCCAACTGAGGACAATAAGTTCACAATTTATTGTGATGCTTCCAAAATTGGATTAGGTTGCGTCTTGATGCAAGAAGGAAGAGTGATCGCTTACGCATCAAGGCAATTAAAAGGGTATGAGCAAAATTATCCTACTCATGATTTAGAATTAGCTTCAGTTTTTTTCGCATTAAAAATATGGAGGTATTATTTATATGGGCAACAATGCGATATATTTTCAGATCATAAGAGTCTGAAGTATTATGGCTCAAATTCATAAAAGATTATGAGTTTGAAATCAAATACCACCCCGACAAAGCTAATGTGGTAGCTGATGCATTGAGTAGGAAGTTCATACCAGTCCAATTGGCAATGTCTATAACGCTTCAATCTGAAATTCAAAAGTCTGGCTTAAAAGTAGTGTCAAATTTGAGTTGTATGCTTGCAGCATTATCTTTGAAGCCAACTCTTATGGACGAAATCAAAGAAGCTCAATTGGAAGATCCAAAATATAAGCAATATAAATTGGGCAAAAAGCCAAATTCTTCTGACTTTAAGTGTTCGAATGATGGTGTTCTGAAGTTTAAAGGTAGATGGTATATTCCGAAAAGCAAGAATTACGGAAGAAAATATTAACGGAAGCCCATTCTTCTACATTTACGGTGCATCCGGGAAGCACTAAAATGTATCGGGATTTAAAACAGCACTTTTGGTGGCCGAATATAAAGGAGGACGTAGCAAAACATTTGGAATTTTGTGTCACGTGTCAAGAAGTTAAAGCTGAACATCAATGGCCTGCATGAACGCTTCAGTCTTTACCAATCCCGGAATGGAAATGGGAGCATATAACAATGGACTTTGTTGTGGGATTACCAAAAACAACAAAGGGGCATGATACTATTTGGGTGATTGTTGATAGATTAACAAAGTTAGCCCATTTCTTACCGATCAGAATGAATTTTTCTATGGATCAGTATGCTGAATTATATGTTCAAGAGATTATAAGACTGCATGGAATTCCAGCATCGATAGTATCAGATCGTGATCGAAGATTTAATTCAAAATTTTGAAAAAGTTTACATAAGGCAATGTGGACTACATTGACTTTTAGCACGGCTTTTCATCCCCAAACTGATGGTCAAACCGAAAGAACAATTCAAATATTTGAAGATATGTTACGAGCATGTGTATTGGATTTTCAAACTACATGGAGTAAGATGTTACCATTAGTGGAGTTTGCATATAATAATAGCTACCAATCAACAATTGGTATGGCCCCGTATGAGGCATTGTATGGGCAAAAATGTCGATCTCCATTGTATTGGGATGAAGTTGGGGAAGCAAAGTTGTATGGACCAGAAATTTTACAACAAACAGCAGATCAAGTGAAAGTTATTCAAGAAAGAATCAAAATAGCTCAAAATCGACAGAAACATTATGCAGATCAAAGGCGAAGACAACTACAATTTGAGGAAGGCGATGAGGTATTCTTAAAGATTTTGCCTTTTAAGGGAGTAATGCGGTTTGGAAAAAGGGGAAAGCTTATTCTACGATTTATTGGACCTTTCCCTATTATAAAGAAGTTAGGCAAAACAACTTACATGTTGAAATTGCCATCATCTATGGCTGGAATCCACATTTCAATGTTAAGGAAATGTGTGTGTGATACTACTCATGTGATTGAAGATAGAAGTACTGACATCGAGCCTACTTTGACATATGAAGAAAAATCGGTAAGAATCTTGGATTAAAAAAAAAAAGAATTGAGAAACAAACAAATTCCTTTGGTCAAAGTCCTATGGAGAAACCATACTATAGAGGAAGCCACGTGGGAAAGGCAACAAGATATGATGAAGAAGTATCCGGAACTTTTTGACATCTAAATTTTGAGGAAAAATTTTTGTTAAGGAGGGTAGAATGTAACAACCCTCGTTTATTCTAAGAATTATGATTTTAAAATGAAAGTGTTTAAGATTTTTTTTTATGAATGTTGGTTACGATTATGAATAATTGGAAGAAGAATACTCTGTCTGGGGTGTATCACACCGTGCACCGGCCAAAGTGTTTGGGTTTGATTGGTGTTTGTTTGAAGTCAATTGTTTGATGGTTGCTAGGTTTAAGTAAAGTAATGAAGTAAATTGGATTAAATACACTAAAGGATTACCTTCAAGTAAGATCCGGTCGACCCCAGGATTTAGGAGGGGTCGACACAAATGGAAGTTTCGGTCGACCCCAGGATCGAAGAGGGGTCAACACAATGAATGATTTCGGTCGACCCCATGATCAGAGAGAGGTCAACACAATTATAATGCTTTTGGTCGACCCTAGGATCGAAGAGGGGTCGACACTTTGTTTACCGGTCGACCCCAGGATTTAGGAGGGATCGACACAATAGGTGTAACGACCCGATTCCTTAGTCACCGCTTACTTGCTTTTATTACTTACTTCACTTACTTACTTACTTACTTCGGCAGCCCGAGAACCGGTCCGTTACTTGCTTTCTTACTTACTTACTTACTTACTTAGGTGGAAAACTCGTTTTCCTTAAATTTCTGAAACTATCTTTAGCTTATAAAATAGTTTACAAGAAACCGTACATACACTCTTTGAGAATAACAAATTTACTATTCCACCTTTTATCAAAATACATAAGCATTTAATAACTTAAAACATACAGCAGAAGACAATTACTTCAAAATACATTCATTTCATTTTCAAAACATTGATAATCCATCACACCAAAATAAGGGTATACATCTTAATTACATCTTCAAAACATTCAAAACATTTTTATAAAATAACTTGTGTGTGTCATACATCACTCCCCGTCGGTCATCGCTCAATAAACTGTATAATTTGGACACTCTTCTACTCTAACTCCTTGATCAGTCACTTGCACCCTTTCTTCCATTACATTCCCTACATTACAAAGCCTAAACTATGAGCCTAAAGGTCACTAAATAGCATAACTATAAAATGCAATGCATGAGTATGCTATGTTGTTAAAACAATGCACGTTTCATTCACGTTTCTTAGGTTTCATATCTTCTTTATTGCGTTATTCTTGCTTATCGATCCAGCTCTCCACCTCGTGGTTCCACCCAGTCCTCGAGACCGAGCTCTGCACCTCGTGGTTCCACCGGTCATTTACATGTTCTGATCTTCAAGTTCTTAATTCATCGGAGAGAAAACATAATCAGCGTCCCATACCACCAATCACATCTTGTTTACCTCCAACTACGCTGTAAAACCATGCATGAAAATAGTTCGTAGACATTTTGTAAAACTATGATGCATGACCATGTGACTATGAAAACATCACTTAAATCACATCACATAACATGAAAATAAACATACATCTCCAAACATGTCATGAAAAAAAACATGCAACAAACATCAAACATAATCATAATCTTTGCAATGTAGTCCCACTTAAGGGCCAAACCATCTTAATGCAAACTTACCTTAGCTGCTTTCTTGAATCAATCCACTTGAACCCCTTTTTAATCCAATAAATGCCCTAAATATATAAATCATATATGGATCAGAATTTGCATAAAGTCTTAGTTTTCTATTCCAACTTGAAATGAATATAACTTCCTCGTTAATGATCCATTCTTGATGATTAAGGTGTCAAATTGTTCATTAAGGAGTCTACTATAACTTCTTAGAAGACACCAAATTCAGAAAACTAATGCATGTCGACTTATGTGGATAAAACAGAGGGCATTCATTGTTTGAACCCCGATTGGGTCAACCCAAACTGTAAGGGTTCGACCCATGTCAACAAAATAGAGATGTCGCATTTTTAGATCGATAATCAGTCGATCCAAACTACAAGGGGTCGACCCAAACTCTCCCCAGTTTCCGTACACTGACTTGCGAAGTCCATAACGTTTTCTACATAGCTCCAAATCGAGTGATTCCAACGGCTATAAATTACTCTAAGAGTTTACTCTAACTCTTATGAAGGACATAAACTCTAATTCCTACTATTTATTGACCGAATTTCCAAAACTCTAATTTTGTTCATACTTAACTCTTTTCTTATCTCTTAGCATCAAATCACTCGTTTTTATCCACCAACCCAAACAATACAATCATTTTATTATTACTGAACTTAAAAGAAACTCAGAGGATAGAAATTACCTTGAACTTCAGTTTCCATGAGAGCCATAGAGTTTCCTACCTCACCTCTCTTGAGATATCTCACTTTCTCACTGTTTTTCTCTCACGAAACTTCTTTTCTTTCTCAATCTCCCTCTCCCTTATCAGACAAGAGAACTCTGAGTAAATAGATAGGGAGAAGAGGTCATGCTGGTAGGGAAATGGCAGACCATGCCTTCTTATCTCTTAATTAAACAATATCAATCTTTCCTTTATGTCCACCAATCGGATTCCTCCAAGTTTTGGCTGACTTTTCAACGGCATGTGTCGACACAATGAACGGCATGTGTCGACCGCTCGGTCCTGGGGTCGACCAAAAGTTCCAGTTGTGTCGACCCCTCTTCGATTCTGGAGTCGACCGAAAGCGTTTCGGAGGTCCTATTGTGTCGACCCCTCCTAAATCCTTGGGTCGACCTAAGGTATTCAGTTGTGTCGACCCCTCCTAAATCCTGGGGTCGACCTAAAGTATTTATTGTGTCGACCCCAGGACCAAAACTATTCATTGTGTCGACCCCTCTTCGATCCTGGGGTCGACCGAAAGTTCCAATTGTGTGACCCTTCCAAAATTCTTGGGTCGACCGAAACTTACTTTTAAGGTAATCCTTTAGTATATTTAACCCAACTTACTTCATTACTTTTACTTAAACCTAGCAACCTTCAAACAATGGACTTCAAACAAACACCAATCAAACCCAAATACTTGGGCCGGTGCACGGTGTGATACACCCCAAACAGAGTATTCTTATTCTAATTATTCATAATCGTAACTCATTCACGTGTTTCTAATTTTCCAACCTTTCCAAATAACTTTATCTCATATACCCCTTGAACATTATTCTCTTTATCACCCTAAACCTACTAATTCACTAATGTCCAAAATACCTTAACACCCTAATATTCAAGCAACATTCATAAAATAGTCTTAAACGTTTTCATCTTAAAATCACAAATTCTTAAAATAATAATGAGGGTTGTTACAATAGGACCTCCAGAATGCTTTCGGTCGACCCCAGGATTGAAGAAGGGTCGACAAAACTGGAACTTTCGGTCGACCCCAGGACCGAGCAGTCGACACAAGTCGCTCTTGGAAAACACTTTCGGTTGACACAATAGACGAGCAGTCGACACAAATGACTCTGGGGAATAGATTGGGTCGACACAATTGGACGAGCGATCGACACATTCATACATGCCGTTGAAAAGTAAGCCAAAACGTGGGGAAATCTGATCGGTGGACGTAAAGGAAAGGTTGATTTTCGTTTCATTAAGGAGATAAGAAGGCATGGTCTGCCATTTCCCTCCCATCACGATTTCTTTTCCCTATCTTCTATGAAGTTCTCACGTTGATCAAGAGAAGAGTGAGGTTGAGAAAGAAAGAGATATTGAGAGAGAAAAGAGTAAGGAAACTGAAGTTCAAGGTAATTTTCTATCCTCTGAGTTTTTTTTTAAGTTCAGTAAGGATAATATTATGGTATTGGTTGAATTGATGGATGAAAATGAAGGATTTCATGTAGATTGTTAGAAAATGAGTTAAGTATGGACAAAGTTAGAGTTCTGGAGATTCGGTCAAGAAGTAGTAGGAATTAGAGTTTGTGTCCTTCATAAGAGTGAAAGTACACTCTTAGAGTGATTTATAGCCGTTCGAATCACTCAATTTAAAGTGATGTATAAAAAGTTATGGACATCGCAAGTTAATATACAGAAACTGGAGAGAGCTGCGGTCGACCCCTTATAGGTTGTGTCGACCGGTTCTCGATTTAGAAAACGTACGCTCTCTGTTTTGTCAACATGGGTCGACCCCTTGTAGGTTGGGTCGACCGGTCAATGATTTCCAGAGAAGTATGCTCACTAATATGTCCCGATACTTTATGCTACGTTAGTTTTCTGAATTTGGTGTCTTCTATGAAGTTATAGTAGACTCTTTAAGGAATAATTTGACACTCGTAGCATCACAAATAGATCATTATCGAAGAAGTTATGGTTGTTTGAAGTTAATGAATTATGTTACTTGCGTTTTAGGTTTTCAAGTGCAGCAACATATTGATCAAGTTTTTCAATAAAGCTAAGGACCTAAGTTAAGTTAATGTTTAATGTGATTGTCCCTAAGGGGACTACATTACAAAGATTATGATTTATGATTTTGAAATATGGTTTATTGTTTTTGGGTGTAATGCACAATACACCGACCTCAATTTATTTGAGGATATGTTTGTGTGCCTTGTTTGATGATTGATTGATCTTTGGTGTTAGAATAAAGATGCATGTTTAGAATGCTTGCAATGTTTGAATTGTATATTTTATTGCATTTTTACATGTTCATGCATTTTAATTGTTCATGCATCATGGTTTTAAGAAAAATACGAAAATGATTTACATGCATGATTTTCATGATAATATGCAACGGGTCGTTGAAGGAGGAGCTCGAGTTAGACTGCCTCGAGGGAGACAAAATGGTGTCTACTCTCTCCCGTGGTACCTTCAACGATCAAATAATGAAAAGGAAATAAATGAACGAAATGTACGTAAATAGTTACATGTTGGGCGGGGTTGAGTTTGACTGTCCCAAGAGGTTGGACCAAATGGTGCCTACTCTCCCCTAGACGGTATTACCCACATTTACTGGACTGTTAAGTGAAAGAAAAGAAACGAAATGAACGATACTGAACTGCATTATTTTTATAAAGCAGCATATGCATAAAGGTCTCATAAATGTTTTATTATTATGGATTAACTTACTGAGCGTTAGGCTCATTAGATAAGCTTTGTAATGTAGGTGATGAAATAAATATTGTGGATTCTACTTACCGCTGATAGATGATCGAGGTGGTGAAGTACGTCCATTAATGAAGATTGTCGCTATTAGTGCAACTTTGACCAGTGGGTGGCTCATGTAAATGGAAATGTTTTGTTTGAAAACTAATGTCTAATATTATGTTTAGTTTATAACTATTTTGTAATAACTTGGTTTTAATGTTAAGGTACAAGTATGTTTTCGGTTACTTATTACGAATATAATTGATTTTGATGAAGTCAAATAAAAGTCTTCTGCTGTATTTTATCTCAAGGATTTCAAATTGATAAGTTTTACCTTAAATTGTTTAAAGTAGGTATGTGTAAAAAAAAATTAATTAAGGAAAGGAAAAATCGGATGTTACACATCGACTTTGGGTCAAGGTTCAATTTTCTATCTTTACCATTTTATATTCCGCATTCAATCGCTGATCAAAGCTTATAAGTTAAGATCATATCAGAAAACATCTCGTGTGTTGCCAACACATTTTTTTCATGTATTAAATTCTCTCTTGGGCTGCCGGTCACATTGTTTAAGCCCTTAAACCTATTTAGAGGCTTCTATTTGGTTGCTTTGTGGCACTTTACCATTGCAAACGATGCACAAAACTTTTGTGCGGTGTACGAAAATTTCAAGGATGCTCCCTAAAATGTTCTTTCTACCTCCCAACCTAATTGGGGCCTTTTATAGGGTTGCTTTGTGTCACTTGAACAATTTTGGACAATGCATAAAACTTACATACGATGTACGAAATGGTCTCGAGTACTGCCTAAAACATATGTTCTACCCCTGAATCTGCTGAGGGCTTCTGTGGGGCCAGTTTGTGGCACCTAAGTCATTTTAAACAACAAAGGAATTTGTACAACGTATGAAACTTCTTATCCTTTTTTCCCTGCATGTTCTTTAAACTCCTAAACCAACCTTGGACCTTGTATTTTTTTTGCTTTATGGCACTTTTCCATTTTAGACAATGCTTGAAACTTTCATACAACGTATGAAAACGTCTTGTGTGCTTCCCGACACAATATTTTGGCCCCTAAACCAACTAGAGCTCTTGTATTTGGTCACTTTGTTGCACTTTAACCATTTTGGACGATGCTTGAAACTTTCATACCAAGTAGGGAAATGTGTTGAGTGCTGTCCGACACGTTCTTTTCACCGGCCTTGCATCCAGTTTCTTTGTAATACTTTATCTATTTGGAAAAATGCACTAAACTTTCGTACGACGTACAAAAACCTATTAAAAGCTACCCAACACATACTTTTGACCCCTAAACTTATTGGGGGACTTGTATTTAGTTGTTTTGTGGCACTTATGTTGTTTAGGATGAAACATGATTATTTTGTTGATGTAAAAAAACCTCTCGTGTGTTCTTGGCATGTTCCTTCGGCCACTAAATTGACAAGGTGCTTTATAATTGGTTGTTTTGCGTCACTTTAGCAGTTTTATACGACGCACAAAAATTTCGTACAACATATGAAAACTTCTCGTATGCTGTCTAAAATCTTCTTTCAGCCCCTCAACCTACGGGTTTGCTTGTGTTGGGTTGCTTTATGACACTTGAGCCATTTTTGACGACGAGGAAAACTTCTTAGGACGTACAAAAAAATCACTTGCACTGCCCGACTTGTTCTTTAGGCCCCTAAACCTATTGTGGGCTGTGTATTCAAGTTTGTCTGGGGCACCATATCAATTCCGAATGAAGCATGAAACTTTTGTACAAAGCACAAAAACAGCTCGGTGGCACCTTAGTCATTTCGATTAATAAGAGAAACTTTTGTACAAAATAGGAAAACCTTTTGTGTGATGTACATGATATGGGCGACCCAAAAATTCATGTTACAAATTTTTATCTAATGTGTTTGCTAATTTTGCTGCTTCCTATTTCTTTGGAGTCCAAGCTTAAACAACAATCCATTCCATTTTTTATGTCAAGACACGACCCAAGTGGTCCATGAAAGAAGAAGAATGTTCCCTTGGAAATATTTAAATTTGTCAAAGAAACAAAGCATGGGGACCACGTTTTGGATTCGGCTCAACTGGACCTCCAAAGCTGACACTGCCAATTTGACCAGAAGCCCGGCCTTAATGAAGATAAAATTTTCAT
Organism: Begonia fuchsioides; assembly: GCA_003255005.1. Classification (NCBI taxonomy): domain Eukaryota; kingdom Viridiplantae; phylum Streptophyta; class Magnoliopsida; order Cucurbitales; family Begoniaceae; genus Begonia; species Begonia fuchsioides. Next base: position 21,083 of record QAOC01034571.1, on the reverse strand, counting down.
ACAAAATGTAGCCAACCTTTCAAAGTTTTCAGAGAGTGGTAGAACGTTAAAATTGGACACCGTTTGCTCCATCAAACAATGAAATCACCGAGAGCCCATGTCCAAGAAGAGCCTTACCCGGGAAGAACACTTTCCTCTTTTTGGAGTCCACAAGCCTCAAGACATTGGTCCAAGCCCAATTCCAAGGGATAAGGACGTCTTACTCTCAGCCTTTTGAATGTGTTTGTTTCAGCTTTACCAACTTACTTTTAGGGTTAGGGTTTGCAAAATGGGTTTCCCATGGGTTTCCATGGGTAAGTTATGGGTTTCTATGGGTTTGGTATGGGTTTGGAGTGGGTCTTCTCTTTTGCATGGGTTTTTGTTTTCGAGGGTGTTTGGATGGCAGCCGGTTGGAGGGGGAACCAATTTCGGGGACCACTCTTTCTTGGTCCCCCCAAATCGGGTAAATGTTGGGTGGTCCTTTCCACCTCTCTTTTTGTGCATTCACCAAATCGGGTAAAGCCTTGGTAGCCATCCGATCAAGGTGCCATCTCCCTCATGTGAAGGAGATTAAAACTCACTCATGGCCGAGCATTGTACTCAGGTGAATTTGAATCTAAAAGAGTGGTTTTCCATCTTCTTGCTTGGCCGGTTTCCGACCTCCAAGACTCGGTTTTCCGGTGAGTAATATCCGGCGACCCGAGAGCGTTCCTTCAAGGTTTTGGCTTCCCTTCCAAGCTAGGGTAAGGTAGGCCATGCTACACGTCTTCAGCTACTCTCCCGTGGTCTTAGGGTAAGCGTGTAATCCCCATTAACTCTTCTCCATCTCTGGTTATCTTTCATTTTCTGACCAACCCCATTCCCCTCTGTATATCTCCCGATTCCCAAGAGATTTTACCCTCATTTTTGGAGGTTAAACTCTTCTCTCATTCGTAGACCATGCCTTTAAATATGAGTTGCAAAATCCATATGCAACCCTAGAACTCCCTTTCTTAATATCACCCATTTCCGGCCCATTTCTTCCCTTCTTTCTCACCCAAAGCCCCTTTTATCCTCTTCCCACTCTTGAAACTTGTCAGTGATACTTTTCATACGATGTACCAAAATATCTTGTGTGCTGCCCGAGTTTTTATTTCGGCCCCTAAACCTTATGAGGCCTTGTATTTATTTGTTTTGCAGCACTCTAGCCATTTTAAACGATGCACAAAACTTTAATACAACATAAGAAAACCTCTTGTGTGCTGCCCAAACGTTCTTTGTTCCACTCAACCTAACAGAAGGCTTGTGTTGGCTAGCTTTATGAGATTTTAGCCATTATGGACGGTGAGTAAAATTTTGTAGGATGTAGGATGTGTGGATACATCACGTGCACTGCCCAACACATTCTTTTAGCCACTATACCTATTGTGGGCCTTGTAGTTTGCCCCTTTGTGGCACCTTAGCCATTTTCAATGATAAGCGAAAGTTTTGTATGATGTAGGAAAACCTTTTGTCCACTACCTGAAATGTTCTTTCTGCACCTCAATCTACTGTGGCGCTTTTGTTGAATTTTTTGTGACACTTGAGCCATTTTGCATGATGAGCGAACCTTTTGTACGAGGTAAAAAATTTTCATGTGTGCTGTCTGACATCTTTTTTAGACCCTTAACTTACCGGGGGGCTTGTATTTGGTTGCTTTGTGGAACCTTAGCCATTTTTGATGACAAGTGAAACTTTCTTATGCTATAAAAACCTCTCGGGCGCTGCCCAACGCGTTGTTCTTTTGGCCCTAAATCTATCTTGGGCCTTGTATTTGGTCGCTTGGTGAATCTTTAGTAGTTTCACATGATGCGTTAAACTTTTGTACGATGTACAAAAATGATGTGCCTTAAAGAGCCATAACAAGATCAAAGACTAACCAGTTTGCTAATGTTGCAAGTCATCATCCCTTAGGCGAATTAGATTGGAAACCGCTAGACATGAGCTTACCATTGCACGTCATAAAGTGGTAATTCTAAGCTGAAGATTGCTAAAGATATTTACTATTATTCTAGTTAATTTAACTTCCTTTTTCCACTAAAGAAAGTTTCCTTTTTTCCAAATTAATAAAGTTTTCAAATTAGGAAAGTTTTCTCTAATTAGGAAATCTTTCCATTTAGAAAAGTTTTCTTTTCTCAAATTTGGAAACTTCAAAATTAGAGAAGTTTTATTAATTAATTTTATTTCCTAATTAGAGAAGTTTTATTAATTAATTTTATTTCCTAATTAGTTGTGTTTATTTTAGGTAATTTTGTAGCCTATTTAAAGGCGTGAACCCTATAGTATTATGCCGATTTGATTATTGAATTATGTTTCCCCGAGTAAAACTTTCGATAATCTGCTCTATTTCATTTTCAATCTCTAGTGATTTTTTGTTGGTAATGAAGATTCAAGGCATCATTGTTTGAGAGACTTTTATGTTCTATTTCTACCTTTCTTTTCCATTCTGTTTTAGTGGATTTTAAAGTTACGAACGCTAGTTTATCTTGACTTTCAACAACCAATATTTTCTATTCCGCTGCATATACGTTTTCACGTCATTTGGTATCAAGCCTTGAAAGTTTGTGATCTTATTTTTTAAAATGATGGCTCAAGGTGCCACAAAAATCGACACACAATTATCCTAATGATCAAGTTCCAGCATTTTCTATTCAACAAACTGCCGAAAGTTCCCTTCAAGGTCAAATAGATGTAATTAACCAAAGATTTGATGTACAAAAATAGATGACGACCCAAAGATTTGATATAATCCATCAATTATTTGCGAAGGGGTGTAACCCTTATACATGAGTATCACTAGCACGAGCGCCAAAAAAATGTCGCGATAAAAATATGAATGATCAGTACCCCACAGACGATCAGTCAAACATAGATTCTATTGCTGATGAGCAGGAGTACGAATGACCTAAGCAAAATACTCTTGACGAACATAATTTCAATTGAATTAGGCGTGTCAACAAGGATGAGTTCAAATATCTGAAGGTTAACATATCCCTAATTAATTCAACATTAAAGATAGAAGAATGGATAATCCTCCAAGAAGTTGGTTGAACAAAGGATTAGCTGGAAAGGATGTCCATAGTGACAATAACAAGCCAAGGGCTAGAGAAATTAAATGGTTTGAATGTCTCGGACTGGGGCATATTTTATCACAATGCCCTAACAAGAAGGTGATGTTAATCCTTGAACGATCCAATGAGGTAGTGAGTGATAATAAAGAAACCAAAGTTTCTAGTGAGGTTGATAACTCAAAATAAGAAGTTTTTCATGGACAAGACAGACCTCTAGTAATGATTATTCGGCGAGTACTCTCTTCACACCATGGAAGAATCAATGAGCATAGAGAGAACATCTTTCATAGTAGATGTTTGGTGGGTGGCAAAGTTTGCTCCCATATTATCGATGGTGGGAGTTGTACGAATGTCGCATAAACTGAGCTTTGTGCAAAAACTTGGACTTAAAAATGATACATCCCTCACCCTACAAATTGAGTTGGCTCAATGATAAAGAAGACATAAAGTTAATCTTGCAAATTTGCAGTGATTTTTCTTTTGGTGGCTATAAGGATTCTATGATTTGTGATATTGTCCCCATTAGTGCAAGTCACTTACTTTTGGTTCGGTCAAGGCAATTCGTCAAGAAGGCCACCAATGATGGTTACTTTTCATCCAAAGAAAATAAGTGAGTTATAAAAATAGCACCACTCAAGCTCGAGGAAGTGGTAAAGGATCAAGAAGTTCAAAGATAGATGAAAGCAAAAGCTATTGTGCCTATGTTCAAAAGGGAGTTTAAAATTTCATCAATGACTGGTGGCCCCCTTATGTTATTGATTTTAAATAGGGAATGGAAGAACTTGGAATGTTACCCTACAAGATTTTCTTAGAGAGTTGATGGTGTGTTCTCAAAAGAGATTCCTCAAGGGTTTCAACCCCTTATAGGAATTGAACAATAAATTAATCTTGAACTAGAAGCAATTCTACCGAATTGTCCCACTTACCGTATGAATCCACAAGAAGCCAAAGAATTGCACAAGCAAGTGGATGAGCTGCTTGATAAGGGATATATAAGAGAAAATAAGAGTCCAAAGTACCAACATTGTTAGTACCAAAGAAGGATGGTTCCATGAGAACATCTGTTTATTTATAAAGTGGTTATCATCAAATCAGAACAAAAGAATGAGATCAGTGGAAAAAAAATTCAAAACAAAGTATGACCACTACGAATGGTTAGTAATGTCATTTGATTTATCGAATGCTCCTAGAACTTTTATGAAGTTAATGATTAATGTGATTTGGGAGTATTTGTAAAAGTTCATTGTGGTCTATTTTGATGATATTTTGGCATATTGCTTAGACTTTGAATCTCACATGAATCATTTATGCATTCTACTTACCATGCTTTGAGATGCTAAGTTGTTTGGTAATCTTAAGAAGTGTAGTTTTGTGCAAGAGAAGATTCAATTCTTTGGTTTCATCATTTCCAAGGAAGGATTGGCAGTACATGAAATGAAAGTTCAAGCTATTAGAGATTGGCCTCCTTCAAAGAATGTGTCGGAAACAAGAAGTTTCCATGGACTACCCTCTTTCTATGGGCATTTCATTCAGAATTTTAGTACTCTTGTTTCTGTTTTGACCGACTACACGAAAAAGGCAAGAGACTTTCAGTGGATCCAAGCTCAACAACACAGCCTTTGAATTAATCAAGGAGAAGATGTGTAATGCTTCTTGGTTAGTTATACCAAATTTTACTAAGGTGTTTGAAGGAGTTTGATGCATTAGGAGTTGGGATTGAAGCATTTCTTATGCAATAGGGTAAGTCCTTTGCACTGATTAGAGCTTTGGAAGTTTTGCAACAATATCACACGCAAAAAGAATTTATTATTCACTCGGATCACCATGAATTAAAGCATATCAAAAATCAGGGGAAACTTAATCGAAGGCGTACAATGTGAATGGAGTTCTTAGAGCTGATGTGCTCTCTAGAAGGTGTACATGCTTCTTATTGAACTTCAAACTAAGTTTTTTGAATTTGATTGGATAGGATAACTATAAAGAGGATGTTGATTTTGGGGCCACTGTTAGAGAATCGCAAAGATAAGGCCTAAGATGGATACTATTTACTAGATGGCTTCCTTTTAAACATAGATGACTTTGCATACCCAGTGAGAGAATTAGAGAATCTTTCATCCGAGAAGCACATAGTGGAGGCTTGGCAAACCACTTTGATGAGAAAAAAAATGCTCGAGACTATTAAGAACACTTTGCATACCCAGTGAGACCTTTCTTATGACGTAGGAAAACCTCTCTGGCACTGACCGACATCTTCTTTTGACCTTTAACCTACTGGGGCCTTTTTTGGATCTTTGTGTCACTTGAGCTATTTTAGATAATGTCGAAACTTTAGTAAAATGTACAAAAACATCTTGAGCATTGACTGAAACATTCGTTGGGCCCCCCAACCTATCACGAGGCATGAATTTGGTTGCTTTCTGGCACTTGAGTCATTTTGGATGACGCGCAAAATTTTCATACAACTTACAAAAACGTATCGTATGCTGCGTAACACAATTTTTTGGCTAAATGTACTGAGGGCCTAATATTTGGTTGCTTTGTTTCACTTGAGCCGTTTTAGACGACACTTGAAACTTTCTTATAACGTATGCTCGTGTGCTACCAAACATGTTTTTCAACCCCTAAGCCTATTAACAACTTTTTATTTGGTCTCATTATTGTACTTTAGCCATTTCAAAATAAGCAAGAAACTTTTGTACAACAAACAATAGTGCCACGTGCCATTCCTAAACCTACCAAGTGCCTTGTATTCACTCCCTTTGTGGAATTTTAGTATTTTTAGATGACATGTGATAATTTTGTAAGATGTATGAAAATGTTTCTTGCACTGCCCTGAACGTTCTTTCGTTGCTTAAGCAAACTAGAAGCCTTGCATTTTATTTTTTTTGTGGCACTGTAGCTATTTTGTATGACATAGGAAAACCTATTGTTCCCTGCAAGCTTTATGACACTTAAACCTTTTCGGACGACGAGAAAACTTTTGTAGGACATAAAAAAATATCACGTGAACTACCCGACATGTTCGTGAGGCCCCTAAACTATAGGGGCCATGTATTCGGTCACTTTGTGGCACCTTTGCCATTTCACAGGATGCGTGATACTTTTGTACAAAGAACAAAAACCTGTAGTGTGCTGCCTCACACGTTCTTTTGCCCCCTATACCTATCGTGGGCCTTGTATTTGGTCCCTTTGTGGCACCTTAGTCGTTTTGGATGATAAGAAAAAGTTTCATAGGACATAGGAAAAAAATTTGTGCTCTACCTAAACATTCTTTCGGCACCTCAACCTGCTAGGGGCTTGCGTTAGTCTCTTTGTGACACTTTAGCAATTTTGGACGGTGAGCAAAACTTTTTTACAACGTATAAAATTGTTATGTACGCTGCTTGGCATGTTCTTTAGACCCTAAACCTACTGGGGCTTGTATTCAGTTGCCTTGTGGCCCTTAGCAATTCTAGACGACACGGGAAACTTTCAAATGATGTACAAAAACCTCTTTAACACTGCAAGGCACATGTTTCAAAAATCGTTTGAAACTTTTGTATGATGTATGAAAATTTTGTGAGTCTTGCCCAAGACATTTCGCTGCTAAACCAACATGGGCCTTGTATTAAGTCGCTTTGTGGGACTTTAGCCATGTCAGATGATACACGAAACTTTTCGTACAATGTATGACAACTTCTTGTGCACTACCCCACAAGTTCTTTCAGCCCCTAAACCTATTATGGGGCTTTGTATTTAGTCACTTCGTGGCATTTTAGCGGTTTCATATAACACATGAAACTTTTGAACGGCCTTCAAAAATGTCTCAGGTGCTGCACGACTAGTTTTACTAAGGTTCTTGTTTTTTGTTTTTGTTTTTTTCCCCTAACCTATCGAGGTCATGTATTTGGTCACTGCCTGGCACGTTCTTTTGGCCACTAAACCTATTGGTGGCCTTGTATTTGGTTGCTTTGTGAATCTTTAGTTGTTTCAGCCGATGCATGAAGCTTTCGTATGACATACAAAAATGTCACGTACGCTGCCCAACACGTTCTTTAGGCCCAAAAACATACCAAGGGAATTGTATTTGGTCCCTTTGTAGTTATTTAGCCATTTTAAAATAGTTGGAAAACTTTTGTATGGAGTACGAAAACCTCGCGAGCACTCTCTGACATGTTCTTTTGCCTCTTAACGTACTGTGGGCCTTTTAATTGGTTGCTTTAGGTGACTTCAGTTTGTTCACATGACGCACAAAACGTTCGTAAGATGTACACAAAATGTGTCGAGAGCTGACTGAAACATACGTTTGGCCTCTCAACTGACCAAAGTGCAGCACTTGAGGATGCACAAAACTTTTGTACGATGAACAAAAATGTATTGTGTGCTACCCAACACGTTCTTTCGGGCCCTAAACATAAGGGCCTTGAATTTGGTTGTTTTATTGCATTTGAGCCGTTTCAGATGTTGCTTGAAACTTATGTATGTGTTGTATGGTACGTTCTTTTCCCACTAAACCTACTAGGGGGCTTGTATTCAGTGACTTTATGGCATTTAGCAATTTCAGACGAAGCAAAAAACTTTTCATATAATGGACAACAACTTCTTCTGCACTACCCAACACATTTTTTTTGGGCCCTAAACCTACCGGAGCCTTGTATTAAGTTACTTTGTGGAATTTTAACCATTTTTAATCTATATCTATTGTGGTCCTTGTATTTGCTCTCTTAGTTCTTTCAAACGATCAAAATAAGTTTTGTAAGATGTAGAAAAAAATTTGTGCACTACTAGAACGTTATTTTGGCACCTTAACATACCATGGCATGTGTTAGGTCTCTTTGTGACAGCGGAGCCATTTTACACGATGAGCAAAAATTTTGTCTAAAGTACGAAAACATCTCATTTTTTGCCCCAAAACCTGCAAGGGGTTTAGTATTCAGTCGCTTTGTGGGACCTTAACCATTTCACATGACACATGAACCTATCGTATGACGTACGAAAACCTCTCGGCCTCTGCCCGTGACATACCACGAGTTGAACCATCCATTGCCAATCTGAGAGAGGCCATCCGAGCTCGGGCTTGGGTATTTTCTAACAAGTTTGTTCCTTTTGTAGGGGAGGCAATACAAGGACTCAATATATTGGAACCTACCTTGGAGGACAAAGAAAAGCCCAATCCATTCAATTTTGATGTCAAGACACAACCCAATTGGTCCATGAAGGAGGGAGCATGTTCCCTTTGAAATACAAGATGTAACACTTAGCTTTAGGTTTAATTTTTGCAAACAAACTTTAAATTTATATTTGAACTTTTGTCCATGGCCATGTAAGGCCCATTTAATCGCCAACTTGGCTGCCTTTTGGTGGAGAAGGGACCATATGCTAGTTGTCAAAGCAACCAAGAATGGGGACCACATTTTGGATTCGGCTCAGTTGGACATCCGAAGCTGTTTGAGCCTCTTTGAAAATCTTTCCTAACTTAAATCACAACGACGTCTTCTGTCAAAAGGTAACTACTTCTTCAAGCTTTCCAAAAATGGGTAGAACATTAAAATCAAACGCCATTTGCCTAGTCAGCTATAGAAATTACTGAGAGCCTAGTGCAAGCAAGCTACCCAGCTTGGACATCTCAACTTCTTTGCCACCAATTTGGCCCAAGTCCAAATTGAAAAGGAAGCTAGCGTTTGCAACCAAAGAAAAGGAGGAGTACAGCTGCTCACGTGGCTCAGCTATTCTTGGGAAGAAATCAAAGGTTTCACCATCTTTCCTTTTGCGTAATGGGCCAAAGCGGGAAAGCTTGTGAGCCATCCAATTTGGCTCATTCTTACTTACCTTTGAGGGCTAGGATTTCGTGAATGGCTGGTTAAATCCCCCCTTTGCAGCTTGTAATCTTCAGATTTGAATTTTGAATATTGAATTTGAATTGCAAATCTCTCCTTTTGAGATTCTCCCTCCAAAGACTCAGCTTGCTGGAATCCTTCCGGCCCCGCGAGAGAAAACCCCAGAGTTGGTCATCCTTCCGAGCTAGGACGACCTATCCTTACCACATTTCTCAAGACATCTTCATGCTCTAAGGGTGAGAGTGTGGATCATCAGCTCAAGCATCCAGTTTTACGTGAATTGAAGCCCATTCTACCGCAAACCCTAGTTTCCGGCCAAACCACAACACTCATCCATTTCGTCCGCATACTTCCTAATTCCTACGTGAAAATCTCTTCAATTTTGGAAGGTTTTTTTGTTCCTCGTCTATCAAGAAAACCTCTGATTTTTAGCCCTGAAACCTTAAACTCTGAACCCTTAACCTTGGAACCTAGAGCTTGGAACCCTTAATCACTGAAACCCTGGAACCTTCAAACCCTAAACAATAGAACCCTTAACCTTGGACCCTGGACTTTGGAACCTTGGAACCATAAAACTCTACACCCTAAACTTTTACCTTGAAACACTAAACCTTTAAACTATAATTCCTAAACCTAAGAACACTTGAACCTTAAAACTTTAACCCTTGAACCCTAAACCTTGGAACCCTAAACCCTGAACCGGTAACCTTGAATCCTAGAACCCTAAACCCAAAAACCCTAAACACTGAACCATGAACCCTGGAAAACTTTCACCTTAGAACATGGTACTCTAGACCCTAAACCCTGAACCCTGAACGTTGGAACTCTAAACCTCTAAACTTTGAACCTTGGTCCCTACCATTGTAAACCTTGAACTCTGAACACAAGAATACTAGAACCTGGACCTTTAGAACTTTGGAACTATGAATCGTGAATATTGAAACCCTAAATCCTACAATCCTAAACCCTGAACCCTAGTTTGTAAGCCTAAACCTTAAACCTTGAACCTTGAACTTGAACCCTTCACTTTGAATTTTGGAACCCTTAATCCAAGACAATGGAACTCCAGAACCCTTGAACCATAGAACCCTTGAAATCTAAACCCTCGACCTAAACTCTTAAATACTGAACCTTGAAACCCTAAACCCTAAAACTGGAACCTTGGAACATTAGAACCTTGAAACCTTGAAACTTAAACCCTCGAAACCTGAATCTTGAACCTTCAACCCTTGGTCCATTGAATCATCGAACCCTAAACCCTAGAACCCTGAACCCTTAACCTTGGAACCATGAACCTTGTAACCCTTAACAATCAACCCTAAACCCTAAACCCTGTAACCCTAAACCTTGAAACATAGTGTAACAACTCATTTTTATTGTAGAATTTGTGTCCTTAAGATTTAAGTGTTAAAGATTTTTTTTATTGGATGAATGTTGGTTAAATTAGTAGGTTGAAGGTGATAAAGAGAATAATGTTCAAGGGGTATATGAGATAAAGTTATTTGGAAAGGTTGGAAAATTAGAAACACGTGAATTGGTTACGAATATGAATAATTAGAATAAGAATACTCTGTTTGGGGTGTATCACACCGTGCACCGGCCCAAGTATTTGAGTTTGATTGGTGTTTGTCTGAAGTCCATTGTTTGATGGTTGCTAGGTTTAAGTAAAGTAATGAAGTAAGTTGGGTTAAATATGCTAAAGGACTACCTTCAAGTAAGTGTCGGTCGACCCCAGAATTTAGGAAGGGTCGACACAATTGGAACTTTCGGTCCCCCCAGGATCGAAGAGGGGTCGACACAATGAATAGTTTTGGTCGACCATAGGATTGAAGAGGGGTCGACACAATTCTGTACTTTAGGTCGACCCCAGGATTTAGGAGAGGTCGACACAACTGAATACTTTAGGTCAACCACAGCATTTAAGAGGGGTCGACACAAGCCACTCTCGGGAACACTTTCGGTCGACCACAAGACCGAGCGGTTGACACAAATAACGCTCGGGAAATCTTTTGGTCGACACATCGGATGAGCGGTCGACACAAATAATGCTCAGGAAATCTTTCGGTCGACACAATTGGACGAACGGTCGACACTTTCCCAATTTAAGTTGAAAAGTCAACAAAAACTTGGAGAAATCCGGATGAATGGACGTGAGAGAAACATCGATTTTTGTTTAATCAAGGAGACAAGAAGGCATGGTCTTTCATTTCCCTACCACCACGACCTCTTCTCCCTATCTATTTTACTCAGACTTCTCACGTTTTGAGCAAGGGGAGAGTGAGACTGAGAAAGAAAGGAGATATCGTGAGAGAAAAGAGTGAGAAAATGAAGGGAAGTGGAAAACTCTGAAGCTTTCGCGGAAACGGAAGTTCAAGTTAATATTTTATATCCTCTTAAGTTCTTCTAAGTTTAGTGATGATAAAATGATAGTATTGTTTGAATTGGTGGATAAAAACGAGTGATTTCATGCTAAGAGATAAGAAAGGAGTTAAGTATGAACAAAGTTAGAGTTCTAGATATTAGGTCGAGAAGTAGTAGGAATTAGAGTTTATTTTCTTCAAAAGAGTTAGAGTAAACTCTTAGAGTGATTTAAAGCCATTAAAATCACTCAATTCAAAATTATGTATAAAAATTTATGGACGTCACAAGTCAGTGTACGGAAACTGGGGAGAGTTTGGGTTGACCCCTTGTAGTTTGGGTCGACCGGTCCATGATTTCCAGAGAAGTATGCTCACTAATATGTCCCGATACTTAATGCTACTTTAGTTTTTTGAATTTAGTGTCTTCTAAGAAGTTATAGTGGACTCCTTAAGGAACGATTTGACACCTTAATCATTAGAAATGGATCATTAACGAGGAAGTTATAGTCATTTGAAGTTAGAACAGAAAGTTAAGACTTTATGCAATTTATGATCCTTATATGATTTATATTTTTAGGTCATTTATTGGATTAAAAAGGGACTCAAGTGGATTGATTCAAGAAAGCAGCTAAGGTAAGTTTGCATTAAGATGGTTTGGCCCTTAAGTGGGACTACATTGCAAAGATTAGGATTATGTTTGATGTGTGTTGCATGTTTGTTTTCATGACATGTTTGGTGATGTATGCTTATTTTCATGTTATGTGATGTGATTTAAGTGATGTTTTTCATAGTCACATGGTCATGCATCATAGTTTTACAAAATGTCTACGAACTATTTTCATGCATGGTTTAAAAACGTAGTTGGAGGTAAACAAGATATGATTGGTGATATGGAACGCTGATTATGTTTCATCTCCGATGAATTAAGAACTTGAATATCAGAACATGTAAATGACCGGTGGAACCACGAGGTGGAGAGCTCGGTCTCGAGGACTAGGTGGAACCACGAGGTGGAGAGCTGGATCGATAAGCAAGAATAAAAATGTAAATGACCGGTGGAACCATGAGGTGGAGAGCTCGGTCTCGAGGACTCGGTGGAACCACGAGGTGGAGAGCTGGATCGATAATGAAGAATAAAAATGTAAATGACTGGTGGAACCACAAGGTGGAGATCTCGGTCTCGAGGACTGGGTGGAAACACGAGGTGGAGAGCTGGATCGATAAGTAAGAATAAAAATATAAATGACCGGTGGAACCATGAGGTGGACAGCTCGGTCTCGAGGACTGGGTGGAACCACGAGGTGGAGAGCTGGATCGATAAGCACGAATAACGCAATAAAGAACGAAATGGAAATGTGCATTGTTTTATCAACAGCATAGCATACTTATGCATTGCATTTTATAGTTATGCTATTTACTGAGCTTTAGGCTCATAGTTTAAGCTTTGCAATGTAAGGAATGTAATTGAGGAAAGGGTGCAAGTGACTGATCAAGGAGTTAGAGCAGAAGAGTGTCCAAATGATACGGTTTATTGAGTGATGACCGACGGGGAGTGATGTCATAACACACACAAGTTATATTACAAACTGTTTTGAATGTTTTGAAGATGTAATTAAATGTATACCTTTATTTTGGTGTGATGGATTACCAGAGCTTTTGAAAAAGAATGTATTTTGAAGTAATTGTCTTCCGCTGTATGTTTTAAGTTATTAAATGCTTATGTATTTTATTTAAAGGTGGAATTCAAATGTATGTTTGATTTATTCGATGGTTTTCCTTGCAAACTATTTTATAAACTAAAGGTAGTTTTCAGAAATTAAAGAAACGAGTTTTTCCACCAAAGTAATGTAAGTAAGTAAGTAAGTAAGCACCGTAACAGACCGGTTCTCGGGTCGCCGAAAAGTAAGAAAAGCAAGTAAGCGATGTAAGTAAGTAAGTAAGAAAGCACCGTAACGGACCGGTTCTCGGGTCGCCGAAAAATAAGAAAAGCAAGTAAGCGAGTAAGTAAGTAAGTAAGAACAACAGTAAGCGGCGTCCTGGGAATCGGGTCGTTACACATAGAACCCTGGAAAATTGAACCCTTTAACCAAAAACCTAAACCTTGTAATCTGGAACCTTGTAATTTGGAATCCTTGAATCATGAACTCTGAGACCTGGACCTAGAACTCTCGAATCCTAAAATTTGAACCCTTGAACCCTTAACCCTTGAACTCTAAACTTTGGAGACTAGAACTCCTTGAACCATGAACCCTGAACTTCAAACCTTGAAACCCTTGAACCAAAGAATTGAACCCTAGAACCCTGGAACCCTAAATCTTGGAACCTTGAACCAAGGTCTTTGAAACCCTAGAACCCTCAACCCTAAAAAACTAAACCCTAGAACCCTGAACTTTAAACCTTTGAACACTAAACCTTGTAACCCTTAAAACAAAACCTAGTACCTTGAAACCCTTTATCTGGGAAATTGAACCTTGAAACCTAATCCCTGGAACCCTAAATCTTGAAATCTTAAACCCTTAAATGTTAACAGTGAACCCTAGAACCCTAGAAAATTTAACCCTGAAACCAAAACTTTAAACCTTGAACCCTCGAGCCTCAGAATCCTGAATCCTTGAATCTTGAGCCTTGAAACCTGGAACCCTTGAATCCTTTAACCCTGAACCCTTGAATCCTGAACTTTTACCCTGGAACTCCTTGAACCCTAAACCTTGCACTTGAAACCTTGAAACCCTTGAACCCAAGAACCTTGAACCTTGGAACCTAAACCTTGGAACCTTTAACCTTGAACCCTAAAACTTCAAATCCGAATACCCTGAACCATGGAGCATAGAACCCTGAACCCTGTACCCTGAACCTTGGAACCTTGAACATTGAACCATTAGACTTGAATCCTGAAACCCCAAAACACTAGAACCTTGGAACCCTGGAATCCTAGAATGTTTCAACCTTGAACTCTAAACTCTAGAATCGTTAACCATAGAACCATGGAGAATAGAACCCTGAACCCTGTACCCTGAACCTTGGAACCTTGAACATTGAACCATTAGACTTGAATCCTGAAACCCCAAAACACTAGAACCTTGGAACCCTGGAATCCTAGAATGTTTCAACCTTGAATTCTAAACTCTAGAATCGTTAACCATAGACCCTACAACCTTGGAACCCTTGAACTCTAAACCATGAACCTTGAAACCCTAAAACTTAGAACTCTGAAACCTTGTAACCTTGAACCTTGGAACCCTGAACCTTGTAACCCTTAACCTTCATTGTACCCTAAACCCTAGAGTCGTGAAACCTAGACCATATAACAATGGAATTGACAAATTCTGAACCTTGAACCCTTAAAGCCTGAACACTTCAACATTGAACTTTTTAGACACTAGAACCCTTAACCGTGAACTTCATACCCTAAAACCCTTTAAACCTAGAACCCTTAACCATGAACCTTGAAACCCTGAACTCTAAACTGTGAACCTTAGAGCTGTCAACTTAAAACCCTGAGTTCAAAACTCGGAATCCTAAATCCTAAACAATGAACACTAGAACCCTAGAATTGCGTAACCTTGAACCCTAAAATCTTATACTATGAACCCTAAAACTTGAATCCCAAAACCCTAGAACATTTATACTTGGAACCCTAAACCTTGAACTCTAAACCGTTGAAACCCAGAACCCTGAATCCTAAAACCCTAAACCTGGGGCCCTAGGTCCATCGAACACTAGAACCCTGAACCCTCGAACCTTAAACCATAGAACCCTGAAGTTTTGACTCTGGAATATTGAACTTTGTAACCTTAAACCCTAAACCCTTGAAACATAGATCCCTCGAACACTGCACCCTTAACCCTGGAACCCTAGAACCATGAACCATTGAATCTTAAACCCTCAAATCCATAACCTTGAACCCTTAACCATTGAATCTTGAACCCTCAAATCCATAACCTTGAACCCTGAACCCTAAATTTTGGACCCTAGAACCCCTTGAACCCTGAACTTCAAAGCTTAAGACCCTTAAACACGAGAACCCTGAACCCTAAACTTTGGAACACTGAACCTTGAAACCTTAAACCCCAAACCTTAAACCCTGGAACCCTAGACCCTTTTTCCCTACAACCATGAACTGTGAACCTTTAAACCTTAAACCCTGACCCTTGAACCTTAGAACTCTAGGACTAAAACACTGAAACTCTGAACCCTGAATAATGAAACCCTACACCCTTCAACGTTGAACCCTGAAACCCTAAACTTTGGAAGCCTAAACTTTAAACCCTTGAACCCTGAAACCTTGAACCTTGAACCCAAAAAACTAGAAATCTAGATCATAAAACCTTGAACCATGAACTTTGAAACCCTTAACCCTCGACCTTGAAACCCTTGAACTCTAAACCCTAAAATTTGAACCCACACACTAAACTTTGGAACCCTAAAACTTGAACCTTAAAACCCTTGTACCTGTGAATTTTGAATCCTTGAACCATGAACCCTGAACCTTAAACCCTAGAACCCTAAAACCTTAAACCATGAACCCTGGAACCCTGATTCCTGAACCCTAAACTTTGGCTCCTTAGAACTATAAAACCCTGAATCCAAGATTCCTAAAACCTATGACCTTGCAACCTTGAACCTTTAAACCCTTAACCTTGAACCCTAAACTTGAACCCTAGAACCCTGAAACTTTGAAGCTTAAACCTGCAACCCTAAACCTTGAATCTTAAACCCTTGAACCTTAAACCATGGAACCTTGGCTCCCTAGAACCCTGGAATTTTAAAACCTGAACTCTAGAACCCTTAACACCTTGAACCCTTAACCCTCCAAACCCTAAACTTTTAACCTTGTAACTTTGAACCTTAAAACCCTTAACCTTAAACCTTAAAACCCTAGAACCCTGAAACCCTAAACTCCGAACCCTACAACGATAAACCCTCAACCCTGGAACTACCTAACATTGGAACCTTAAACCCTTACACCCTAAGCCTAAAACCCTGAACCTTGAACCCTAGAACCCTTAACCTTGTAACCTCGAACCTTGCAACCCTTAATCTTAGAACCAACAACCATAAACCCTAAACCCTGAATTCTAGAACTCTAGAACCCTTGAACCATGAATACTAAACCATGAACCCTTGAACCCTAGAACAAATAACCCTGAACCTTGGACACCTAAAGCCTGAACCTTGAAAACCCTGGAACTCAAGATCTTTAAACCCCGAACACTANAAACTACTCTCTCGATCACAATGAGAATGATCTTATACAATTTACAATGAGGAGAGAGTAAGAGAAAAGCTAACTAGAAATTTTGGCAGAGTTTGGACGTGCTTTTCTCTCTCAAAAATTGGCTTGACTTTTTGGCTTCTCATTTCTAATTTATAGATTTCCGTCTGTCAGACTTCGGAGCTGTCGACATATACTCGAGGGCTGTCGACATAGAGATAGCCGTTAAGACTCATAAGAAAGTAGCCGTTGAAGAATTCTCCTGTCGTTGGTCTTGACCGGTCGACATGTCATTGTAGCTGTCGACATAACTTCAGTATCTTTGTAGTTCTTCGGTCGACATATACTCTTCGTGGTCGACATACAAAACTGTCTGGAATTTAGTCGGTCGACATAAGTTCTTCAACTGTCGACATAACTTTGGTATCTCGAAGTTCTTCGGTCGACATCTACTCTTGGTGGTCGACATGGAAATCTCTCTGTTATTTGGCCGGTCGACATACGTTCTTTAACTGTCGACATAACTTCGGATTTCTTCTTCAGCTGGAAACTTGAACGGTCGACATATGTTCTAAACGGTCGACATACAATTGTCTCTGGATTCCATGCGGTCGACATAAGTTTTGTCCGGTCGACATACGATCCAAATGTCTTGATCTTTAATTGTCTTCATCCGGTCGACATAATTGATAGACTGTCGACATACGATCCTTCTCTGGATTTTAAGCGGTCGACATATGTTGCGTCCGGTCGACATAGATCCAATCTCTTGAACTTTAATTGACTTCAAATCGGTCGACATACTTGATAGACTGTCGACATACGATCTTTCTTTGGATTTTAAGCGGTCGACATATGTTGCGTCCGGTCGACATAGATCCAATGTCTTGAACTTCAATTGTCTACAATCGGTCGACATACTTGATAAACGGTCGACATATGATTCTTCTACGAGCCTAGCTGCACTTGCTAAAACTTCAATTTTATCTTACATAGTTATCATCAAAAATAATTGATTGCTTTAAAACCTTTTAAAGCTAACATAAACCCTGAAACTTTAAAACCCTAGAACCCAAGAAACCTGAAACCTTCATCCTTTTGAACCTTAATCCCTAAACAATGAACCCTCAACCCTAGAACCCTAGAACCCTAAACCTTTAAAACTTGAACTTTAACCCTTAACCTTGAACCAAGAACAATTGAACCTAAGATCTCTTTATATGTGAACCCTTAACCCTAGAACCATGAACCCTCAATCTTCAACCCTGAGATCTACACCGTGGAACCCTAAAACTCTGATCCCATGACCCATGGCCTTGGAACCATGGAACCCTCGAGCCCTTAACCTTGAACCCTAAACCCTAAACTTAAAACCCTATAACATACGAAAGCTAAACCATAAAACCCTGGAACCCTTAAAACTTTAAACCCCAAACCCTATACCCTGAAACCTTAAACTATAAAACCCTGAACCCTGGACCCAGGACCCTAGACCTTGAACCATGAACCCTAGAATTCTGAAACTTTGAGCCTAAACACTGGAACCTTCAACCCTACAACCCTGAACCATGTACCAATAAACCCTAAACAATGTACCAAGGAACTCTGAACCTTGAAACCTTGAACCTTCAATCCTGAAACCTGAATCCCAGAGACTTAAACCCTGAACTCTGAAACCCTTAACCCTCGATTCTGGAAACCTTGAACTCTGAACCCTAAACCCTAAAATCCTAAACCTTAAAACTGTGACCCTGAATCTTGAACCTTGAACCCTGGGTCCTTGAAACCCCTAAAACCTTGAACCCTTCAACCCTGGACCCTAGAACCTTGAACCCTTAACCTTTGAACCCTGAACCCCTAAACCTAGAAAATTGAACCATAGAACATAAGAACCTTGAATCTTGGAACCCTAAACCTTGGAACCTATAAACCCTGAACCCTAGAACCCTAAACAATGCTATCAGAGCAGTTACTTGATCAACATCATTTTTTACAGACATAGTAATAGCACTAGCATCATCATGTGAAGCTTCTTTGATTGTAAGCGTGCATTCTTCTACTATTAATGTTATTTGATTACTTTGTTATAAAAATTTGACTAAGAAAAATTAGATATGATATTGAAAGGTTTATTAGTAGATACTAAGTTTCCTTGATATTTTAAGTAGCTAGTAGGGTAAAATCGTTGAATGATTTAATGTCTAGAAATTTACTTTTGATCAAGTTTTGAGGAAAAAATTTAATTAAGGAGGAGAGAACGAAAAAAACAGCAACTTTTACGATAAATTAAGATAATTAGTTGAATGAGAAAAGATGAAAAAGCTAGCATTAGACAATTAACATAAACATGATAATAAGTAAAATTACAATTGATTCTTTAAGGATATGTCACCTACACCTTATATTTCTTCCTTAATCATTGATATTACTTAAATAAACCTTAATAAAAGAATATTATTGGATATAAATATGATTTTTAAAATTTAAAGCAGAGAAGCAAGAAGAAAGTGTCACGTGTCCCTAATTTCATTTAGTGACTAATTGTCATTAAGGTATAGTTAGTGACTTATTAAGGGATAGTTAAGGTTTGTTAATTATGATTAATTAAGTAAATTTGAAGGATTAGCTTTGTATTAATGTAGATTAATTAGTTAAGCTAACTAGGATCAGGACAATAATCAAGGTATTTTAGCAACTAATTGATAATGATGAACAAAATAGTTAATATAATAGGATAAGTTGGACTAAAAGGTAAATTCATCTGAAAATCTTTCTACAAAGAGGATAAATGGCTGTGGAGAGAGAAAGGGAGAAAAGGAGCGAAAATGGAGAAAGGGTATCATAAAGAGAAAGTGAAAATTGAAGCTGAAGGAGAGAGATTTGGCCTTAAATTCCTATAGAAGTGTTCATCTCATCAAGAGGAATCTATTGAGCTAAGAATCATGAGGTAATATTTATGTTATGCATGGATTAGATTAATCATGTTTAAGGATGAGATAGTTAAAGAATAATTGTGGTTTTGAGAGGATTTATTTATGGTATGATAATTAGTTATTGAGTGCCAAAATTTTGAGGTTATGATGAATGGTTTTGTATAAATGATATATAATCATGTTATAATGACTTAGGTGTGGATATACATGACATATTAAATTGGTCTTAGAACCCTGAAATAAAATTTGCCAAGCTTTAGATATTGCATTAAAATCTTAAGTTACACAAATCCATTGGACAGTTCCTCTTACCACGTTAAATTGATACCTTAGGCAAGATTTAAGCTTTGGAATGAAGGCATTTGGAGTTGTATATAATAAGTTAGGTAACTATGAGCCCTAAACTCTAGAACCCTGAACCTTAGAACCCTGAACCCTAAAACCCTAGAACCCTCGACCAATAAACTCTGAATATTGGAATCGCGAACCTTGAACCATGAACTTTATGGTTCCTAAAAACTGAACCTGGAGTCTAGGAACCGTAAAACCCTGAAACTTGAACATTGGAACCCTGAATCCAGAACCTTGAAGGTTAGAACCCTAGAACCTTAAAAGCCTTGAACCCTTGTGTAACGACCCTCATTTTTATGTTAAGAATTTATGAATTTAATGTTTTATGTTTAAGGAATGAGATGTACTAAGAAAAGATGAATATGGGGACGAATTGGAAACAATTTTGGTGTTTACCTAATTCTGAGGTTTTATGGTCATTACATGGAGTAGTTTCTGTGTTTCAATCATAACATGCCTTATAAGAACATAAATGGCAAGGTATTCCTCTACAAAGTTGTACTAGACGTCAAGATAAGAAGATTTATAGGTAGATCATTCTTCTTAAACTTTCTAAGAGAAAGTTATGTTTATTTGAAGTTAGTGAAGCGAAACCGGACTATAGAATTATGGATTTTGAACGATGTTTGGTACTTCGTATTTTTATTATGTTAAACTCAGAATTTAAAGTTTATGTCTTCTACAAAGTTGAACTAGATTCAATAAGAAAAATAATGGCGTTTGAATTATAGAAATCTAAATTGTATAACAAAAGTTATAAAAGTTTTAAGTGACCAGTCCAACTACGAGCAGTATCCCGGTAGACACAATTTGCAGTCTGTCGACATAGAATAGCTTTCGGGAGTTTATTCGGTCGACCGCATGGTCAAGCGGTCGACACCTTCAAGTTCGGTCGACACAACGCACGATCGGTCGACATAAGTCACTCTCGGGAAACAAGTTCGGTCGACACAACGAACGAGCGGTCGACATAAGTCACTTTCGGGAATTCATTATGTCGACATAAGTCGACTTATGTCGACATAAGTTGGAAAAGTCAGCCAACACGTGGACGATTTTTATTGATGGACTTGAAAGGATTATTGATTTTGTTTGATAAAAGACATAAAAGGGGTGAGGGCTGTCATTATTCACCCCCAAGCCACGATTTTCTCCCACCCACGATCATTTCTTCCATTCTCCCTCTCCCGATCTCCTACTCTAGCCCAAAAAGAAAGTGAGATCCACCAAAGAAAAGAGAGCTGTGAAGAAAGAAAAGTGAGTGAGTGGGTTATTATCAAGGTATTGAAGAAGGAGACCAGAGCAAATTCGTGGAAGCTTAAGTTCAAGGTACTTTTCCA
>QAOC01034563.1:2915-23339 GCA_003255005.1 Begonia fuchsioides | reverse complement strand
TTGCTCCTTCCGGTCGTTGATAAGTTCCGGGCACATCATTCGGGCTTACTACTTATGAACTAGGTCTTAGGCCTTACAGGTAAGGGCTTAGGGCTTATGGCTTACTTAAAGCTTAGGGCTTAGAGCTTATGGCTTATGCCTTAGGACTTAGGACTTAGGACTTAGGTGTTAGATCTTTTGACTTATGGCTTAGGGCTTAGGACTTAAGTTTTGGGCTTAGGGTTGAGGTCTTAGGGCTTAAGGCTTAAGGCTTAAGGCTTAAGGCTTATGGCATAGGGCTTAGGGCTTATGGCCTAGGGTTTATTTCTCAAGGCTTAAGGAAATGGGTTTAAGGCTAAGGGCTTACGGCTTAGGTCTTAGGGCTTACAACTTAGGGCTTAGGGCTTAGAGCCAGTGGCATAGGACTTATGACTTAGGGTTTACAACTTAGAACTCTAGGCTTAGGCTTAGCGCTTAGGGCCTATGAGTGAGGGCCTAGGGGTTAGAGCCTAGGGCTTAGAGCTTAGGGCTTAGGGCTTAAGGACTATGTCTTAGGGATTATGGCTAATGGCTTAGTACTTACTACTTATGGTTTAGGCTTAGGCTTAGGGTTTAGGGCTTAGGACTTAGGGCTAATACCTTAGAGTTTAGACCTTAGTATTTAGGATTAAAATCTTAGGGCTTGGGGCATATTGATTAAGGCTAAGGGCTTGGGGCTTATGGATTAAAGCTTAGGGCTTGAGGCATATGGCTTAAGGCTTAGGTTTTAGGGCTTTCAACTTAGGGCTTAGGGCTTAGAGCTTAGGTCTTTGGGCGTAAGGCTTAGGGCTTAGGGCTTAGGGCTTAGGGCTTAGGGCTTAGAAAATATGACATGAATTATAACTTAGTGCTTAGGGCCTAGGACTAACGACTTAAAGCTTTAGACTTAGGATTATGGTTTAGGGCTTGGGGCATCAAGCTTGAGGCTTAGTTCTTATTGCCTAGGGCATAGAGCTTAGGCCTAAGCTTATGGCTTGATGCTTTGGGCATAGGGCTTAGGGCTTTCAACTTACACTTTTGGATTTGGGGTTTAGGGCTTAGGGCTTAGACCTTAGTGCTTAGGGCTTAGTGTTAAGGGCTTAGGGCTTAGGGCTTAGGGCTTAGGGATTAGGAATTGTGTTTAGGGCTTAGTGCTTAGAGCTTAGAGCTTAGGACATATGGCTTAGGTCTTAGGGCTTCGCACTTACAATTATGACTTTGAGCTTAGATCTTAGGGTTTATGGTGTATGGCTGAGGTCTTAGTGGTTAGGGCATAGTTCTTAGGGTTTAGGGTTCACAGCTTAGTGCTTAGTGCTCAAGGCCTAAGGGTTTGGGGTTAAGGCTGAGGGCTTAGTGCCTAGAGCTTAGGGCTTGAGGCTTAGATCTTAGGGCTTAGAGCTTAGGGCTAATGGACTTAGGACTTAAGGTTTACAACTTAGGGATTATGGCGTAAGGCTTATGACTTACGGCTTAGGACTTAAAACATAGGACTAAGGGCTTAGGGCTTAGAGCTTATGGTTTAAGGTTTAGGGCTTGGGGCTTATGGATTAAGGTTCAGGGTGACTGTTTGTAATACCCGAAAAGAAAATTGCTTACATTTAAGATAATTAAAATATTTAAATAAATGTTAGAGATGAAAAAGCTAGGGTTATGAAAATTAGCATAAAAATGATAGTAAGTAAAATTACACTTATGCTTAAAGGATATGTCACCTTCATTAGATTTCCTCCTAATCAATGATATTATTTGCATAAACCTTAGTCCAAGAATATTATTAGATACAAATATGATTTGGTAATTTAAAGTATAGAAACAATAAGAAAGTGTCACGTGTCCCTATTTCATTAGTGACTAATTATGATTAAAGCATAATTAGTGAGTGATTAAGGGGTAATTAAGATTTACTAATCATGATTAATTATGTTAATCTTAAGAATTAGCTTAGTACTAATCTAGATTAATTAATTAAAGTATGTATGATTAAATGGTGATAATTGTAGTATTTTAGCAATTAAAGTAGACACTTTGAGTGACATATAGGCTTTGGAATCATAGCATTTCATGGTGTACATAAAAAGTTATGATATTTTGAAGTTATCACAAAACAAGACATTGATTCCGAAAATTGTGAATGATATTAGGTTATTGAGATGAAAGTGATTCACAAGAGTACCTACTACTAGAAAGACTAGCTAAGGATAGACAAGGTAAGTAGTATTGTGTGTGTTTTGCCCTTAATTGGGTCTACATCACAGAATAATAGGACTTTACTGTTGTTTTATGCTTTACATGTTGAGATGAGATGCACGTATAAAATGATGTACAAAAGCACAATTTGGTTTATGATATGATGGATTGTTGTGTTTAATGTTATGAATATTACTTAATTGCTTGACACGTTCATACCACGAACATCTCATGCATCATGTTTTCTACAAAGTTACGAACTATTTACATGCATGAGATTTCATATGAAACATAATATGAAATTGTTGTTTCGGGTTGAGCTTGAAACACAACGAAAGAAAAGATAGAATAAAGAAAGAGAAAGTTACGTAAATATCATTGGGAAGGGGTTTGAGTTGGCTGTCCCCTTAGGTGGACTCAAGTTTGTGGTCTCTCGTTCCTTGTTAGGAAGCCCCAATGATAAGGAATGATATAAATTAAAAGAATGAAAGACCCAGAATAAAACAAAAAGAAAAGTTTTACTTATGCATATTATGTACATGTTCATGCATATTTATACTACTTGCTGAGCCTTATGCTCATAGATAAGTTTTATGATGTAGGTGAGGAAGACGTACACTAAGAGGTGTACGAGATGAATCGCTTTGTTCATTGAGGTGGTCGATGTTGTTTGAGCGGATTTTGATATGTGGGCAAGGATTTTGAAGAATCGTAAATAATGGTTAGGAGAAGAAGTTTTTAACTTTGTACATATAACTTGTAAATAGTTTAAGAAACGTAACATGTTGTAAATATGTTTTAAGTAACTTTAGTTTTCATGTATGCCTTAAATGATTTTTACAAGAAAATATCTTCCGCTGCAAGTAAAAAAAAATGAAGAACATATTTCTAGTTAGGAAGGACGTTACACTGTTCTTTACC
Source organism: Begonia fuchsioides (assembly GCA_003255005.1). Lineage (NCBI taxonomy): Eukaryota > Viridiplantae > Streptophyta > Magnoliopsida > Cucurbitales > Begoniaceae > Begonia > Begonia fuchsioides. Next base: position 20,234 of record QAOC01034563.1, on the reverse strand, counting down.
ATATCCACATAGGAGAGGTAAATTCCTAAGGTGTTTGCTCGTTTCTCTTTCAAGAATTTTATCAAAAGCTTATGGGCATCATGAACAGTTTCAGGGGCGAGGGTTTGGGTATTCGGTAAACCAAGAATTTTTCTGCAACCTTTCTTGCAAGCATAAGAGATATAGGACATTTTCCCAACATACCAGAATCAAGTTTAGAAAAAAGGACTTCAATGGTACCTGGGTTTTTCAGCTTCGACCATACCTGTGTTCTCTGCTTTGGTCGGCGCCGGAGCCTCTGAGCTAGATTCCTTCGGTTTTGTTTTCTTTTAAACTGTTGAAGGAGATGATCTGCACAGCTCTGATTGGTGAAAACTAGACTCAACTGCACAGGAATTTGGAGATGGTAGCTCGTGAATAGATTGCAACGGCTAGTCAATGCTAGTAACAGCTAGCCAGAAACGATAACGGCTAGCTAGAAACAATAACGGCTAGCCAAAAACCGATAACAGCTAGATCTAAGACGCCACATGATGACAAGTGAACAACAAGAAGGTGCTGGCAATTGTTTTTCACTGGCAAACTAGCTGCGTTTGCGAGAAGAAAACTGAGAACAGAGACTCCTAGTAGCCTAGAACGCCTGGTCAACTTTGATGGAAATGAAAACAGCAGCCAAAGTAGTAGAGGACGAGTGAACAGCTTCTCCAACCCACGATTCTAAACTAACCTGAATGGTTCCACAAGCAAGTGACGAGTCCCGAGTGAAGAGAGAACCGAGATCAAAATAAAACGTGGAGAAAATGATAGTAGAGAAAACATGAGAAAGCTAACAAAAATTGCCCAAGGTAGAGTCTCTCTCCAAACCAACCAAGCGACTCAGAGCTATTTCATTTTTTTTTGGTTTTAGGTAAATAAAATAAAAGCAACAAAGAATTACAGATAAGCGAAATCCAGAGTGAGTAGCCGGGGGGAAATCTACAACCTAGAATGACCGCCCGGGACAACTCAATCTCAAAACGAGGAAGAGCAAAAACACGATCGGAAAGCCAACATGCTGACTTACCAAATTACAAAAGGCCGAGAAGGGCACGATGTGATTCAAGCCAGACACAAAAATAACGGCAATGCAGAGAAATCAGCTCAACCCATAGGCCACAAAAAGAGCAACGTGGGGAGGAACACAAAATGGCCAGCAGCATTTGCGGGATCAAATTAGAGCAAGCAAAAATTGAAGGCAAGGATGCGGCAACTGATGTGACAGCAGAACCAAGCAAGCAAGAGAGCAGCGGCAACCACCAAAAACAAAACAGCATCAGCAGCCCGAGGCAAGCCGAGGGGGTAGCGACCCATAGGCAGCAAAAAGAAGCACCGCGGGGAGGAGCACAAAATAGCCAGTAGCAATAGCGGGGACAATTCAGAGCCAGCAATAGCTGGAGGCATGAGGAAGCAAAAAGACAGCAATCTGAGCAAGCAAGAGAGCAGCGTCATCCACCGAAACAGAGCTAAGCAACCCGAGGCAAGCAGAGGAGGTAGCATCCTAGAGCTGAAGAAGGAGACCGGAGGGGTGCGACTGAGAGCTATTTCTTTTTTTTTTTGTTTAAGGTAAATATATTAAAACAAAAATAGAAACAATAGAGTGAAGCCAAGAGCCTGGGCCGGGGGGAATCTACAAGCCAGAATGACCACCCCGAAAAACCTGAGAAGAAAGCAAGGGAGAGCAAAGACCTGAATGGAGAGCCAACATGCTGACTAACCAAATCACAAAAGGCCCAAGAATTCTGAGATAAGCCCTCATAACCAGAAAAATCGGCAAATAACATAAGTCAAACTCAAACAGAAAAGCAGCAGGAACAAAAATGATCAACTCAACCCAGATGGCATCAAGTAGGGCGCCTCGGGGAGGAAATAAAAAAAAAAAGATGAACAGCTAGGGATCAAGCTGGAGGCATAGCAGCAGCAGCTAGGGAGGAGCAGCGAACAGGGAGTCAGTAGATCTGAGCAGGAAGGAGGCCTGCAGCAGCATCCAAATAAGGGAGAAGCAGCAAAATTGGAGCAGATCCGATCAGAGCTTTGGCAGCGCAGGAGGAAGAACAGTGAGCAGAATGGCAAATAGCTCCGAGGGAAGCTTGGCAGATTGGAGAAAGCAGGGGAGACAGCAAGCCTTAAGCAGCATGAAGGAGGATAAGCAGCCCTGCAAGAAAACAGCAAATAAATGGAGTGAGCTAGTCATGCCGGGGAGGAATGAATTTGATCAGCCATCTTGGGGTGGAGAGCAAAAAGCATCTTGAAGACATGTTTTTCAACTTTTCTAGAGATGTGCTCGGCTGACCAAGAATTTCCCTCAAAAGCTTTGACATTTCTGGCATTCTAGATATAGTAAACCGTAGTAGCAAGAATGATTTTCATTAAGTTTGCTTTTCTATGATCGATTTTGTTTTCTTTTTTTGTCCATTTGAGAGCACTATTTAAGGTGCTGAGAGATCTTCGAATGCTGAATTTGGATTTGATGATAGACCAGACCGAGGTGGAGAAGGGGCAAGAGAAGAAAAGATGATGGTTTGATTCGGTTTGAGAAGAGAAAAAATAGCAAAGATCTGATATTCCTAAGAAGCTTAATTGGTCTTTTGTTTTGAGTCTCGAATGAGCAGCTAGCCAGAGAGTGAAAGAGTGCTTAGGAATAACACATTTGGACCAAACAAGAGGAGCCCACTGTCTTGGAGAGCCCGAAGGTCTGATGGAGTGGTAAAGATGGGATAGACCATGACCATTTGATTTTTCCTTCCAAGCATCAATTAAGGCCTTCACTTTGTCAATAGTGGAGAACTTTTCGAGAAGAGAAGAACGGATATGGATGAGGCTTTTCATGAAGGGGGAAATACGATAGCCTGGGATCCAGCTCCAAAAATCTGAACCTTTTAAATAAATATGATGAGTCCATTTGGCCCATAATGATTCTTTGTTAGCTTGAATGTTCCAAATTGCTTTCGCATGAAAGGCTTTATTCCAAGAGTCAAGATCCCGAAGACCGAGACCGCCCTCCATCTTAGGAAGGCAGATAGTGGACCAGGCAATGACCGCTTTGCCCGAACCCCAAAGGAAGTTCCTGCAAATTTGGATAGCTTTTAGCTTGATCGAGGCGGGGAGGTTGAAAATAGACATCCATTAACATTCCACTCCTTGAAGAACTGATCTAAGAAGCTCGAGGCAGCCAGCATAAGATAGGGAGGAGGCATTCCAACCAATGATTTTGTCTGTGAGCTTCCTAATGAATGGGAGGAAATGGCTTGAATGCAGATTCCCAGCCGAGAGGGGGATACCTAGATATTTGAAGGGGAATGAACCTTGCTTTAATCCAGACGATTGAAGAATTTCAGTGAGGTCTAGGGGCCGGATACCAGCAGTAAAGATGTTAGATTTTTCCAGGTTCATCTTTAGCCCAGAAACGGAGCCAAAATCAGATATGCAGTCTAGGAGAATTTTGACTGAAGTGGGATCACCTCTGGCTAGAAGCATAAGATCATCTGCATATATCAAGTGGGTGATATCTAGGCGCTCACACATAGGATGATAATTGAAATGGGAGTTGTGAGTTCTAAATTTTATTAATCTTGAGAGGTATTCAAGGCATATGACGAAAAGATATGGGGATAGAGGGTCCCCCTGTCTAAAACCATTGCCACCCTTAAAAAACCCGAAAAGGCCACCGTTAATGGAGATGGAGTAGGAGGTCGTGGAGAAGCATTCAGAGAGCCAGTTAACAAAGATGGGAGGGAAGCCTAAATCTACTAGAACATTCCTAAGGAAAGACCAATTAACCGAGTCGAAGGCTTTGGAGAGATCGGCTTTGATGATACATCTCGTGGAGGCCTTTTTTTTATTATATTTTGTCATGAGCTCTTGCATCAAAAGGATGTTTTTCGTGATAGATCTGCCTTTGATGAAGGCTGCTTGGCATGGGTCAATCAATTGGTGAAGGGGTTTGGAGAGCCTACTAGCAAGGATCTTGGAAATCACTTTATAAAAAACTGAACAGCAAGAGATGGGGCAAAAATCTTTGACCGAGGGAGATGATTGGGATTTTGGAATAAGGGCTATAATCGTATGGTTCCATTGCTTGAGGAGCAAGGAGGACGAGAAGAACTCCAAGACAGCTTTGGAAAATAGTTCCCCGGTAATAGACCAATGTCTTCAAAAAACTTTGAAGTATATCCATCGGGCCCGGGAGACTTATCATTGTCAATGTCGAAGAGAGCTTGCTGAATTTCGGACATTGTAATTGGGTCCGTAAGTAATTTACGATCAGAATCTGAGAGAATAGGACCATTGCAAATGGTATTTGGATCGAGATTAGGAAGGACACATGGGCTGCCGAGGAGATACTTGTAGTATTGCACGAATTCCTCATGGACTTGATCTATTGAATCCGAGAGTAGGCCATTTTGCTTAGTGATGGAAGGAATGAAGTTTCTCTTGTGATTCTTCTTGATAATCGCATGGAAGAATTTGGAGCACTTGTCACTTTCTAGAATGTATTTGCTTTTCGCTTTTTGTTGATAAAAATGCTTTTCAGCCGAGGCAAGGAGAGAAGCTTGCTTTCTCAATTTGGGGATTTTTTCAGCCAAATCTCTATTACCGGGAGAAGAGTCCAAAAGGGATTGGGCATCCTTGAGCTCGGATTTTGCGCGATCAGCTCTAGAGGAGATATGAGAGAAATGCTTGAGGTTTAACTCCTTGAGCTTAGGTTTCAAACGGAGAAGTTTGGCCTTAAGCTGAAACTGATTGGAGCCTTTCGAAGGGAGGCACCACGAATCATTAACAATTTGAAGGAAATTTGGGTGAGCAGTCCACATATTGAAGAATTTCCAGTTTGATTTCTTACGGGGAGAAAAGCCGTGAATATGCACCAGACAAGGGGAGTGATCGGAGAGGCCAGGAGGGAGGAAGAGGGAGGTGGAATTGGGCTGGGAGCATTGCCAAAGATCATCCACCAAGTCCCTATCTAGCTTGGACCAGACCTTGTTATTGGACCAAGTGAATTTTAGCCCGGAGGAGGGGAGATCCGAGAGGCCAAGATTTAAGCAGCATTCCCCGAAATCAAAGCATTCCCTAGGATTAGCAGCAACCCCACCAATTCTTCATTCCCTAGAACTGAGAGCTATTTCTTGATTCTATGGGTGGTGGTGCATGGTCGTTCTTAGTTGGTGGAGTGATTTCTCTGGTTGATTTCGTTAACCAATGAGACTTCAATCTGTTAACTAGCTATGTGGAGGTGACCCTCCATGACCAGCTTCTTAGAGGGACTATGGTGGCTTCAGCCAAGGCAAATTGAGGCAATAACAGGTCTGTGATGCCCTTAGATGTTATGTGCTGCACGCGATCTAGATTGATGTATTCAACGAGTATAGAACCTTGGCTGATAAGCCTGAGTAATCTTTGAAATTTCATCATGATGGAAATAGATCATTGCAATTGTTGATCTTAAATGAGGAATTCCTAGTAGATGTGATTCAACAGCTCGTGTTAACTATGTCCCTGCCTTTTGTACACACCGCTTGTCACTCTACCGATTAAATGGTCTGGTGAAGTGTTCGGATTGCGAAAAAGTGGGCGGTTTTCTACTTGTCACACCACAAGAAGTGCACTGAACCTTATCATTTAGAGGAAGGAGAAGTTATAACAAGGTTTCCGTAGGTGAACTTGCAAAAGAATCATAGCCAATTCATAAAAAATGCAAAACAACCAACAAAATAGTTGTCAAATTTTGCACTGTCCAGGACGGTGCGGGGTGTGATCAAGATCACGGCCGCTTTTGTGTGCCCCTACCTTGGACGCCTCTCGCCCCATAACAAACCCTGACACAAGCTGCGTCAAGGAATCTCAAACATAGAATTCTTACCCTTGTCCCGATTTTATGATGCAGGGGTACTTGCAAACTTGATCAAAATATCGAACGACTTTCAACAACGGATATGTCAGCTCTTGCATCGATGAAGAAAGTAGTGAAATGTGATATTTGGTGTGAATTACAAAATTCTGTGAACCATTATTTTTTGAACGAAAGTTGCGTCTATACCCTTCTTGTAACAACCCTCATTTTTATTTTAGAATTTTGTGACTTTAAGATGGAAATGTTTAAGATTTGTTTTATGAATGTTGGGTAAATATTGAAGAATTAAAGTATTATTGATTTTAGCAATTTAGTAGGTTGAAGTTAAAGAAGAGAATATAGGTCAACCGGTCGACCGCTATGAACAGTGGTCGACACCTTGTAATCGGTCGACCGCCATGAATAAGCGGTCGACACCTTGTTATCGGTCGACCGCCATGAATAAGCGGTCGAAACCTTGAGTTAAGTGGTTGACCCCAGGATCGAGGATGGGTCGACGCAATATAACTCTCGGGAATAGATTCGGTCGACACCTTAAGTAGCGGTCGACACATTAAGTAGTGGTCGACACCTTGTTGAATAGCGGTCGACACTTTCCCGATTTAAGTTGAAAAGTCAACAAAAACTTGGAGAAATCCTGATGGATGAACGTGAGAGAAACATCAATTTTTGTTTAATTAAAGAGACAAGAAGGCATGGTCTGCCATTTTCCTACCACCACGACTCATTCTCCCTATTTTACTTTAAGTTCTCACGTCTTGATCAAGGGGAGAGTGAGATTAAGAAAGAAAGAGATATTGTGAGAGAAAAGAGTAAGGAAGCTGAAGCTCAAGGTAATCTTTCTATCCTCTGAATTCCTTTTAGGTTCAGTAAGGATAATATGATTGTATTGGTTGAATTTGTGGATAAATATGAATGATTTCATGTTAATTGCTGTGAAATCGGTTAATTATGCACAAAGTTAGAGTTTTTGAGATTAGGTTGATATGTGATACGAATTGGAGTTTGTTTTCTTTATAAGAGTTATAGTAGACTCTTTGAGTGATCTATAGCCATTTGAATCACTAAATTCTGAGTTATGTAGACAAAGTTATGGATGTTGCAAGTTTGTAGACAAAAACTGGGAGAGGAATTTGGACGACCGTTTTGTAAGTTAGGTCGTCCGTTTTGTAACCGGTCGACCGGTTCCTAATTTCCACTCTCTGTTTATGAACAGCGGTCGACACCTTGATTTAAGCGGTCGACCGGTTACTTCATGTTAAGTTAGTTTTCTGAATTTGGTGTCTTCTAAGAAGTTATAGTGGACTCTTTAAGAAACAATTTGACACCTTGAGCATCACAATGGATCATTAACGAGGAAGTTATAGTTGTTTGAAGTTGAGATAAAAAGTTAAGAGTTTATGCAATAAAACAGGTCATGTTACCTGACTTCTGATCCTTTAATGATCTATAAGTTTAGGTCATCAATTGGATTAAAAAAAAGGGACTCAAGTGGATTGATTCAAGATAGCTGCTAAGGTAAGTTAGTATTAAGATTGTTTGGCCTTTAAGTGAGACTACATTACAAAGATTAGGATGTATGTTTGATGTGTGGTGCATGCTTGTTTTCATATTATGTTTGATGTGATTTAAGTAATGTTTCATAGTCATAGTCATGCATCATAGTTTTACAAAATGTCAACGAAATGATTTCATGCATTGTTTTACAACGTAGTTGGAGGTAAACGAGATATAATTGGTGGTATGGGACGCTAATTATGTTTCGTCTCCGATGAATTAAGAACTTGAATATCATAACAGTAAAGTAAATGGTTATTACAGTCCTGAACACTCCAAGTAGTAAGTGGGCCCAGTAGAAGCTTAAGTAGGTGGAGGGCAGTGTTCTTGAGATCTTATAATATTTCCAAAGATAAAGAAGATATGAAACCTAAGAAACGTGAATAAAATTGTGCATTGTGTTATCAACAGCATAGCATACTCATGCATTGCATTTTATAGTTGTGCTACTTACTGAGCTTTAGGCTCATAGTTTAGGCTTTGCAATGTAGAGAATGTAATGGAAGAATGAGTGCAAGTGACTGACCAAGGAGTTAGAGCAGAGGAGTGTCCAAATGATACAGTTTATTGAGTAACGACCGACGGGGAGTGACGCATGACACACACACAGTCATAACTGAAAATGTTTTGAATGTTTTGAAGATATAATTAAATTGTATATATTATTTTGGAGTGACGAAGTACAAAGCTTTTGAAAATGAATGTATTTTAAATTGAAGTAATTGTCTTCCGTTGTATGTTTTAAGTTATTAAATGCTTATGTATTTTATTTAAAGGTGGAATTTAAATGTATGTTTTTATTATTCGACGGTTTTCCTTGTAAACTATTTTATAAACTAAAGATAGTTTTTAGAAATTAAAGTAACAAGTTTTCCACCAACGTAAGTAAGTAAGAAACCCAGTAACGGACCTGTTCTCGGGTCGCCAGCAAGTAAAAAAGTAAAGTGAGTAAGTAAGGAAAGCAGTAAGCGAGCGGCGGCATGAGAATCGGGTCGTTACACTTGTCGCCAAGGGTACGCCTACCTAGGCATCACGCATCGTAGCCCACCAAAATAAAAACCACGTCAATTGTGTGCATCAAAGTAGACTTGTATTGCTGCTTTGCTTGAGCTTGTTTGGAGAGGTTGCCGAGGTGGAGATGTTGGCCTCTCATGTAAAATCATCGTGGTTGGTCTAAAACTAAGTCCTTGGTGTCTTGCAGCATGATTGACAGTGGTTGACATGCCCTTGACGATTACGTTGAACTCGCAAGGTGCGCTTTGGAGAACTCTTGACGAACCTAGTGTGTTGGTGAGTAGGACACGAACGAGGAGCAGACGTTATCAAAGTGACCCCAAGTCGGGCCTGATTACATACTGAGATAAGCATAGCAACAAGCATAGGAAAAGGAACATACAAGGATTCCCTTAGTAATGGCGAGCAAACTGGGAAATTTGCAGCTTGGGAATCTGGAGCATATGTCATCCAAATTGTAGTCTAGAGAAGCATTCTCAGCGCGGTATGAGCTCAGTCCCCTAGAAGGGGGTGCAAAAGAGGGTGAGAGTCCTGTTGTGCTCAGACTATGTCGCACTCCGAGGCCCTGACTACGAGTCTAGTTGTTTTGGGAATGCAGCACAAATTGGGCGTTAAATTTTGTCCAAGGCTAAATATTAGCGAGAGACCAATAACAAACAACTACCGCGAGGGTAAGATGAAAAGCACTTTAAGAAAAGAGTCAAAGAGTAGTTGAAATTTTTGGGAGGGAAGCAGTGGAGGCTGGTGGTGCATCCCGGTCAAATTGGAACGGCGATCAGCCATCTGTCAATCAACTCAGGGCGTTGATCGACGCAAATTGGAGCAGCATCACAAGCCTGGGCCTTTTTTGTGCTCTCGGATATGTCACCGCCCTGATCGTGGCTGGCAGTGCACGCCCTTGGCATGCTCAAGCATCAGCGCCCTGATCATGACAGCAATGTTAGAGAGTCTGGAGACGTCGTCATGGACCTCGGGAAAAGTTATCTCTTATGTTTAATAGCCATCCCACCCCAAAAATGGCTTAGTCAAAGGTAGGGTCCAGCGGCTTGAAGAGCACCACACGTTGCACAGTGTCTGGTACGTCCTCGACGGTCCTTGAAAATTTGAAGGATAGAGTGCCTCCCACACCCAGTCATACTCATAACCTCATTAGGTCTTCAAGGTGAACAACTTCTAGTCAATGGTATAATGTAGTCAAGGGAAGTCAGCAAAATGGATTCGTAATCTTTACTCAAGCTGCTCTCGCAGTGAGAGTGACCCATCGCTTGCTGGACGGGGGACGGACTGGGAAAGCCTCCTTTGACAGCCTTCGTTAGGCATTGAACAGTCGACTCAGAACTGGTACGGACAATGAGAATTTGATTGTTTAATTAAAAAAAAGCATTGTGATGGTCCTTGTGGATGCTCACGCAATGTGATCTATGCCCAGTGCTCTGAATGTCAAAGTGAAGAGATTCAATCAAGCGCAGGTAAACAACAGGAGATACTATGACTCTCTTAAAGTAGTCAAATGCCTTGTCATCTAATTAGTGATGTGCATGAATTGATTAGCAAGATTCCTACTGTCCCTTTCTACTATCCAGCAAAAACACAGCCAAGGGAATGGGCTTGGAAAAATCAACGGGAAAGATGACCCTATTTACCTTGACTCTAGTCTGACTCTGTAAAATGACTTAAGAGGTGTCTGAAGAGGAGCTCAACGAGAACAGAAATCTTGTGTGGAACAAAAGCGTAAAAGCTCGTTTGATTTTGATTTCCAGTACGAATACAAACCATGAAAGAGTGACCTATCGATCCTTTAAACAATCGGAATTTGAAGCTAGAGGTGTCAAAAAAGTTACCATAGGGATAACTAGCTTGTGGCAGCCAAGCGTTCATAGCAACATTGCTTTTCGATCCTTCGATGTCCACTCTTCCTATCATTCTGAAGCAGAATTCACCAAGTGTTGATTGTTCACCCACCAATAGGGAACGTGAACTGGGTTTAGACCGTCGTGATACAGATTAGTTTTACCCTACTAATGACAATGTCGTAGTATAATTCCACCTAGTATAAGAGGAATAGTTGATTCCCACAATTGGTCACCGCTCTTGGTTAAAAAGCCAGTGGCGTGAAGCTACTATGCACTAGATTACAATTGAACACCTCTAAGTCAAAATCTAGGTTAAAAGCGTGCATGTGCCTACCTCTCTATTGCCGACCAGCATTAGGGGCCCTCAGCCCCCAAGGGCACGTGTCATTGGCCAAGCCCTTCCAACCGTTGCTTGCGCTGGCTGCCTTGAAGTGTTATTTCAACCGAGCGACAAGTAGAATTCTTTGCAGATGACTTAATATGTAATTAGGTATTGTAAGTTGCAGAGTGGCCTTGTTATCCGAATCCACTGAGATTTAGCCTCAGGTTGCATCAATTTTTCCAAGTCCCGAACAAGTAATCTTTTGAAAGGCATGTTCAGTGTCAGGTTGAAATGTATCTAATATATAGTGATGCAAATGTCAATTTTTTTTGTACAATTTAATTTTTCAATGATACGTAATTTTTTTAATAATAATAAATATATTTATATTACATTACAAAGTGTTTAATTAGTCATCAATTTTTTTAATAACATAATAAGAAAATTTTTTAAATATTAAATATAAATTAAGGGTATTTACGTGTGTTGTTTGGTTTGGCCCGTTTCGGCTCGATAGGCTTGACCAGCTCAACTTGTGCTCAGCTCGAATAGGCTCGAAGCTCGCTAGCCGGCTTGAGCCAAAATTTTTAGAACAAGGCTCAACAGGCTCGGCTCGAATAAGCTTGACTCGAAAAGCTCAAAAAGCTCGAATATTGACTCTAATGGTAACTGATCAAACATTAGGGTCAGTAAGACTACAACTTTTGCAATACTAGTTTTAATATTAAGTGTTTTAAGCTATTAAATAGTGTAATTAAAAATTATTTGAAGTGACACATGGTGAATTAGGAGTAGAAAAGGAAGGCAAACTGGAATATGACACATGTCACTCTAGGATTTGTACTTAATCATGATTAAGACATAATTAGTGAAAATTATAGGGTCATTAAGGTTTACTAATCATGACTAATTAAGTTACCCCTGAGGATTAGCTTAGAACTGATGTGAATTAATTAGTTAAGCTAAGTATGATTTAAGTGATGATAATGAACGTATTTTAGCAACTAAAGGAACACGTAATAGTAAAATAGTAAAACTAGATGGATAAATTTGGCAAAAAAGTAATTTCACCACATGAACCACTAGAAATATTGGATAGTGGCTGATGATCACCCATTTTTGTGCTGAAGAGGAGAAGGGGTGAAAGAGAGAGAGAAATTGAGAGAAAAGAGTTCAGCGAGAGAAGATAAAAGTCGAAGGGGAAGGAGTTGAAATTGGCTTTCAATCCTTTGAGGATAAGTGTTCCTCCCATCAAGAGAAATCTATTGAGCTAGAAATCAAGAGGTATGACCTTATATTACGTGGTTTAGAGTAATTATGGTTATTCACATTATTACATTAAGGATAAATGAGAATTATGAAAATATCAATGATTTTATAAGTTGGTTGTGAGTGGTACACAAAAATTAGAATTTTTACTTCATGGTTCTATTTATTGGTTGACTAATCATGTTAGAATATCGTATATATGTTTATGAATGATGGAAATTTGGAATTGGTAGAAGTTGTGCATATTTCATCAAAGTTGACACAAAACTGTCAATTCTGTGCAATTTTAGATTTCGTGTCTAAAACTAATGATAGACTAATCCAATGTCCTAGATCTTTTAGCCGGTCAAATTAAACACCTAAGTTACATATGGGCTTTGGAATCATAGCATTCCAAGGTATATAAAACAAGTTATTATATTTTGGAGTTATCACAAAACAGGGCATTGGTTCATAATTGTATTTACTACTAGAAAGACTTGCTAAGAAGAAACAAAGTAAGTAGTATTGTGTAATTTTTCCCTTAATTGGGTCTACATCATAGAACAATATGACTTTGTTTTAATATGTTTTTTTATGCTTTGTATGTCAAGACAAAATGCACATATAAAATTATGTAGAAAAACATGATTCGATTTATGATATGAGGAATTATTGTTTTAATGTTATGAACTGCTTTAACTGCTTGATACAATCATACCAAGCATGTTCACAAACATTTTATGCATCATGTTTTTTAGAAGATTACGAACTATTTATATGCATGAAGTTTTATATGAAAGATAATATGAAAATGGTTGCTTGGGTTGAGCTTGGATAACCAATGAAAGAGAAAGATAAAAGAAAGAAAGAGAAATTTTAAATGTCATTATACTAAGCATATTCACGAACATTTCATGCATCATGTTTTCTAGAAGATTACGAACTATTTACATGCATGAAATTTCATATGAAAGATAATATGAAAATGGTTGTTCGGGTTGAGCTTGGATAACCAATGAAAAAGAAAGATAAATGAAAGAAAGAGAAATTGTAAATGTCATTGGGAAGGAGTTTGAGTTGGCTCTCCCGCTAAGTGGATTCAAGTTTGTGGTCTCTCAACTCTTGGAATCTAGTTGGTTGTCCCCTAGGTGGACTCAAGTTTGTGGTCTCTCGTTCTTTGTCAAGAAACTTCAGTGATGAGGAACTATATAAATTAAAAGAAATAAAGACCCAGAAAAAAAAAGTTTTGCGTATGCATATTATGTACATGTTCATGCATATCTTATACTACTTGCTGAGTCTTATGATCAAAGATGAGTTTTATGATGCAGGTAAGGGTGACGCCCACTAAGAGGTGTACGAGATGAATTGCTTTGTTCATGGGGTGGTTGTCGCTATTTTAGCAGATTTTGACTTGTGGGTAAAGATTTTGAACAATTATAAATAATGATTAAGAAAAGAAATTTTAAACTTTATATATATAGCTGGTAAACAGCTTACTAAACCTAATATGTTGTAAATGAGTTTTAGGTAAATTTAATTTTCATGATTGACTTGAACGATTTTATGAGAAAGTGTTTTTCGCTGCCCGTACAAAAAAAAATGAATAAATATATTTCTAGTGATGAAGGACAATACAGCTTTAAATTGATTTATAAACTATCTGATCTCCACTTAGATGCTTCCAAACTGGCACATGCGTTATAAATGTCATTTAGTTTTATTTTATAAGAAATCATTGATATTTTTTTGTGACATTTTCAATCATTAACTATGAAGTTAGCACGTAAATTAGGGTTACATATAAATGCAATGAAAATTAAAATAATTTACTGTTATGTAGTGATTATTAAGTTATAATTTGATGCACCTTCAACATATGGATGACAAAGTAAACGAAACCTCTACATTTGAGAGAACAAATGAATCTGCAAGATCTAGACAGTTAGAAATCGAAGATTGAACAACAAAAAGAGAGATCAAAGTCTCATATTCAACACCAAAAAAAAAGAACATTGCCAGAGCTAAAACCAATTCAAATCAGCAGAACTACGCATGGCCTGCAGAAATTCATCACGTTTCTATCAAACCCACCCAAAAAAGTTTGACGCGAATGCAGAGATGGTCTGATCGATTTTCGGCTGAGCTTTCAGTGCCAATTACTGCTGCTCATCATCGCCAAACTCCTCTTCCGGGCTACCTTGCATCAGTCTGTAATACAAAATCCCCATCGTCGCCAGGCATGCCCTGCCCCATCATCCCCAAACCGCTTAAACATCAGGAAAACATAACTAGATTTCACAAAAAACAACTATCAACAAGTCTTTTAATTGTTCATTATCGTCCAAATCATTACATGATTGCTATGACGAGAAGAATCTTTCGCGGGTCCATCCTTGATGTTCTTTGGTGTCGTGCTCGAACTTCAGAAGCATCATTTGCATCTTTTCGTGCTGGTGCCGTCACGGGTAGTGTCGGTAGTGCACTTGACCAGAATGGAAGCAGTGTTCTAAGAAACTTATATCGGATTGGACCTACCATATCCACAAATTTGGTGGAAAGAAATAACCAAATATATCCAATGGAACAACAGCCACATTTATTGGAAGTTTTCAACGATTAAATAATATCTACTTTATTATAGTTATAATAGTCAGCGAATTAATGTGAAAATTTTAATCAGAACAATTATATAAATTACCTCTCCGAGAATACTTTTTCCGGTCCCCATCTTCATCGTCTGCATAATATTGAATTTCAGAACTTTGCCGTTCAACTTGGAGTGCTCCCTTTCGTGTTGTAGCACTATGCTGGATAAAGTATACAAAATCATTTAAAAAAATCACTATTCTCTACTGTTACGGGCATAACAACCGTAGATTCTTTTATTGGAAAGCAATATTTTAGGAAAAAGAATTAGTAATTCATTTCCTTTACTATTATTTCCTTAATTATAGATTATTATGTCTAATTTAGGTTAAGTTTCTTATTTTCAAGTATTTCCTAATTCAAATTAGGTTGTTTAGCCTATTTAATAGGCACCAACTCTAAGGGGAAGGATATGAATTATCAATCAAGTATTTTCTTCGTATTTCTCTTCTCTTTCGTTTTAATGTCTGGAAGAGGGATGGTTACCCGATCTTAGGGTAAACTCCCTGAGTCCGATCCTAACAAATTGGTATCAGAGCCAAATCCTTCTTCCGAATCAGATGACAATTCGCCAATCATCTCAGTTAAGAAAGAAGAATCTCCGAGTTTGGATTTCTTGCTGCAGCGGCTGTTGTTGTTCATGGAATCACAAGAAATTCGAGCGCAGGCAAATCACGAAGCCCTAATGCAACAATTTCAGAATTTCCAAACAGGAGGCCCCCTGCCTGCGCCGCCTACCATCACCGGCGCGCAACTCCGACCGGCGACCGCACAGCCGACGTCGTCCCGTTCGCTGCCGCTGCAAGGCCCGACCGGCGCCGCCCAGGAGTTTCCCCGACGCACAGGCCCGAGCTCGGCCCTCTCTGCGGCGTCTCCAGCACCGCGCGACATGCTCGAGCCATCCGTTCCCGCGCCCCACTCGGGTTCCGTCGCCGGAACGCACACCTGGTCGTCGGGCGCCGTCGCTCCGCACACCTGGCCGCCGAGCTCGGCGCCAGTCCAGCCGACCGCACCCTACGCCACTGCGGGTGCTGCCTCTGCCCCCCAGATCTGGCCGTCGTCCTCGGCGCCACACACCTCTGCTTCACCGGCGAATCACTTTCCGGTCAGCTGGTGTCCGTCGCACGCTGCCGCGCCGAACACATCCAATGCCGCACCACCCATATCATGGGTCCATCCCGACATGGTCCCTCCGCTGTTTGGGGGCATCACCTCCGGACTCGACGGAGTTTTTCGGGTTAATCGCCAGGCAGGACCGAGATTTGACCAGCCGATTTCTGATCCGGATGCTGCTGGACCATATATATCGTACTCTAGTGAAGGGTCACGTCCGGTTATACGAGCTCGCCTTGACTTTCCGACCTATGATGGCTCGACGGACCCGCACCGGTGGCTGAATCGGTGTGAACATTATTTCCAGAGCCAGCTTATTCCGTTACAGGGATGGGTGGGGTTGGCAGCCTATCATCTTCGGGATGAGGCAGACGACTGGTTTGAGCATTTTCGTGGTGCGATACCAGAGCTTTCATGGGGTCATTTTCGGTCTTCTTGCACGGAGCGCTTTGGGGCATCGGGACGCACCAATGCCTTGGGCGAATTGATAGATCTGAAACAGACTGGTACTGTAGCTCAGTATCAGAAGCAGTTCCAGCAATTACTGACCCGGGCCCAGTCAGTCACATCAAACCAGGCTATTCACATCTTTATGGCCGGCCTACGAGACTCACTACGCATGGAGGTCGAGCTGCAGGACCCTTCCACCTTAGAGCGAGCCATGGCGCTGTCGCGCACATATGAGCGACGAATTATTCTGTTGCCCAGTACGACTAGTCGGCGTTTCATCCGCCCGACAGGTCCTCCTACTGCACCGGTGATTACACCAGCATCACAGCCGACCACATTGGAACGACCGGGGGCACCCCCGCCACGTCAAAGTCAATTTCGACGTATTTCCCGGGAAGAGATGGCAGATCGCAGGTCTCGAGGTCTCTGTTATAACTGTGATGAGCCTTTTTCACGAGGTCACTCATGCAAACTTCTCTATTGGCTTTACTGTGAGGGCGATGAGGAGTTTGAGGAGGAGCACATCGACGGCTTGATAGAAGTGGACAACACCGAGCCTACCATTTCGCTCAATGCTATCTCAGGATCAAACGAGGCCTCCACGCTTACTTTGGCAGCCACTTTTGCGTCCCAGGTCCTTCGCAGCTTGGTCGACACGGGCAGTACGCATAATTTCTTAAGTGTGTGTGCTGCGGCACGTTTGGGCCTGCAGCCATCTTCGGCGGGATCTCTGTCAGTTTCAGTGGCCAACGGAGAGCGCGTTCGTTGTTCTGGGGCATGCCGAGCTCTTCCGTTCTCTATCTCCGGTACCGTTTTCACTGCCGACTTCTTCGTGATTCCACTACCGTGTTTGGATGTTGTATTAGGCGTGCAGTGGTTGCGGACTCTGGGGCCGGTTACTTGGGATTTTGATGCCCTCACCCTCCAGTTCACTCGTCAGGGCCAAACCGAGATTTTATCCGCTCTACCAGTGAATCCGAAGCCGACTCTTTCCACTATGGCCGTCGCCGATACAGCTCCGGATTTATCAGCTCTGCTACAGGACTTCAGTGATCTTTTTGTAGAATCGAGTGGACTCCCTCCCATTCGATCCTGCGATCATCGCATTTGTCTCTCTCACGGTTCCAATCCTGTAGTCGTCCGACCGTATCGCTACCCGCACCTTCAGAAGGACGAGATTGAGCGCCAGTGCGCCCTTATGTTACATCAGGGCATCATCCGCCCCAGTCGATCTCCCTATTCTT
>QAOC01034541.1:15937-125656 GCA_003255005.1 Begonia fuchsioides | reverse complement strand
TTTGGATTTCGATAATATTTTAAATGTTAAAATATATTACGAAATCAAATTCAATTTGAAATTTGAAAAATAGTTTAGATTTTTTAAATATTTTAAACGTTAAAATATTTTATAAAATCTGATTTTAAATTTTAAAATGAGAGATTTTCGTAACAGTTACGAGAATATTTCTTTTTAAAATCAAGTATAACAACTGAAAATAGAGGAATGAGGAAAGAGAACGAGTGAATGTGAACTGAAGCGAATTGAAAAATTCTCTCGAGTGAAAATCAGTTTTTGAAATCTCCCGATTTGATTTTAGAGAAAAATTCTCTAAATTCAAAATAGATCATCTCAAGTGTTGAAAACACGATCAATTATAAATTGAGTGAAACAATTTGTCAGAGAAGATTATTCGAAGATCAGAGGTTTCAAAGGTCGAATATCAAACCTTACAGTTTTTGAAGCTTGGAGATATGTATATTTTCGTAAATCCTTTAAATTTATTTTATCAATATAAAAATGAGATTTTTATAACATATAATTATTATTATATCATGATAACGATCTTTCATGTTAATAATTAAATATTTTTCATGTAACATGTAACTCATACATCATCGATGTTACGAACACCGATGATTTCACCTTGCGAGGGTAACCCCAAATTCCCTAACAGTTTCTCCATCGCTTTTTCAGTAGTTACATTGGGAATTGACTCTCTCTCTTCTTTTTTTTATCTTGTTCCTATATGTCTGCAAAATGTGGGAGTATCGAACTAGCCGGGAGAGTCTTTTTAGAGACTAAGGACAAGGATCTTCGCACTTGGAGTGTGTCATCATTTGGGGCTGGGCAATCCATGGAAATCTCGATCGAACTCGTCATTACTTCAAACAGCTGGAAGATGCCGGAATGGGGCCGGATGGTGTTGTCTTTCTAGCCATTCGAGCCAAGTAAAACAGGGGCTGCACTTTTCGACAAAATGAGGTTAGGGTATTCCATTAAACCCTCGATGAAACATTATACATGGATTGTGGATATGTTGGGAAGAGCGGGCCGACTGGAGGAAGCATTCAAGTTCATCCAAGACATGCCCGAGGACCCAGATTTTATCGTCTGGCTCTCGGACTTGTAAGTACTGAGCTGGGAATGACTGTGAGGAGCGTGAAGGACCTCGGAGGACGAGCGGTGGTGAGGGCTCTGAAGCGCTCTCATCATTTTCATGGGGGCTTGCTCATGCGGAGACTATCGCTAGCTTTGAGTAGTTAGATTGTCATTTCAGTATCCAATTAATGGGTGACATGTGTCATATTATTCTTCCATCCATTCTCCATTTGGTATTAGAGCATTTCAATCTTCCTTGTTACCTTGTAAATTTTTTTCACAAACATTGTATATGCTCTCATCTTCTACAGAGGCATGTCATCAAGCATTCCCCGTGCAAAGCGAGAAAGCTAGTATACCCTCCATACTCATCACCGCTTCCTTCTAATTCCTCACGCCTCTTGTTTTTTCTTTGTTACCAATCTGAAGACCTATGGTGGGCACTACAAATTTTAGAGAATTTGAAACTCATAATAAAGCAGAATAACCATAGAACACCTTGAAATATAAGAATAAAGAAAAGAATAAATTAAACCCCGATCAATTAATTTGATTAAACCGTAGTCATCAAAGACAACTTGACTAAAATCAAACGGTTAATTGTACCATCAAGTTCGATTCTTTCAAATAAACACTNCGTTCTGGAACGTATAGCGGTCGACACCTTATTTTGCGGTCGGCCATCCAAATTTACATATGCATTAAGTGTCGACCGCATGTATACTAAGTGTCGACCGCACTACAAGTGGTCCGAGCCAACCGAGCCAGCTCTCGAGCTGGCTTTCGAGCCGGATCGGTTGACTCGGTATTTCCGAGCCCATGAGCCAACTCGAGCGAGCTGCACTCTCGGGCTCGCTCGAGCTGCTACAGTGCCGAGCCAAACTGGATCGAGCCGCTGCAGTGCCGAGTCAAACGAGCGAGCCGTTTGCCAGCTCTAGTTGGTGGTTTATTGATTCATCGAGAAAAGAAATACTGTGTGATATTATTTTTCCATTCATTTCTCCGCTGAAGTGGAGTTTAGTTGATCCTGTCGGATGATCATTGGTCCACGTAATATAACAATTAACAGGCTCAAGTTGCTACAGTATCGAACTAAACTGGATCGAGCCGCTACAGTGCCGAGCCAAACGAGCGAGCCGTTTGCCAGCTTGGTGGTTTATTGATTCATGGAGAAAAGAAATACTGTGTGATATTATTTTTCCATTCATTTCTCAAGTGGAGTTTAGTTGATCCTGTCGGATGATCATTGGTCCACGTAATATAACAATCAATCATTTTACGCTGAAACCTCCAGCTGTCTGTCACCCAATCACTTCTCGACCCTCTTTCCATCGACGGTGATTGACTGACGCAAGAAAGCGAGCTCCAGCAATGCAACCCAAATCTAACCTGGACGAGGAAGAGGAAAAAACAAGAAATTTGTAATCGAATTCGAAGATTGATATCGAGTTCGCTCAACTCCGCCATAGATCAGACCTCCGTGATTCCCGTTAACGAGCATGGATAGCGGTGGCGATAGCGTTACAATGGAGAAGAAGCGTCTGCCGGATTGGCTCAACAGCTCCCTCTGGTCCTCGCCCTCTGACCATCGCCTCCTTCGCTATCCCTCCCAATCTACCCCCGTTTCCCAATCTTCCGTTGAACCTCCAGCTCCGCTTCCTCCTCCTGTTACTTCCACCATCAGACCCGAGCAACCAAAGGAAGAAACTAAGCACTCTACGTCGAGTGATAGTCTTAGCAGCGACGATGATGAACCTTCTGTTGGCCCTTCTTCCGAGGATATTTCTCGCCAGGCTCAGCTCTTGGTGGAGGTTGTTTGTTTTGCTTTTTCAGTAATTTGTGTATTTGACTATTTTGATCGTGTTTATTGATTTCGATATTTTGTCTTTGTTCTATCATAGCTATCCCAGAAGGTTGTTAGCTTGAGTGCATTACGAGCAATAGCATCTCAGGGTATACCTGATGGCGCTGGTATTCGCTCTACTGTCTGGAAGGTATGCCTTACTGATCTGGGCTTAGTATTGTTTCCTTTGCTATGTTGTTTGGCTTCTACCTATCTGTGAGGATGAAACACATTGATATTCTACAGTTTGATGATGCCATTCTTGGCACAGTACTGCAGATCTACAGCTAAATTGTTAAGGAATTGCCAATTTCAAGTATAGAAGTTTGCAAGGAATTTATGGCTAATTTAGTTGAAACTCTATTATTTATTTAACTGGACTCTTGCGTGAACTGGAAATGAAAGTTTGATGGCGGCAATTGTGTTCGATGTCAGCCAGCAGAAATGGGTTTAATATGCTCGTTCTGTATCTTCTTTTATAGCTCTTGCTGGGGTATCTGCCTCCAGATCGTGGCCTTTGGGAGTCTGAATTAGCCAAAAAAAGGTCCCAGTACAAGCATTTTAAGGAGGATCTTTTGATGAATCCCGTAAGTCCTATTAGAAACCATGTTCTTCATTACTTTGAATTATGGCTGACTCATTGCTCACACTTTTCCTTTTCATTTTTTTCTTTTGGTGCATTGAACTATTTCTTTGGTTCATGGCTAATATAACTTCAATTTTGCATGTCATTTTGTTTTGTTTTTTCATCATGTAAAAATGGGATTGCTAAATGCTTATGTGGCTAGGCAGTCAGAGATAGCTCGGAGATTGGATAAACCCACAATTAATGAGAAAGATGAGCCAACATCTGAAGGAGAGGGATTACTTTTGCGATCAGAAATAACTCAAGGGGAGCATCCATTGAGTGTCGGGAAAACCAGCATCTGGAATCAGTACTTTCAGGTAGTAAATGAAAAAAAACCGTTTTCTACTATTCTCTTGTCAAACGAGTATGATTAACAACTATCATTTACCACCATCATCAAAGGTATTATTAGCTTTTGCTTGCTTGTTCTGAAGTGATTTAACTTTTAGCTTTTTGATCTGTGTAGCGTGGGCTTGAGTTGATTTTGTTGATATGGGTGCATGTTAGAACAATGAACTCTCGTAAAATGTGTAGGACTCAGAGATTATTGAGCAGATTGATCGAGATGTAATGCGGACCCACCCAGACTTTCATTTTTTCTCCGGGGACTCACCGTTTGCCAAATCGAATCAGGTTTTCATTTCAACATTGAAATTTTTAGAATGATTTGGTAAATGATTTTTGATTTATATCATTTAACCAATTGAATAACTCTTTCATTCTCAGGAGGCTCTTAGAAACATCTTAATTGTCTTTGCAAAGTTGAACCCGGGTATCAGATATGTTCAAGGGATGAATGAAATTTTGGCTCCATTATTCTTTGTTTTGAAAAATAACCCTGATGAAGAAAATGTGGTAATTTTAATTTTTTCTTGCTCTCTCTCCCTCCCTCTCTCAATACACATATGAGTCGCACCTCTTTCAATTTTTTAAGTCAAGGCAAGTTGACGACTTCTCTTTTTTTTTTTTTTTGAATTTTTAGCATTAAATTTTGCGAATAAAGACTGGGTTAAGTGGTGGATTGATAGCTAGCGACAAACTTTCTCTTTTGGCTTCACAATATTGTTACTTTGTTCTAAATAGGTCATAGCAAAATGGTGAAGCAAACAAAACATAATCTTAATTGAAAATGGGAAAATATGAAATGGTTTGTTTCCATATATGCCAATCAAAATCAATTCTCCAAAACTTTTTCTTTTTTATTTCATCAAGATGCACCAATTCTTATGGGGAATTGAGAGAAAAAGAAGGAAAAACAATAGGAAAAGTTGTACTTTAGAATTTAAATCATTGATAGAACCTTCTACTTTCAATAGTTATTGAAGTTTTACACAGTTCTACAGTTTTCATTACTATACTGTGTTGACTATCAATACCAGATTTGATCTGCTTGGTACAAATAGCTCCTTTTGATGTTTCAATGTTCTCTTTTTGTGATACTTGACAACCTATATGTTCTCCAATTCTATGCATAATTAGGCTATTATTCATCTTGTTCTGAGGCTTTCGTACTTTTTGAGCAGGCCTATGCAGAGGCAGATGCATTCTTCTGTTTTGTTGAGGTGTTAAGTGGCTTCCGAGATCATTTCTGCCAGCAGCTTGATAACAGTGTGGTTGGAATCCGTTCTACAATTACAAAATTGTCTCGGCTTTTGAAACAACACGATGAAGAATTGTGGCGTCACCTTGAGATCACGACAAAAGTAAGATGAAAACATTCTGAAACATTAATTAAGAAAAGTTCAAATTATAGAACAGAAAACGTGAGAAATGCAGTTCAAAAGTCAATAAAAAGAAGAAAATGTGTGAGACTTGAAGGGGAAATTAATGGTGTTTTGTAAAAAGTTTGAAATCTAATCATTTATTAAGATGGCAAAATGTAGCTCATCTTTTCCAATCTCGAATGGCAGGTAAATCCACAGTTCTATGCATTTAGATGGATTACTCTCCTCTTAACTCAGGAGTTCAATTTTGCTGACAGCCTTCACATATGGGACACAATTTTGAGCGACCCCGAAGGCCCCCTGGTAACGAAACTTTTTATTGAAAATTATAATTTTCTCTGCCTGTGTTTTGCACCATAGTTAAGTATAATAATGGCACAT
This sequence comes from Begonia fuchsioides, assembly GCA_003255005.1. Classification (NCBI taxonomy): domain Eukaryota; kingdom Viridiplantae; phylum Streptophyta; class Magnoliopsida; order Cucurbitales; family Begoniaceae; genus Begonia; species Begonia fuchsioides. The sequence continues at coordinate 119,997 of QAOC01034541.1, read as the reverse complement.
AGATGAAGAGGAAGATGGTGTAAATTTGCAGGAAACATTACTGAGAATATGCTGTGCAATGTTGATCCTGGTCAGAAAACGGCTTCTGGCAGGAGATTTCACTTCGAATCTGAAATTGCTTCAGAACTATCCGCCCACAATCATAAGCCATTTGCTTTATGTTGCCAATAAGCTGCGTGCCAGAGGGTAAAGAGGCAAGCTAAGTGAGTGTAAATTGTTAGGATGTGAGACAATGTGTTCTCTGTTTAAATTCTGGTGTTCCCAGAAACACAAGATTGTATTTTGTCTTATTTTTTAGCCACGTTCGCCTCGAAATTTGGATTTCTAGTGTTTTGTTTAGCTACAACGAACCCATCATTCAATGGTGTCACCTAAACCAAAGCTCTCTGTCTCTGTCTCTCGAGATATCCATATTCAATCGAATGAAAAAGCTTTTTTCAATGCGTTATTTATTTCTTGGTTTAAAATCATAATCTAAAAAATTGTTTTAGTAATTAATAAATTTATTATTATTAGCAGCTCTATCAATGTATCCGACCTTAGCTCAGTTGGTAGAGCGGAGGACTGTAGTCGGGTAAAGATCCACAGCTAATCCTTAGGTCGCTGGTTCGAATCCGGCAGGTCGGACTTTTTTTATTTGATTTTCTCGTTTTCTTCGTCTTTTGTTTAAAGAGATGGTCCTCCTTGTTCTACAGTCTGAAATCCCTGGACGTCTTCTTAGGATTTTCGACGCTACGTTTCTGCTACTACTATGGTAACCGATCATTCTTCCTTTTCGTTTCCTCCTCCCTCGCCTTGTTTCGATCTGTTTCTGATCCTGCTCTGCTTACCAGAGTTTTGTTCACATCTCTGCCGATGTCTGATTTCGATCAGCTTCTGGTTTCTTGAGCTTTTTTTTACAAGTTTTCAATTTCTTGATTCTTCTCTATAATTGAATAATGTTTCCGACATCTGATTTTCTGTTCCCTATTCCTTTTGCTGAATGTAAATTTTCAGGCAAACCCCTTGCGTCTCTATTTGACATGTATACGGAACACTCTGGAGGCAGCCATGTGCTTACAGGTGGGTTTAAGGTTCTGTCTATCGTTGTCTAGTTTAACTGTTCAGTTCAAATTTCTGTTGCGTGTCTGATTGTACGAGTTTTTATTCATAAATGCTACTGTCATTTGTTGCCCCTCATTTCTTTGGTCCTCCCTTCGTCATTGCATTCAATGATTCTGATGAATGGTGATTGGACATTTCCTTCATTTCTTGTTCTAGAGCATGTGGTAGGCATTGCGTGCATTAAGGGTGGCAAAGGTGAAAAGTTGATGAGGACAAAGCTCTGTATTTGTTTCTTTCTACATAGGAAGAAAACACATCCTGGCAAACATGTTCTTTAGGGTCCAAGTGAATATTTCTTGATGAGTGCTAGTCGTTACCCATGCTCTGCCGTTTTTAAAAATTGTTATTATGAAAGTGCTTGTTGTCATTTTTTTTTATTTTTAACATCTGCATCATTACAATGCCTGTTCAATTAAAGCCTTTTCTGCAAATATATCCGGTGCAGAATTTCCCTTGTCAAGAAGTTGAAAGACATAACAAGCCAGAAGTTGAACTGAAGTATGTCTTGCTGGACATCGTCTTTAATTCCTGTAGTATATTTTCTTATCATTAACTGTCAGTGGGTTTGATCCTTGAGAAATCATTTCGCTTGACTCATCGCCTTATTTTTATTACAAAAATCAAATTGAATCATGTTTATCTATCATGATAAATAATATTTAAATTTCAAGTAATCATCTGAAAAAACGAGGGCTGATTCAACTCTTTGCCCCAAAGTTACTAGAACAAAAGCTACTTTGAAGATTTTTATTTATTTGTCTTCTCATACTTGCAGGACCAGCCCAGAACTACTGCTCAATCCTGTAAGATACTCTTTGTTTGTATAAACTGAAAACTACCTTCCATCCCATTCCTATTGATCATATTATGGCTTGGAATTTATACTAATTATACTTCTAATAACTTCCTTGATAAACTCTTAGTTTCGATACTATTTAATTTCTTCATAAAAAAAGAATTTGAAGTTTTCCTTATAAATTCACTTCTTATGAAACTAAAAGCGTAAGCTGGAAATATAAGAAAAACTTGGAGATACAGAAGAAATGATCAAGAAGATAATTTAACATTTTTTTCTCATTTAGCGGTGACTTGCCATTATTTTTGAAAAAACACTTGGGGGAAATTTAAGTTTCTTATTATCTTCTAGCAATTCATGCATCGAGTCACAAACATTCATTGAAAAGTGAAGTTCTTTGCTTAAAGAGATATAGTGGAGATTTTAATTTGAATCATCCTCCAATTGTTATTCGTTTATTTACTTTAAATTGTGTTAGTATCTTGATTTTTCTGTTGCAGATTTTGATATGTAGAAATGAGGCAGAAAAATGTTTAATCGAGACATCTATTAATTCACTTCGTATAAGTCTCAAGGTAAAACTCCAAATATTTGTTTATATTGTGCTTGTGCTTAAAAAAATCAACTTGTGCTGAAAGAAGATCTCCCAGCTGATTTTTATTTTTACAAAAGAGACTATTTTGACTTTTGCTTGAATATTAGATGGACAGTGTAATATGACAATCGACTTTGACATATACTAAGAGATGACAAACGAGTCAGGCTCGAAACAGTCTAACTCACTGAGCCTAGTGAGCTTATGAGTTGAGGCTAACTACCTAACTAACTGACCAAATTTTTTTTAGTCCAAGTTGGCTCCAGAGACAATAATGAACGAGCCGAGTCTGCCAAACAATCTTGATTGACCAAACACACATAACTATAATGTATATTCTAAAAAATAATTATTAAAATCATAATGTCAAAATATAATAGTTGTAGTTTAGTTAACAAAATTCTTTTATTAATAATGATATGTTTAGGCAAAAAATTATTTGAGATGATTTAATTAGAAATATCGCACAAATATAGTCATAATTGTATCGTTACAAATTATTTTCAAATTAACTAAATTGACACAAATCTAATCATTAATCATTTTCAATTAATGAGACAAATTAGGGGTGTACGTGATCCGGGTTAGTCTGATTTTTAAAAAAAATAAGACCAGACTATTCAATTACGCTCCTAAATTTTTCGGACCATAACCGAACCATCAAAATACAAGGACCCAACTAGAACCTATAATGTATATTCTAAAAAATAATTATTAAAATCATAATGTCAAAATATAATAGTTGTAGTTTAGTTAACAAAACTCTTTTATTAATAATGATATGTTTAGGCAAAAAAATTATTTGAGATGATTTAATTAGAAATATGTCACAAGTATGATCATGATTGTATCATTAGAAATTATTTTCAGATTAACTAGATTGACACAAATTTAATCATTAATCATTTTCAATTAATGAGACAAATTATGGGTGTGCGTGGTCTCGATTAGTATGATTTTTTAAAAAAATAGGATCAAACCATTCAATTATGGTCCTAAATTTTTTGTACCATAATTGGACCGTCAAAATACAAGGACTCAACCAGAATCATACTAGATTTTAGGTTCAACTATGGTCTAGTTCTGATTTTTTCTATTAAATATTTTAAATAAACTTAATATAAATGTATTAAATTGATTTTTTCAATAAAAAAACTGCAATATTAGTACAACCTCCCTTGACAATTGAAGGGTAAAACCTCAATTGAAGAAACATAAAAAAACTCAAACAAAATACTCAATGACATATATTAAACAACAACTAAAGAAGGGCAATGTGGAATAATAATAGATTGAAATCCAAAGATAAGACATTAAAAAGATAGAAGCATGGCAAGATACTCACCAAGGTGAAGGACAAAAAAAACGAAGAAAGTCTCACTCATTTATCCTTTATCTTCAACTAGTTTCTATGTTTTGACAGTTCTCATGTATCATATTGACAAGGGAATAAAACTATTTAATCAATTAGGGCTAGAACTTAGAATAGAAATTGTGTAGGTTTTAAGTGGTCCAGTCCAGTTTTCGTAGTTTTTTATCATTAAACCGATTGACCAGACCAAAATAAATTAATTCGTGTTATAAATTCGAAAGTCAATTTTATATTGTAAAAAATTGACAAGAACTAGACCAAAACTTTCGGTCCTGGTCTAAGTCCGAGCGGGTTTTGTACACTCCTATGACAAATAAGTTGGTCGAGCCGAACCTAAACAAATATGGTTCATCAAGCCTAGCAAATTAAACAAGCCAAGCACAATGAGTCGGCTAAAAAAATTCAACTTGAACCAGCTAGAGGACCAAAGTAAAATGAGCTGGGCAGTTAGTACCAAGCTTGCTTATTTGTCATCTCTACAAATGCTTAACACAATTTTCAAAAGAAAACCAGTATCTTTAAAACTGCAATTTCTATTGATCATATGTAAAGACATAATTAAATGCCAACGGTAGATGAAAATTGTTGGATCAACCATATAAAAAGAAATGAACTGTCTTATTAAACATTTTTAAAATGTAATTTGGCATGCTCATATGGCTAGCAATGAACAGTCTTAGCACTTTAAAATGTAAGATGACATGCCAATATGGCTAGAAATGAACCGTCTTAGCAGTTTAAAATGTAAGTTGGCATGCCAATATGGCAAGAAATGAACAGTCTTAGCACTCTAAAATGTATTTGGTATGCCCATATCGCTCTCTCTTGCTCACAATACACATTCTCAACAATGGTGCCTCTTCGAGACTTGTACATAGTGATATGCTTCACCTTTTCTATCCCATCAATTTCTTTGTGCAAATTTTCTTCCTCCTCATCTTCATTAATTTCTATACTTTCCTTGTCCACCTCTATTTTTTATTCAATTATTTCAGTTAAATTTTTTATTAAAATTTTCTTTCCATTGTTTTTGTCCTTGTCCTTCTTCTCTTTAGCTTTCTTAATTTTTCCTTCTGTTTCGAATTCTAAAGTGCATCTGCTTTGTACAATATATGAACCTCTTATTGTTGTTGTTGGCTCATCCTTCTCAACGTGCAGGCAGTTCTTCCTTCCATTTTTCATGCTCATTCCAAATTTCATTTTATATTGGACCAGTTTGGTTTCCAATCATCTTCATGATTTTCTGATGTATTGGCAATAGATTCTTCTTGCTGCAGTATTAGTCGTTTATCCCAGTTGACTCTATTGCTGGAAAGGTGAAATCAATCCAACATCCACAAGTCTCTCTATAAATAGAAAGACTGGGTTTCTCATCGATACCAGTTCAAGGCAAAACGTTCAAACAATCAATGGCCATATTAATTTTCTCTTTGTCTTTCGAACTGAAAATACTCAACTATCTCTCTAGTAAGAAATATCTTTCTGGATCTTGAGCCATAAAAATAAGAAGTTCAAGTCTCCCTCCGTCTCACCAAAATCTTTTTTTCTCATCCAACATTTTCCTTGAAATACCCTTTCTGTTTTAGCAAAGAGATTTCCTTCAAATGGTAGGACTTCTTCTCAACAACGAAGATAATGAGACATTTTTTTTTGCAAACAAGTTTGTTGTTTAACAGATATGATGGTCAACTTTTGCTTTGATAAAGAGAAGTAAATTCCTGTGTAAGGAATATTTTTTTGTTGACTGTTTCAACTAACAAGGACAGCAGTCTGAAATTGTGTCGTCGACTATATGTTGTTGACGATAAAGATTCTACGCAGAGCATAGATTCTCGGCGTCGGCTCGACAACTACGAAGATGGTACTACTAGTTTGGCTCTATTACTCCCTAAACTCCAAAAAATAAGATGTTTGCTTCTTGTTGGTAGCCAAACAAAGAAAAAAGAAAGAAAATTCCTCTTTTTCCTCTTCCAAGTTGCCTTAATGCAATCGATTGATATCTCCAATCAATCAGTTATTTGATTTTTCAAAACACACCATCTTGCTCAACTACTAAATATACAACTCAAATATTTGACATGAACATTAGATTGTAAGTCAATAGCAAATAAGCAGATTTATTGTAATGACCCAAACACTATACTTTAATTGAGGTATCGGTTCGTTACTTTTTTTTCGTAAAATTTTTTCTTTTGATTAAGTAATCCTAATGTAAACATTCTTTTGTAGCGAAAATTTTTTCATTTAAAGATAAACTTGAAACTTGCATCAGAAGACTTACTTTTAATAAAACCAATCATTTCATAAAACATACTTAATTAAGTCTTTTAAACGATTCCATATAAATTAGTTCATCTAAAGAAATAAATAAAACTTATTTAAAACATAGTACTTTAAATCTTTAAAATACTTAAAAATTATTAGGCCTTCAACCGGTCATTTTCGCTCATCGACTTCAATTTTCTACATGGATAATGCTCTGTGATTTTTTTATTCATTGATTGATCATCGTTCATACCTACAACATAAATTAAACACTACATAACATATTATGCTTTTCGTAAAACATTTTCATTTCGTTTGAAGGTTTTCTTAATCGTATGTTTTTCAATTATTTTACTTTGTAAGTTTGAAATCCTAAGAAAGTAAAAAAAATCTCTCTAGCTATAGGCATATTCAGTAGAGCGTTGAGATACTCTGCACTTTTGGGAATGACTCATTTGAAATTTTGATTCGCATTCTGTTTATATGATATTGAGAGAACCTAAGAAAATCGAAAAGGCTTCTCTAGCTACTCGGATCTTCGAGAGAGTATCGATATACTTTGCACCTTCGACGAGAGTTCGCACCTTTAGAAACGATCTGTTCGATAACCTGACTCATAGCTCCTTCCTTCATTCTTTTTTCATACATTCTTTAATTATTCTTTTTTCCATACATTCTTACTTTCATTACATTGAACTTTTAAGGTTTCCTAGTTGTTGCGATTCCGTGGGAAGGAAAAAGGCACTATAGGCTCCGTTGGGACAACCCATTTAGATCTCCCCCCATACAATTTGTTTCTTCTGTTTCATGAAAATATATGTAGGAAAAATATTTTCGTTCTTTTCTTTGAAAACATGAATGCATGAACACTCATACACTTAATCATTGAACGTTCACATCAACAAAATATGCGTGACAATATTATACTTGACATACAATCTTAACATCAAACTATTGAAAGCAAACAATTCATGTTATTTAATTCATCAAACAATTTGTATAGACTCAATCTATACGATTTCAACATAAACTTGTCTAATCAATTCATTGTCGTATTTTTAAACATGTCAATGAACATACAAGTTCCTAGCCTCTTATGTTTTAGGCAATAGGATCCTCGTTAGGGGGTTTATCCTTGGAACAAGTAACCAACCATTTTGCTTTCATTAAAGAAGCAATTGAGAGAAATAAAAATAGAGAAAATTAACTAAAGAAAAGAAAGATTTGAATTTTACTGATCTTCTATTACCGAGGGTCAACACCCTTTCAATAGACTTGACATAATTTTTAACCTAATTGAATATAAAAAGACTAAACTGACATTGTAACCTAATTGAATACAAAAAGATTAAATTGACCCACTAACTTAAGTAAAATAACAATTAAGGAAATAACTATGAAATAAGAAATAACAATAAATAACTATACCCGACGAGAATCATGTTTCCCGAGAAAAACATTCTGAGGACTTAGGTCCGTAACAACTTATCATATCAATTTATTAAGCATGTTATCGGATAATTAAACTCTATCACTTTATGACGTATGCCTCTAAAGAGAACCCACACACAATGTTAGCTCAATTTAGAGTCGTTAGAATATTTCAGTCATTTGATAAACTTATATCATAAAACAGTTAAATTAAAATTCTGCTTAAAATTTTATTTTTGGGTCGATTTTGGGATCCTATAACTTTTGCTAAAAATATTTGATTGCTGCGATTCTAGTAGTCTACTTCTTTCTTAAGATGTATACTTTAACTTTGTAGAAGGACAAAACTACAAATACAGTCGCTAACTATTCTGTTTTTAACTATCTCCGAAAATCGTTGGTTTCACCCTAATGGGCTAAATAGGCTAAATAGCTTTCTAATATTTATGACTAAAATTCATCAAAACTATATCCATATCACTATCTCGGCCCAATACAAAAATAAACCAATACTACAATGTCTCGGGTATTACATTTATCGTCTATCGAAACATTCAACGAAAAGAAATAATAATAAATAAACATATGACATCGAACTAATTCTCTATCGTCCTCTTCACTTTGCCGACTCCAAGCAAACGAGATAAACAATTCACTTGACTTTTTTCTAACACTAATTATCCCTACTTATATTTCGCCCCAGATGACCAAAATACGACTCATTTAATATTACTCTTTTTATTATAACAGTAGATTATTGGTTTATCATAATCTTTATGAACTACCTTATTGCTGATTGGGCAGTTAAATATATATATCTTTTTATCTCGTAATTTGATTTTGTAGAATTTTCCAAAAAACAAATTCAGTATTGATGTACAGCCTTGTTAAATTTCTCTTTTTTTTTCATCCTTGACGATTCCTTTGGTTCAGGTTAAGCAAACAGATGAACTAGAGAACATGTTAACTAAAAAGTTTCTCAGATTTTTATCAATGAGAGCTGAAGCATTTCAGGTGTTGAGAAGAAAACCAGTGCAGGTATGTCCATTATTTTGAATTCGTAATATAACTCTCTTATCCTTAAATCCTTGTGTCTGGTCAGATTTTTGTTTTATGTTTATGCTGTGGACCTGCCTGCTATGGAGATACCCCTTTGACCTCGTAAACAGCTTTCAAAAATTTAAACCGCACTCCAAGGAATAATTGGTGTCGTGCTTCATTTGTTATTCATTTTGGATTCTCACAATACTCTATGTATCAGGGATATGACATCAGCTTTCTTATAACAAATTATCACTGTGAGGAGTTGCATAAGCAGAAGCTCATAGATTTTATTGTGCAGTTCATGGAGGTAAGATAATAGAGACGTGCGCTAAGTTGTTGAATGTTATCACTTTATTGCTGACTCTCCAAGATATTCACAGCTCATGTTGTTATGATCTGAACTTTTTTTGAAATTTCAGGACATTGATAAAGAGATAAGTGAGCTTAAAATGTCAGTGAACACTAGAGGAAGACTGGTAGCAACGGAATTTTTGAAGCAATTCATTTGATTATTGCAATAGGTAACCAGGCCAGTTGGATTAATCTACATCAATATTTGATAATTATGAATGTGTATTTGATAATTGGATTCAGCACCTGTCTTGGTGGCTCATGGAACATGACCTCTAGAATACCTCTAGTTGGAAAGGGCACAAAACTAGAAGACTTTTTCACGCTTCCTCGGGCATTTCCCTATTCTAAGCTTTTCAACGTAGTTAAGGAACCAAATTCAGGCGCACATAAAAGAAGCGCAGTTGATCTTGGTCGCCACACAAATGCTTTTGGGAAGTTATCTTTTTGGCATAACAGTTGAACTACTCTAATGTCACATATGGGCGTCAGCAAAGTTCAATTTCCATCTATGCTTTTTGCAAATGTAGAAAACTCTATATAAGAACAGAAGATAGGTCATAAATTCAAAATATTAACGAACCAAAATCAAGAACTGATTGATTTATTTTCTTCAGCGTAGCATCGAAATTACACATTTTCCAAGGGCTTAGAGCCAAGGGGTCTCACATTTTCTAAGGGTGTAGACTTTGAACATTTCATAAATAAGTACCATATCATTAACAGGCATTACATATTTTTGGCATAAGCCCAATAATTAAGTCATGCAGGGCTCTACAAATGCACATAGGGGGTGTGTCTGATCTCGTATCACTTGATGTTGAAAATTAAGATGGTTCATAAATGAGTACCTTGCTTCTAACCAGTGTAACATTTTTTGGCATATCTTGTTTCTTCACTTTTTGATCGTCACAACTTTCTTTTGCTACAGTGCCAGCTCTAGTTAGAGGTTTATTCAGCGCTGGAGCGATGGGTGTCTTAATGTCAATAGTCTCAAGCATGGTGCGAAACTGAATTAATTGGCTTCCTTTGTTTACTCAAAAAAACTAAAGTTGAATATGAAATGGTAAGATTATTACGTCTCTGATGTTCTTCAGTTAACAATGGTGATTCAAGAAACACCTCGCCAATACCCACCATCGGCCTTCGCGTTGGATGGGTGCTGGAAGATGCAACATTCAATGGCAAATCTCAGTAGGCATGGTTGGCGTTTGGATCTGTGGGCGTGTGCGATGGTCTGTCTAGCCGAAAGTGATAGTCTCCCTCGTTTTCTCTTTCACCTGCATACAATCACCCTTGCATTTAGGTTGGGAGTTAGTGTTGATCTTAGGAGACTGAATTCTGTGGTCTCATCGTTTTCAACTTGAATAGTTATGGGTTTATTAAGCAAATCACTGAAAACCAAGAACACGCGGCTGCAGCAAAGATGATTTTACAAACCAATCAGCGCCCAGAAACTCAGAGATCTGGTATCCCACGGTCGGGATCCATACCATGACTCTTGACACGCCTCTGTCCCTTCGATGCGGTTCCGGTCAGGTTTCAGGGGACGCCATTCGCTTCGTCTTCTTCTTCTTCTCTGAAACTGCTTTGGCGAATGCCTCGACGATCCTATGTTGAGACTCTAGAATCATCTCTGTTCTCTTCATCTCCATCTCCATTCGTGTTGTTTCCATCTCTCTCGCCATCTCCATCTTCATCTGCTCCATCCTCACAAACCCATCTCCCAGTACTCTGATGGCCGAAACCATCTCCGCTACTGGGTCCTTCTCTTTCTCTCTGTCTCGGTCCTCTTTCTTTGCTAGTCCAGGCCTTCCTGATTCGCTGTCCCTCAAAACCCTAGTTCCGAAGCTCACCCCGGAGCTGAATCCTGGGTTAGGGCTGAATCCCGAATGAGCTACGCTCACTCCGGACGGAATTCTGATTCGGACCGGTTGGCTCCCTCCTCCACTGCTTGCGGTTGTAGTGCCGTTGCCGTACAACTTCGTCATACTTTTGGTGTTGGAAATGGCTGAATTCTTCATTTGGCCGTATAAATCTTGATCTTCGTCGTCTAAATCGTCGTTATCATCTTCACCTGGACTATAGGAGTCTTCGAGTTTTTTAGAGGGACCTTTTTCCATCGAATCCATACGCTTAAAGTGAACCCAGGAAGAGACGAATCGGGCGACGGGCATCGAGCAAGCACGCTGGATCTCAGTGCGATACCTCTTCCGCAGCTTCTCCATCTTGTGGCGGCACTGCACGGCCGTTTTCGGCGGCGAAGCAGCAGGGCATCGGCCGGTGACGGAGTCTGCAACGTCTTGCCAGTGGTTGGCCTTGAGATTTCCACGGCGGAGGGAGTACCATTTGTCGCGGTAGGAGTCGATGAGGGCGATAGTCTCCTCGTGGGACCAGCACGGCGGGGGGAGGCGGCGGGAGGAGGAGGAAGAAGGGGGGTGGGAGAGGGGGTTAGGAGGCGGCAGAAGAGGAAGGGCCTGAGGCGGATCGGACGGGGAAGCCATGGAAGTGGGTCGAGGGGGAGAGGGGAGATGAGGGTATGGAAAGGAAAGGGGAGAGATTTAGGGCAGAAACGGAGGAAAAGTGGTGGTGGTTGGGGGCGTAATGGGAGGAGGGGGCGGCTGGGGTTGAGATTGAGATCTGGGGAGGGAGGGGGAGGCCACCGCTGAGGTGGGGGCGGGGCTAACGTGCGCAGGTGCATGACCCTCATCAACATGAGCGCCGGCCCACCGCCAAGGATGGGGGTTGGTCCGGGTGGCTCGTGGCAGTGCCGGGCTCTGCTGCTGCTCCTCCTGCCTCTGGTTGGGCTCCCCTTTCTTGTTTGGCTTTTGGAGTTGGGTGTTCTATTTTATATCTCATTTCCAACCTCCCTCGCTGGCTCGCTCTTTCGTTTTTCTTTAACCAAACGCCACCCACAAATTTATAAAGATCTTGTGCCAAATTTAAAACCTCAAGGTGATTAATTTATAAAAGTTGTTACTATTGTTGTAGGATGCATGTCTTTAAATAGACGACAAACTTTCTAAAATACAATTAAAAGAACTAAAATATAAATAGCCTTTAGGAAATAAACTAAAGACATTAGAAAACTAGCCATACAATAGGTTATAAATAATAATTAGAAAACTTGGAATATTTAAAATAAAATAATAAAAAATTTAGAATTATTTTGTGCGATCCATCTCGATTTTTCTAATGCATGGCAGTTTCAATAAATAAGTAAATGACACGCAATTTTTATGATACACCTCATTTTGTAATTGTCCTAAAGGCATGTACAACCTTTGGGAATGACACTTTTCCAAATAACAATAGGAAGATTTTTGAATATGTCAATCAATAATCACTAATTGAGTTAAAGTTAGATTTATGAAAAGTTTTATGCACTTTCATGTTCTCATTTACCATCTATGTCTTGTATAATGTTTAGGTTCATATACTTGACTTTGTAGGCACATCCTTCTTCAAATTCTAGGATCATAGACAAAGAAATCTACACTAAGAAACGAGTTAAGAATGTAATAAAAATCAAAGGATAATAGAATCATTAACCTAATTGTAAATGGTACCTTGAATTTTAAAAATCGTCAATGAATACCTTGAACTTTAACATAATAGCAACAACACACATTGTTATCACTTTTTTTTTCTAAATTTAAGAGGTCGATTAATTTTTTTTTTATCTATTTTTGTCAATTTTATTAATTTCGAATTGTCGACAAAAGAGTATGTAATAATAAATTTATATATTTAGTTAACTCATTTAACCTCATAAAAACCATTTTTCTAAAATTTATAATCTTTTCATCTTTCTTTTACCATTAATTAAGGAAATGCATTAAATAAATAGACTAACATCCTTAAAATTTAGTGAAAAAATGATTAGAAAGTGTCCATTGTAATTATGATATATTTCAATGAATTTATTAATAATTTTTAAAGTTCAGGATACATATTGCATTGACTACCATAATTGAGGAAGTCAACTGATATTAATCTAAAATTAAAATTAAAATATTCATGTATTAAATATTAAAATTTATTTTTACATTTTCTTTTCAATAATAATTTGACATGAGAAAGTAAAATAAAAAAAAATAATCCTACAATTACCTTTTGTAAGATTTTAATAATTTATTATCGAAATAAAATAAATGATGTAATTTCCCACTTAAGTAATCTCTTTAGCAAGAATTTAGGGAAACATTAATTATGAACAAAAACTTTGACCGGGTAGGGTCAACCTATGTTAGTTCATGCACCTTTCGGCAAATATGGTGGAATGAGGTAGTCCAAGAGTGATCTGGTTTGATAAGGACAATTTGTGGTTCAAATAGAGCAGAGTCCGGTCCGCTCTGCCCCGTTCGGATGGCCTAGGTAGGTCGGTTCAACTGGATCGAAGAAAGGCTTGTTTGAAGAACACCCGATCTTAGTAAGTCCCACCACAAAATTAATCAGAATCATACCAGGATGAATAGTCTAATCCATCTGTTTCCATATTCGACGACATTTTCATTATCCATGTTCAATGCTAATCCATTATGTTTAAAATCCATAATGATTTGATAATTACTTGCTAGAGATGAAATTGCTGATGTGCAGTGGATTGTTTCGGGGCAAAAGATGGTAAAATTAGCAACTCCCATCGTCGTCCCAGGGCTCGCTCTGTCGGAGAAGATGGGTCCAGTTTGAATTCCACTTGCGTCTCTGGCGCATCCAGTGATCACTTCACAGCCTCTGGTGTAAGGATTGGCAGCGACGGAGTGACAATTGTAGTAGGAAGCTCCAGGCTTTGAGCAAGGAATCATGTCCCTCTTGAGCGCTTCGAAGCTTATGTACCTCCGCTGCACCAGCAGAGCTCTCCGGCTGATTTCCGACTCCATTTCCGGCTCCTTTTGATGCTGCTCGGGGAACTTGGGCTTACAACTGGACTGCAAATTGAGAAATTAGAGTGGAGCAAAACATACGCGACGAAAAAACAAGGAATCTAATTTTCTTAGCAATCCCACACAGCTCGAACCAAATCCTTATTCTGCAACCAAACCTCCAAAACCCCCGACCACATAAATTCTACAAAACCCTCCTCTTCTGCTACAAAATCAAGACATTAAACCCAATAAAAAAAAAGAGCAAACTGGCTGTGGCCGAATCTTCAGTATCGGTAATGAGCAGGCTTGTATGGGCCTTCCACGGGCACGCTGATGTAGTCCGCCTGATCCTTGGAAAGCTTGGTGAGCTTGGCTCCGAGCTTGGCAAGGTGAAGGGCAGCCACTTTCTCATCCAGGTGCTTCGGCAAAACGTAGACTTTCTTCTCGTACTTCCCGCTCGCCTTCTCCTTCCATAGCTCGAGCTGGGCAATCACCTGGTTGGTGAATGAGCACGACATCACAAAGCTAGGGTGGCCTGTGGCACAACCCAAGTTCATGAGACGTCCCTCCGCCAATACGATGATGCCTGAGTTCGTTTCAGGGAACACCCACCTGTCAGTCTGAGGCTTGATCGTGATGCGCTTTATCCCAGGGTGATTCTCCAGCCCATGCATATCAATTTCGTTATCGAAGTGGCCAATGTTGCAGACAATGGCATTGTTCTTCATTTTCTTCATGTGCTCTACCATGATGATGTCTTTGTTTCCCGTGGTCGTAACAAAGATGTCTGCCTCAGCTACTACGTCGTCTAATGTAAGGATTGGTAGGCCTTCCATCAGAGCCTGGAGGGCGCAAATTGGATCGATTTCTGTGACTATTACACGTGCTCCAGCTTGCTTGAGGGCAGCTGCGCACCCCTTGCCGACATCTCCATAACCACAGACCACAGCTACCTTTCCGGCAATCATGATGTCAGTTGCCCTCATCAGCCCATCTGGAAGGGAGTGGCGGCATCCGTACAAGTTGTCGAACTGCACAGCACAATCAAAGAGGTTACTTAGGCTCGTGAAGCGACAGCACAGTATTCCCAAATTGTAATGCCAGGCAAACAGAGACATTGGACTAGTGAATCAAATACATCCACTTGATCGATCGTTATGAAACAGATCTGAAGAACATCCTAAACATCTAGATCTGCAGGTGAAACAGACTCAAAATGAAGCTGAAAGAAATAGATTCACCTAGATCTAGAGCGTGATATGAACATTAGGAAGGAATCGAAAGCCAGATCTGAATTGAAGATGAGATAATAAGCAATACCTTGCTCTTGGTGACAGAATCGTTGACATTAATAGCAGGAAATAACAAGGTGCCATTGTTCTGCATCTGGTAAAGCCTCTTCACTCCAGTAGTAGTCTCTTCTGAGACCCCAACCAATCTATCCTTCATCTTGTGGTACCTCTTGGGATCAGTCTGGAGCCCATCTTTGATGATCGTCAAAACAAGTTGGAACTCTGCGTTGTCAGTAGAAGCGGGATCGGGAAGCTGCCCCGTCTTCTCATAGATCTCCTCGGCCTTAACTCCCTCGTGAATCAAAAGCGTAGCGTCACCTCCATCGTCCACAATCAGATCGGGACCGCCACCGGGACCCCAATCCAAAGCCCGCTCAGTACACCACCAGTACTCCTGGAGCGTCTCTCCCTTCCAAGCAAACACGGCGGCGCTATCACGAGCAATGGCGGCTGCGGCGTGGTCCTGGGTAGAGAAGATGTTGCAGGAGCACCAGCGGACCTCGGCGCCGAGGGCGGTGAGTGTCTCAATGAGAACGGCGGTCTGGATGGTCATGTGGAGAGAGCCGGTGATCCTGGCGCCTTTGAAGGGCTGAGAAGGGCCAAATTCGGAGCGGCAGGACATGAGACCGGGCATCTCAACCTCGGCGAGTTCAATCTCGAGGCGGCCAAAGTCAGCCTGAGACATGTCCTTGACCTTGTACTCACGGCCAGCACTGGTTTTCTCGACCGACAAAGCCATAATCGAGGATTGAAACGCGCGGAGAAGAAGACCGGAAATGAAGACCTAGAGGAACGGATGCGACTGCGAGCGAGGTGGGAAGAGGACCAGAGCCTTGTATAAATAGTGAGTGGGATTAAAATGGACGGTGGAGATGAACGCTTGTGCCCTGCTCTAAATCTAATCTTTATCCTCACCTTTATTATCCATCTCTAACTCTAATTTTATTAATTTAATTAAAATATTTTTAATATATTATGATATTAATTGTTATTTACAATGTTTCTGCTTGATTAAATAATTTAAGATCCCGAGACAGCAGTGAAAGATTACTTTAATTCTACTAATTCGATTGAAACACTAGTTCTTCCATGCATCAATAATCGTAACAATCCCAAAATCATCACCTTGCACGGTTAATATTGAAGACATGTAAATTAAATAAATATAAATTATTAAATTATTTTAAATATATAAAATTAAAAATTTAGAAATATTGGTAATTTGGCTTTAACAAGTTTGAAACTAATAATAATGGTGTAATAATTAAAAATTCTTAACTTATCAAATTAAGCTACGAAATTATTGGTAATTTGTCAAAGTCAGCTCCTAACTCGTATACAAATATAGGAATTTATGATTTTTTTATATGTGCAAAAATCAATTTACCTAAACTTCACACCTGGACAACAAAAATCACGACTATTTCAAAACCATGTGTCCTCCTGGTATTGTTTTATCATGTGTTTGATATGAAATTCTATGCAAAATTGAGTAGTTTTTGGCCAAATTTTAAAGCATTTCTGAAAATACTTAAATCTTGTTCTTGTTATCATTATGACTAGGTTTTCCCCTCTTAATAGAGAGTATATCTTACGTTGCAGATATGCCTATTGTATATTCCACTCGAGCACTGCGACATTGTTACCTCAACCACCCATAAAAGCTTTAAAGGTCCTAGAACCAGCAAAGAAGGGTAAGCCCGAAGACGCAGTTTATGATTCAAGGCCTATGCCATGCAAGTGACGAGATTGGAATTGGTTGGTACACCTGCAATGACTTTGAGAGCGTTGGTGGAGCAAGACTTTGATCAAGAAGGAGAGTCCCCTCACCACCCTTGACAATCACCCCGCCAATCCAAAAGCAGCTTGGAAAGCTATTGAAGGAGATGGAGAATCTTAAGGTTGTTGTCGGGAAGTTCTCTTCGTCCTTTGACATGCCTTTACTTTGACATAGAAATATTGAAAATTTTATATAATGAGAATGTGTGACATCATACACTTGCAATTCTTTTACAAATCATTACAAAAGAGAAGCCCGCCAAGCGCATATTAAATAACGACGATCCTAAGATTCAGTTTGTCAAATGAGTCATATGTTTCGACCCCAACTTAAATGATTCGTGTGCGGAGAAGAGACCACTTTTGCATTGCTCATAATGAATCTTTGAGTACTATTTTAATGTATTTTCTTGAGATAACTACAATATTTTGTTTTTTCTATCACAGAGTACCCATAATTTGTTTTGTATGTATGAGAATAGTATGTGTAAACCGTTATCCGTGAAACCTAAAGCTATGTAGTTTAACGTCCATGCTAGAATTTTTCACCATGTGATTAGGTACAATCTCTTGCCTCTAGATCATTGTCGAGAATCGAGATCACATTTTCGTGAGGACCAGTACAATCTCTTGCCTTTTGAGATATTGATCCCCACATCCTCATCGAATGTGGTGACGTGTCTATGTAACTAATGAGGTCACGATGTTCGGCACGAGATAAAATTGTCCAGCTAATGATGTTGAACATGATCTTCGCAGTAACAGTCAGGTCCTTCAATCGAGGTTTGCGTGAGACCTCAACATCGTCATCCTCTAATATTGATTAGAGAAACGGTGCTTCAAAGCCCTCCCGAATGAACTCACACAGCTGAGATGAATGATGATATGCATCGCTAGGGTCATTCTATTTATGTAACAACCTTCATTTTTATTTTAGAACTTGTGACCTTAAGATTGAAGTGTTAGAGATTCTTTTTATTGGATGAATGTTGGTTAAATTTTGAGATATTAAGGTATTGTAGATATTAGTGAATTAGTAGGTTGAATGTGATAAAGAGAATAATGTTCAAGGGGTATATGAGATAAAGTTATTTGGAAAGGTTGGAAAATTAGAGACACGTGAGTTGGTTACGATCATGAATAATTAGAATAAGAATACTCTGTTTGGGGTGTATCACACCGTGCACCGGCCCAAGTGTTTGGGTTTGATTGATGTTTATTTGAAATCCATTGTTTGATGGTTGTTAGGTTTAAGTAAAGTAATGAAGTAGGTTGTGTTAAATATATTAAAAGAGTACCTTCAAGTAAGTTTTGGTCGACCCCAGAATTTAGGAAGGGTCGATGCAATTGGAACTTTCGGTCGACCCCAGGATCGTAGAGGGGTCGACACAATGAATAGTTCGGTCGACCCCATAATTGAAGAAGGGTCGACACAATTCTGTACTTTAGGTCAACCCCAGGATTTAGGAGGGGTTGACACAATTGAATACTTTAGGTCGACCCAGGATTTAAGAGGGGACAACACAAGTCACTCTCGGGAACACTTTCGGTCGACCCCAGGACCGAGCGGTCGACACAAATGACTTTCGGGAACTTCTTTCGGTCGACACAACGGACGAGTGGTCGACACAAATGACTCTCGGGAACTTCTTTCGGTCGACACAATAGACGAGCGGTCGACACATTCCCGATTTGAGTTGAAAAGTCAGCCAAAATGTGGAGAATCCTGATTTAGGACGTAAATGAAAAGTTGATTTTGTTTAATTAAGAGATAAAAAGACATGGTCTGTCATTTCCCTACCAGCATGGTTTCTTCTTCCTATTTACTCATAGTTAGAGTTCTCACGTCTTGATAAGGGAAAAGTGAGTGAGAAAGTAAATTATCTCGGAGGAGATGAGGAAAACTCTGAAGCTTCGTCGAGACTGAAGTCCAAGGTATTTTTCTATCTTTAAGTTCTTTCAGATTTAGTGATGATAAAATGATAGTATTGTTTGAATTGGTGGATAAAAATGAGTGATTTCATGCTAAGAGATAAGAAATGAGTTAAGTATGAACAAAGTTAGAGTTTTGAAGATTCGGTCAATAAGTAGTAGGAATTAGAGTTTGTTTCCTTCATAAGAGTTAAAGTAAACTCTTAGAGTGATTTATAGCCATTAGAATCACTCAATTCGGAGTTATGTAAAAAAAATTATGGACGTCGCAAGTCAGTGTACGAAAACTGAAGAGAGCTGTGGTCGACTCCTTATAGGTTGGGTCGACCGATTCTCAAGTTAAAAACACACGGTCTCTGTTTTGTCGACATGGGTCGACCCCTTACAGGTTGGGTCGACCGAATCGTCAAACAGTGAATGCCCTTTGTTTTGTCCACATAAGTCGACATGCTTTAGTTTTCTGAATTTGGTGTCTTCTAAGAAGTTATAGTAGACTCCTAAATGAACAATTTGACACCTTAATCATCACGAATGGATCAATATAGAAGAAGTTATGAATTTTGGAAGTTATAGTGAAAACAGTTACTTATGGTATAAAAACTTATTTGAATGGTTTGACAATATAGGTTCTCAAGCTTCTAGTGTGCATTGCCAAGTTGAAACAAAAGACATCAGAAATCAAGGTAAGTATGTGTTGTATGCGTTTGACCTATTAGAGGTCTACATTGCAAAGGTTATGTATTTTTTTTTATGATTTTTGATTGATCATGAACTGGTTGGGGTGTAATGCACAATACACCGACCTCAAGTCATTTGAGGATTGTTTGTGTGCCTTGTATTGATTGATTGATAGGTTTCTATGAGTTTTCTTTATTGACATGTTACAGACATCATGCATCATGTTTTCTACGAATGACAACGAAAATGAATTTCCATGTATGAAAACTATGAATTATAATAAGTGAATCGTAGGGGGGTGGCGGATTGGGTGTTAGGTTGCCCATGGGGGTCTTTGATGCCTACATTCATCCCTGCAATATCTCTATTGATTCGATGAAGGCATCTACGATACAGGAGAATAAAGATGTCATCGACAATGGCTATGAGTTCATGTTACCGTGAGCCCAATGGGGTTGTGCGGTAGGTTGTTATATCTCCGATATAAATTATGTAAATGAGAATAAAGACGTCTTCGACAATGGCTATGAGTCCAAGTTAACGTGAGCCCAATGGGGTTGTGCGGTAGGTTGTTATATCTCCTAATGATATACATTATGTAAACCCAAAAGAGAAATCAAGTTTTGTGGATGGTCGTCATATGGGGGGCGGATCCACACCACGAAAATGAAATAATCTGCATTTTTTTAAATCATATCATGCATTACATCATTTATGTTTTATTTGCACTACTTACTGAGCCTTAAGCTCATTAGTTAGACTTTGCAATGTAGGTGATGATTTAAATGTTGAAGAAATATCACCTGAAGATTTAATATGAAGGAGGAGGAAAGTGTCTTCCATGGAGCCTTGTCGTTGTTAAGCGAGATTTTGACCGGTGGAGTAAGCTCACCAAAATACACGTGTTTTGAAAAGAACTTGTAAAAAAGTTATTTTGAATTATAAACATGTAGTGTTTGTAAAATTTTATATTTTTAGAATGTGACCTATGTTTAATTACTTATACGTATGATTTGAAATGCTAGCTTCCGCTTTGTATGTACAAATATATGTATAAGTTTGATAAATAGATTTTCAATGAAAAGCTTTTTAAATAAAAAAAAAAACAGGATGTTACAATTTATCCCGAAAGTCGAGCACTTGATAAAAAATGTCTTCCCGCTGCCAACTTGATTAACTGTATTAAAGTTGGCGTATAAGAGACAAACTAATCTCTTTGTACATTGATTACTCATCTCAACCCATTGTCGAAGGTTAATCCTCTCGAATATATCAGTCAAATGATGCAAACACAACGGGCTTCAGTGAGTTAATCGTCCCTTGGGCATATACATCGCAAAATAATCGTTCATGTTGCATCATCCTGAATTCTCATGAATGAGCATTGATAGGCAACCTGAGCGAAACTCGACGTGGTACGAGAGGTCGAGATGGTTCATGCTCAGATGATTCATCTACCGACATCTATGTTCCCTCTCTAGGGTCAAGTCTCGTAGACTGTGAATCTCATAGTCGTTTTTTCCTAGTGGTAGAATGCATAGAAAAATTTGAAAATTTCAGCAAAGTTTCTCTAACCTGTGACTTTTGAAAAATGAAAAAAATGAAGACTCGTATATATTTCTTGAGGAGCAGGAAGCTGACTGGGACGTGTGCTCCCACCTTGTTATGTGGCGCCCGCACCCAACGCGTGAGGTCTTTCACTCTCCCTGACGTCGCTCTCAGCTGGCCTCCCGACTGTCACAGATTAGAGATTTTTTTTATATATTTCAAAATTTGAAGTTTTTTTTATATATTTTTTTAAAATTCAGAGTTTTGTGAATATTTTACTAGTGAAGTTGGTTAAGATTTGGAAGAAGCTTTATTTGTTAGAATATGAAAGAGACAAAGAAGTTGAACTAGATGATTAGTGTATGAGAGGGGCTGGATTGGCCAATTTGGCATTGTTCTACTCGTTTCATATGATTGATTTTAGCCCATCATTCTTTCCTTGTATTTTCGACGAAGCTGAGAGAGATGGTAGCATTTTATATTATCGGGCTCTCTCTCTCTCGGGCTCGCGTATAAACTCCGATACTAATATAAACTTGCTACTGGAGAGGTTTCTTCTCTCAACCTTCATCACCAAGGTCGCTCTGCAGCGTAACAAAATCTGTTGAACCCGCAGTCACAGCTCCATCCTCCAAACCCAAACTCCACCTTTATCCGTCTTCTTCGATTGTTTTCTTCTTCCCCTGGATATCTCTGTTAAGATCTTCCTCTCTTACAATGTCCACTTTCTAGTATTCGTCCTATAATTTCACTCCACTTCCTCTCTTCCTTTCCAATATTTACTATTTTCCTTATCAGATCTTTTCATACCTCCCTGAATCGTAGTCCTTTCCCCCTTTTGTTCGATACCCTATAATTATCTGGCTTTCCATTAAACTGTTTCGTTTTTTTCTATAATATTTTTCTCTTCGTTCGTTGGGCCTGATTGTTAACCTCATAACGGAATTTGGGGGTTGCTACCGGTTTTGTGCGCTTGTTTTGGTGGATTTTCTAGGGCTTTGCCTTATCATCGCGGACTACTTGGCAAATTTCTTGTTTTGGACAATTAAGGGTTTAATTATAAGGCGTATTGAAGCACTGAGTGTGGTAGGGTGAACTCGGGCTTATCTAGAATGTTCCTGGGCTCCGATCGTTTCAGGGATTGGGACATCGGGTTTGACACCGGCGAGGTTGAGATTTGGAACTTTAACGCAGCTTAAGGTAATGGTGAACATTGCTGGCTTGAGCATGGAAGAGGATTGTACATTATACAGCTGAGTAACAAGGATCAAAATTTGAAGAGTTTTGATTGGGTCAAGTGTTTCTAGTTCTATTTGTGGTGTTTGATCTTCTCGGTGTTTTATTTGAGGAGGCAGTGATAATAGAGGTGCTGGATAGAAGACATTAGATCATATTACAATCAGCCATTTCATTCATCTAATAATTTCTCATACTTGTACCCTGAAACTTAAGGCACTGGCTTTGTTGGGATTTTTATCCTGACCAAGAAGCTCTTTGATACATCTAGCTTTGTAATCTAACATTTTTGACGCATAACTTGATCAATCAGTCAAAGGGCTGCATTTATCCTATTGAGTGCTGACAGGGTCGACATCAATTTTTGAAGTTGTTATATTTACCATCACTGAGAACTGTTCTTATCTTTGTTCAAAGAGGAAGAAAAGGGTTCTCTGGATGTGTTCAGTGGAAGGTGATGAGGGAGTGTTGAAGCTAGAGATCAATGCAGGGTCATGGTGCATGGGCAGGAGCATTGTTGCCTGTTCGTTCCCTTTTGGAACAGTTTGGCAGCACAGTAAATAATACAATTTACCGCGCTAGAGCAATTTCTTTTTGGGTCACGGTTTCTATGCAATGTCTCGCTGCTTTCCTTTTCCACCACCAGGATATGCAAAGAAGGTTAGGCTAGAGGACGTTGACCTGCTCAAAAAGGTTAATTTGCTATCTCCAGCAGTAGAAAATTAAAAACTCTTGTTTTCACTTTTGAGGAATATTTATAACTCGAACACTAAAGTTTGATCAAATGAATACTTTGAACTCATGGTGTTAAACGGTTCGATCAACAATCACATTAAAAAAGAAGCAACACAGCTATTGTTCTGGGCTAAACCATTATTATGAAACATTTGACATGAGTCTTTGTTTACTTGACTTCCAATTTGAATGTACGATGCTGTTTGACTCTCTCTCAAATTGCTTTAGCTGAAGAAAGGATGGTTTTAATCTCTTGTTGATTGCGGAAACTTTGCTTGACATGTGAAAAGTGTATGTTTGAAATAGTTACAGTCATTCGGTCTGAAGTTAATGGATTTGATTGAGAACTGATTTTGTGAAATGAATATGCCGTGCTAGACAACTCTATAATTTCTTTAACTTAATAATTCCCGGCGTTTTCTGTCTTGCTGATCGTGGAGAGTTTGCTTAACATGTATAGAGTCTAAGTTTGAAATAGATGCAGTATCCCTGTTGAAAGTTTATACAAACTGTTCTTCTCAGTAATTATGTGACCTGTGCACAAAATGCAATGATCAGTAATTTTTTCCTAAACAACATATTTTGGAGTTCTAGTACGTGGAAGTCAACTGTTTCGATGAACTACACTATTCTTCTTCCTTTTTACAATGTTGTACTTGGATCTTTATCTTTTTCTGCTATTGCTTTTAATAACTTTTCTTTGTGTAGTATGATTATATTTATTATTCTTTTGCAAATTCTCTGGAAAAACCAACTTTAAGTTAGGACTTTCATATACCTTTTTCTTAGCTATCTTCTTTGAAGAGTTGAGATCAGGGGCACTTGGCTCTACAGATTAGAGATTAACGTGAGATCAAGCATCTGATTAGATGGTTTAATGTTCAAGAATGAGACAATTTGGGTCATTTATTTCTGTTAATTGCACGAAAAGTTATGTTCAAACTTCTCTTTAAATGTTTGCATCTCCTTGATTCAAGAAAATAGTAAAAGTGCCATATGTGCGAGGAGTTGTTCTCTTGTCTAATATCTTTGTTCTTTTTCATTCTGGAGAGCTTTTGTAGCTAGAGCAAAGCTTGTCGACGTTCTGTTCGGATAATTTGTTGCAGGATTTTCTTGGATAATGGATTTACTTACTTTTCTTGTTTCTTGTTTCAGGAGAAGAGTAGAGAGAAAAAGCTTAGGAAGGAGAAGGACAAAGAAAAGAGAGAGAGGAAAGAAAAAAAGCACAAGGATAGAAGCAAAGAAAAACATAAAGAAAACAAGGAGAAAAAGGTTAAGAGCAGGGACAAAAGGAATGACAAGGATAAAGATACAAAAAACCCCTTAGATGAGAAGAGATTGTTGGGTAAAAGTGAAAATGACAATGGAGGGAATCTTGCTAGTAAAGAACACAAAGTCGATGATAGTATTCTGTTTGGGAAGACATATTCTGGGCTCTTTGAAGACAACCATCAGGCCACAAAAACAAAAAGATCAGAACCCATGCATGATGCAGGAATTAGATTCAAGGATAGAGAAGGGAAGGAGTGTTCTGCTACACAGTTAGAAAGACATGATAAGATGGTCAGACTGCCGGCCAAAGGTTCTGCTGCGACCTCAATGGACGTTGTGGAAAAGATTAAGGATCGTAAAGTTGATGACACTAAAATTGGTGGGCTGGGAATTAGAGAGGATGACAAATTTAGCTCACGTGCAATGGTTCAGAACATGGATACTACAGTTCTAACTGGAGTTGAAGTTGTGTCGAAACCTCCCCCATTGGGGAAAAATGATTCCAAACCATCAGAAATTAAGACAGAGGGAAGGAAAGAGACAAAAGAAGAGACAAGAGAAGGTGAAGGCAATGAGAAGCGGAAGGAAAAGCACAAGGATAAAGATCGAGAGAAGAAATCTAAAACAAAGGATAAAGACAAGGAAAAGGAAAAGGAGAAAAAGAAAGAAGAAAAGAAGCTGGAAAAACTTGATGATAGTGCATCAAAAGAAAGCAACAAGGAAAAATATATAAGCAACCATTCTCTGAAAGCTTCACAGCTACCTGCTGACGGTCACAAGTCTGCCTCTCCCGATGGAAATTCTAGTAAACGGAAGGACTTGGAAAGCAATGGTTTTCTGCATGGTAAGTTCATTTGTAATGAGTCTTGTCTTTCCCTTCAGCTTTACCCATGAATGTGTTTTAATCTTATTTGTTGCACTGATTGTTCTTTGCGATAATATTCTTTCTTATTATGTTCTACAAGTATCTGACATATTTTCTTACAGTGGACGACAGCAGACCAATGAAGCTTCAAAAGCTCGCTTCCTTTGGCCATCCTAATCCTGGAAATGATAAATTATTGGGGCCATGCCAAACTTCCATAATTTCTGCTCTGGAGAGACAAGGAACTGCTAATAATCTTAAATTGGAGTGTAATGAAGGGAAGATCAATGGAGTTATAGAAGCTCACCCATCGGCCTCCTCAATTAAGCCCACTCTCACCAGGCAAGTAGATCAAACGGTGCCACAGCCTCCAAAACCTCCCCATCCAGATTGCAGGTACTTGAGCCAAATATATTCATTGCCAAAAGTGGAGGAATGGTCTGATTTTTGTGACCAAGAGTGGCTTTCCAAAAGCAGTATCGCCCAAGAAAAGAAGCCCAAATCTTGTAAAGTGGAGGAAATGCCACTGGTTTGGGCTGAGGCGATTCCTATTGAGTCAGCTGATATTTGTGCTCTGCCATATGTTATTCCATATTGACGAGCCCATCAATGAGGTGGGGGATTGGCATCCTTCAATTCACCCAATGTGGAAACTCTCTCATTTTGGATCACACCAACACCTTGACCAAGGCTGAAGCTAGTAGAGAGATTGCATTTTTGGAGCCGGATTGGCGAAGAGAAACACACACGACAGGAGTAGTTCAAATTGCAGCTGCGCCTGGGACGGGAGATGAAAGGGTAAATGCTTTGGTCCACTAATTTGTCGGGAAGAGAGATGTTTGAAAATGGGAGCTGGGTGGGGACGTTGCTTGGGGAGGCTGGTCATTGATTGTTTTGTGGGGTAGATTAGGAAAAGGAGTTCTTGGAACCCTCTCCACGATTTTGATTTGTAAAATACAACTTGTTAAGTCCTGAAAAGACTTAATATTCATGTGATTTTAGTTGTTAAATTGCTAGGAATCTGAAATAATTTAATTGAAAATAAGCAGAATTTTTAAATATAATGCTGTAGCGATGTCATAACATCAGTAACGTTGTTTTTAAGTGATTTTACCCGATATTTTGTATCTTTTGTATTATCACGAGATTTTTGTTACCATGCAATTGCAGAAGATTAATGAAGATAAAAACTGGAAGAATCACGAAAAAGAAGAAACAACTCTAAACCATATTTCAAAACAAGAATATGTTTGAAGATTTAGAAATATTTCATAATCTCAATTACTTTCCAAACATATCCAAATGTTCCTACAAATCACAACCGCCTCTCAGATCTGCTGAAGCCGCACGAAGTCTACTTAAAGAAAAGTGAATACCATGAATTGGGTGTGTAGAGTTGGAGAACGAGATTCACGATCAAGCTTCGGGCGTAAATCCGAAGAAGAGGTTCACGGCGACGATCACGGCGGCGGGGGAACGAGGCTGTGAGAACAACGGCTTTCGACGACGATGACCAAAATTCTCTTCCTTTGCTTTTCGTTTTAATTTCCGTGAATTATATGAACTCCTCATAGTTAGTATAGAACTATTTCGTTTGAGTTAAAATTAGGATTTTTCATACATTGGTTTGCTTAATGAAATTACATCCTATCTTTTAGAACTCGTTTTAATAAGTATTTAAATATCTTTGCTTTGCTGTGATTATCCCTCGAGCAATCACGGCAATACGCCCTTGCGTGTTGCTAAGACGTGTATTAAAACCATTATGTGGTTAAATCGAGTGACACAGTTTAGCTATGAGTGTTTTCATCACGTTCATTCCAACCTAGTGCAGTCAAATCGAACTTGTTCTTAAACCCAACCATAGAGGCAACGCCAGCCCCGGTTTATTAGTGTTCGGATCGAAACTAAACTGATTCTGTGACTAATGCTGCAGCACCTACCGAAGGCAGTTCAAGTAAATCAATTTACAGAAAGTCCTAGTCGAGATTCTTACGAATTCTCAATTCGACCACCAACTTTACTTTTCTGCTTAATCTAGGTTATTAATTAGATACTTTAATCACCCGTAGTGTTCGAAAATTTTTTGCTCGAGCGAGCTATCGAGCCTCGAGCTATTCGAGCCGAGCGAACCCAACTCCCGAGCCAAAATAATACAAATTGGAATTATGCACTCTATAAATCGGAAGTAATACAAATCGACATATGTTGTGCTTGTGCAAAAAGACAAAATAATTCGTTTTTCATTTTCGTATACAATTTAATTATGTCACCTCGTAGTGTATTACGAGGAATTCTTCGATAATTAAGGTTAATATATTCCCTAATAAAATTTTCGTGTACCTCACTATCAAACATCGATAGCGGGACCTCGTGTTGAGCCACAAATCTTGCAGCACATTCTCGCAATCTTTCATGCGAATATAAAAAATTAGTGTTACCGCTAGCCGATAATTGTAATTGTCTTTTATCGGGCGTTTGCTCGTGTGCGTGACAATGTTGATAATGTCTACGAATCGTACTAGTCGTCGATTCGTAAGCATAATTTTTAGCACAATACTTACATTGTGCCCGATTTTCTAATTTTCCACCGACATTCATTTCGACAATTTTAAAATGCTTCCAAACATCGGACGTTTTATTTTTTTTGGGACGGGGAAGTGATGACGTGGATGCTTGTGCAGATGTTTGTCCAATTGAAAATGCCGGATTATTTGTGCCAATTTCTTGAATATTATCATCAGAATTGGTAACATATTCTACGTTTCTTGGATCCATCTCGATAAAAAATAACAAATAAATTGATATCGTTCACCAATTACTCGGGTCGATATTGACTTGTACGTGACAATAAATCTTTAATTCCACAAATACGAGTCCTGAAAAAATATTAGAAAAACATTAGTTCGACGTTAATAGTAAGTTTGACGATTAATTAACGATATATTACCGATAAAACATACCTCGATGAGTAATTTGTTAATGCTTGAATAAATCGTCAACCCACGCGAAACGACGAAAGTAGTTCCGAGAATTGGAATTGAGAGCTTGAGAGAATTCTAGAAAATTTTTTGTAAAATTTAACACCCAAATCAATCTTATTTATACCAAAAAAATCAAATATACCCTTTTTTTTCTCCCCTCCCGATTTACAACGGTCATCAGACCGTTGCAAGCAGCCCACGTCGGCTGCTCTTCTGGTGAGTTAGAGAGAGAGAGAGAGAGAGACTGACGACGACGAGGTGACGAGCAAGAGGCGACAACGACCGAGATGCGACGGCGAAGACGAGGCGACTGCCGAGAGGCGACGAGGCGACGACGAGACGGAAACGAGGCGACCAGATCTGGCGACGACGACGGATGGCGAGGCGAGGCGGCGATATCACCGACGACAACAGACGGCCCGACGAGGCTCGACGTCGAGCCTCTTTCGGCGAGCTCGGCTCGAGCTCGACCGAGCCAGGCTCGGTACTGTTCTGGTTCGAGTCTGGCTCGGCTCGACAAAAAAACGAGCCGGCCGAGCGAGCTGGCGAGCTAGCTCGCTCGTTTGCCGGCTCTAATCACCCGTAAGATAAATATAAAAATCAAATCTTTAATGTTATTTTTTATTGTTTATGATACTTTGCAATTTATTCTTTAAATTAGATATTTGACTTGTCTCCGTGGGATCGATATTTTTATTACTACGTTGCGACACGTGCACTTGCGTTTTAGCGATTACATCTTCAAGCAACAAGTTTTTGGCGTCGTTGCCGGGGACAACAAAAATTTTTTTTTTTAGAATTCTTTGTGAATATAACTAACTCTAACTTTAAAAATTATAAAAATTTAAAAAGAAAGAATTTTTACGGTTTTTCTTAATTTTTCAGGTGCTTATGCAAAGCGACGAGGAACGAGAGCTCATTCCTTACGACCCCGAACCTGAAAGAACGCTTCGAGAAAGGAGACACAAAAATTTAAATCAAAGCGGAGCGGTGAAGGAAGAACCAATGGCTCAAAACGCATTCCAACGAGCAAATCACGGTCATGCACAAGAAAGACCTATTCGGGATTATGCAATTCCAGATTTATAATGGTTAAATCCTGGATTTTTTTGACCGGAAAAATAATAAAGTGAGGTGCGAATTGAAGCCGATTATGTTTCAAATGTTGCAAACCATCGGTACGTTTAATGGTTCAGCAACCGAAGAACCGAACGCATTCATTAAGGAGTTCACTTCCTTATGCGATTCGTTCGAAGATTCAGCCGTCAATCGAGACTCTTTGATTAAAACTATTCCCGTATGCACTCCGAGACAAGGCAAAAGCATGGTTGAATTCTTTAATGCCAAATTCTATAACTTCTTGGGAGGATTTAGCCAATAAGTTTCTGCTAAAATATTTTCCACCGGTGAAGAATGCAAAGTTGCGAGGGGAGATCATGAGTTTCAGACAACAGGACACTGAATCCCTTTACGAAGCTTGGGAGAGGTTCAAAGAATTATTACGACAATGTCTGAATCATGATGTTGAAGAATGGGTCGAGCTGGAAACTTTTTACAATGGATTATACGGACAGACTCGATCTCTCTTAGATGCAGCAGCAAATAGAGCCATTTTATCCAAATCATGCACGAAAGTTTTTCGCTGCTGGAAAATATGGCTACGAATAATTATCAGTGGCCAACAGAGAGAGTTGCAGCACCAAAGAAAGCATCGACGAATAACCAACCTGGAGTTTTAGATCTTGATCCAGTGATGGCCCTAGCTGCTCAAATGACTACACTCAACAACACTCTCAAGAATCTGAACATGCAGCAAGCCAACCCACAACCTGTCAAAGGTATATCGTGCTCTTACTGTTCGGCAGAACATATTTACGATCATTGTCCGTCAAATCCCGAAGCAGTCAATTTTGTGGGGAACAATCGGAATAATTTTACGCAAGGTTGGAAACCAAATAATCAGTGGAGCCAACAGCAGCAACCACGAACGCAGAATCAGTACTTCCAGCCTGCACAACAAGGGTTTAACCAAGGATTTCCTACTCAACAAAACCGCCAACAACAACCTCAGCAATCTAAATCATTCGAGCAGAAAGTTAATGAGTTTATGGAACGATCCGAGCTGATGATGCAAAACATGAATGCGATCTTACAGAATCAGGTTGCATCTCATAGGAATCTGGAAAATCAAGTGGGTCAACTCGCGCTCGCATTAAAGGAAAGACCATCAGGAATGTTGTCAAGCGACACCGAAACACCAACACGAGAAGGAAAAGAACAGTGTAAATCCATTACTTTGCGCAACGGCAGAGAAGTGGAAACTGTTAAAGATCCTGAAATAAACCCCAGGGAACAAAGTTCGGAGAATAATACAGAGGCTGATAAGGAGGAAGGCGCGGAATGAAGTAATACAGTTAAAACTGCGATTAATGCTGCAGCAACAAAGCAACATTAGAAGAAAAGTGCGTCAGTTGAAAGACTTCCGCCACCTTTTCCTCAAAGACTACACAGGAAAAATAATTTGGGAAATTCATGGAGGTATTAAAGCAACTACACATCAATATTCCACTGGTTGAAGCTTTGGAACAAATGCCGAATTATGCAAAATTTATGAAAGATCTTGTATCCAAGAAGCGACGAATAGAGGAATACGAAACTATGGTGATGACACAAGAATGCAGCTACATTATTGAGAATAAGATTCTGCCAAAGCTACGTGATGTTGGTAAATTTACGATTCCATGCACGATAGGAGATCAATACGTTGGCGAAGCTCTTTGTGACCTAGGAGCTAGCATTAATTTGATGCCGATGTCGATTTTTAAGAAATTAGATGTTGGAAAAGCCAAGCCAACTTCAGTGACACTTCAGTTTGCTGATAGATTCATTGGATATCCCGAATGAATAATTGAAAACGTGTTAGTAAAGGTCGACAAATTCATTTTTCTAGCCGACTTTATCATTCTAGATTGTGAAGTCGATCAAGAGGTCATGATCCTCTTAGGAAGACCTTTCTTGGCTACAGGAAGAACTCTCATTGATGTGGAAAAATGAGAATTAACAATGAGAGTCAACGAAGAAGAAGTCACGTTCAATGTCCTGAACGCATTAAAATGCCCTGTAGAAGCTGAAGATTGTTTTTCCGTTTCGGAAAATGAATGCTTCATGCTAGACAGAAATATACCCCGAGCTACAGAAAGGAATTTCAAGTTCGATTCTACCGATCCTCGAACTTAGAAGAAACCCAGGGGACAAGACGCTGAGCCCCTCAACAGGGATGGGAAGGAATATCGAGTTATGAAATCCTCGATAGAAGAACCACCGACACTGGAACTAAAGCAATTGCCGCAGCATCTGAACGCTTACCTCGGAATAGGTGACACTTTACCTGTTATTATTTCTTCTCAACTGAATGAATTACAGGAAGCCAAACTACTGGAAATATTAAGGAGATATAAACATGTCATTGCTTGGACGGTTGCCGACATCAAAGGAATTAGTACGAGTATTTGCATGCACGAAATTCTGCTTGAACATGATTACCGGCCATCAGTTGAAGGACAACGGCGATTGAATCCAATCATGAAAGAGGTGGTGAAGAAGGAAATTATCAAGCTATTAGACGCAGATATTATTTACGTAATTTCAGATAGTTCATGGGTAAGTCCGGTCCAATGTGTTCCAAAGAAAGTAGGAACAACCGTGGTAACCAATGAGATTAATGAATTAATTCCAACCCGCACAGTTACAGGTTGGCGAGTTTGTATGGACTATCGGAAGCTCAACAAGATGACAAGAAATGAGCACTTTCCCTTGTCATTCATCGATCGACTAGCTGGTAAAAAGTTTTACTGTTTCTTAGATGGATATTCAGGTTACAATCAAATTGCAATTCTACCAGAAGATCAGGAGAAGACGACGTTTACTTGTCCCTATGGCACGTTCGCTTACCGGCGAATGTCGTTCGGGTTATGCAATGCTCCAGCAACGTTCCAGCGTTGCATGATGTCCATATTTTCAGACATGGTTGAAGATTTTCTGGAAATATTTATGGATGATGTTTCTGTGGTTGGAGATTCTTTTCACACATGCTTACAGAATTTGGAAGTAGTATTAAAACGCTGCACCGAGACAGATCTAGTTCTAA
This sequence comes from Begonia fuchsioides, assembly GCA_003255005.1. Classification (NCBI taxonomy): domain Eukaryota; kingdom Viridiplantae; phylum Streptophyta; class Magnoliopsida; order Cucurbitales; family Begoniaceae; genus Begonia; species Begonia fuchsioides. The sequence goes on along the minus strand of QAOC01034541.1, from coordinate 87,703 downwards.
ATTGGGAAAAAATGTCATTTTATTGTAACTGAACGAATTGTTCTCGGGCACCGAGTTTCCAAATCTGGGATGGAGGTTGATAAAGCTAAGATTGAAGTTATTGAAAAGCTGCCTCCACCCACCTTCGTGAAAGGAATCCGAAGCTTTTTAGGACATGCCAATTTTTACCGCCGATTCATCAAAGACTTCTCAAATATTTCCAAACCTCTTTGCTCATTGCTGGAAAATGACAAAGTATTTTGTTTTGATGAAGCATGCCAGCAAGCTTTTCGAGAATTAAAACGCCAGCTCACTTCAGCACCCATCATCGTTGCTCCGGATTAGACAAAACCTTTCGAGATCATGTGTGACGCTAGTGATTACGCGATGGGATCAGTGCTAGGTCAAAAACATAATTGAATCTTCCATTCAATCTATTACGCTAGCAAGACATTATCCGAAGCACAACAGAATTATACGACAACTGAGAAGGAGTTATTAGCAGTAGTATTCGCCTTCAAAAAAATTAGACAATATTTAGTTGGTGTGAAGGTAATAGTGCACACTGACCACTCTGCGATCAAATATTTAATGTCTAAAAAGGATATCAAGCCGCGCTTAATTAGGTGGATTCTACTGCTACAAGAATTCGACCTAGAATTCATCGACAGAAAAGGAACGGAGAATCAGGTAGCCGATCATCTATCACGACTGGAGCAAGAAGAATCACATAAGGATAACTTAGCCATTACAGAGACTTTCCCAGACGAACAGATTTTCAGAGCCGAGGCACTCCCGTGGTATGCCGACATTGTTAATTATTTAGCAAGCATGATCATCCCTTTCGATTACACCTATCAACATAGGAAGAAATTTCTTAATGAAGTGCAGAGCTATTATTGAGACGATCCTTATTTATTTAAGCAATGTGCGGATCAGATTGTGAGAAGATGCATTCCAGAACAAGAAGTTGCATCAGTGCTGCAGCATTGCCATGCAGCACCATACAGAGGACATTTTAGAGGAACCCGAATAGCTGCTAAAGTCCTCCAATCAGGTCTGTATTGGCCAACTCTATTTAAAGATGCAAATAAATTCGTAAAATCTTGTGACAAATGCCAAAGAATGGAAAATATATCGCGAAAGCATGAGATGCCGTTGACGAATATCCTAGAAGTCGAACTGTTCGACGTATGGGGTATAGATTTTATGGGACCATTCCCGTCATCCTATGGGAACCAAGACATCCTACTGGTTGTTGACTACATATCTAAATGGGTCGAAGCTATGGCTATTCCCACCAATGATGCGATGGTTGTCACACGCTTCTTACATCGGAACATTTTTTCCAGATTCGGCACACCGAGAGCAATCATTAGTGACGGAGGAACTCACTTTTGCAACCGAAAATTCAAACAATTACTGGAGAAATATGGAGTCAAACATAAGGTTACGACACCATACCACCCACAAGCGAATGGGCAAACTGAAGTATCCAACCGGGAAATCAAGAGAATACTGGAAAAAGTTGTTAATTTCGGAATGAGAGACTGGGCTGAGAAATTACCAGACGCTTTATAGGCATATCGAACGGCTTTCAAAACTCCAATAGGAACATCGCCATTCTGACTAGTCTTCGGCAAACCTTGCCATTTACCAGTCGAGCTATTACACAAAGCATATTGGTCGGTTGCAAAGTTAAACATGGATGCAAAAGCTGCAGGAGAGGAAAGATTGCTGCAACTTGATGAATTAGAAGAATTCAAGCTCAACTCTTATGAAAATGCAGAAATCTATAAAGCAAAAGTCAAGCGATGGCACGATAAAAACATCCACGAACGATTCTTTAACATCGGGCAAAAGGTGTTGTTATATGATTCAAGGTTGAAGATTTTCCCGGGAAAATTAAAATCAAGATGGACGGGACCATATTTGATCACTGCTATAAATTCTTATTGAGTTTTCGAACTTCGTAATGAAGAAACCAAGAAGAATTTCAAAGTCAATGCCCAACGAATTAAACCGTATCTTGGAACAAATTTGCAGGAAGATGATTGTGTTTCCGTGACTTTAGAAGATGCTGCTGAATAAAAGCAAGACGTCTAACTAACGATGTTAAATTAAGCGCTACAGGGAGGCAACCCTCTATTTTTATTTTTATGATATTCGTACTTATTTTTTTTTATTTTGTAGGTATAATAGTCTGATGTTGTGATCGATGTCACAACATCGATAGGAGGAATGACCAGAATGAATCAGGAAAAGAAACAAGAGATAAGGGAGAAAAGCTCGGCCCAATAAGAATTGAGTAGGATGGACCCGGGGCAAAAAGGAAAATTAAAATGACCGCTGCGATTTTCCAGGAAGGCGGTAAACTTAGATTTGAAATTTTACTTTCACCGCCTCTGTTCATCTTTAAAATGCAGGTGAAGCCACAACATTCGGGAAACCATCAGAACTTCACCCAGACTTCTCAGAAAAGAATCGCCGATGGATCCTGCGCCAATCCTCTACATACCGCGGAAAGACACGGTAGAGGAAGATATATATCCTCTCGCGACAGAACTAGGACCATCATCGAAAATATCTTACAGGAAGCGAGAAAAATTGGCAACCCGGGGGCCACCAACCCAGAAATCATCAGCACGAGGAAAATTTGCACCGCTAACTAAAGACAATCGGCCATTTTCTAATCTGATCCCAGAGGTACATCCCATTGTTTCCCCTTCTCCGATTTTATAGGGAACAAGGCCGGGGTCACTACCGAGTTCGCGACACTCGTCGCCAATAATTTCACAAGACCCACCACCACTGATGAAGAGGAAACAGACGCGGCCTACAACCAAAGACAAGGCCGCCAGAACTCTGCCAAAATTGCTAACCGTCCAGCCAGAAAGAAACCTCCAACAAAGGATGCACCGGTTATCGTCCCATCGTCTGATTCGGAAACAGAATCACCCGTCGCCAACAATTTCACAAGACCCACCACCACTGATGAAGAGGAAACAGACGCGGCCTACAACAAAAGACAAGGCCACCAGAACATCTGCCAGAATTGCTAACCGTCCAGCCAAAAAGAAACCCCCAACAAAAGATGCGCCGGTTATCATCCCATCGTCTCATTCGGAAACAGAATCCGATGATCCGGTGCCATTGATCAGAAAAAGAAAATGGGGTGATTGGTCCAACATTACAATGCCGGCACGAGAAGACTCTATAACAACCCTCATTTTTATTTTTAGAATTTTGTGACTTTAGGATGTAAATGTTTAAGAGTTATTTCATGAATGTTGGGTAGTTATTGAGGAATTTAAGTATTGTGGATGTGAGCAATTTAGTAGGTTGAAGGTGATGAAGAAAATAAGGTTTAAGGGGTATAAGTAATGATGTTATTCGGAAATGTTAGAAAATCTTCTAAGTGTTTTGGAACACTTTCGGTCGACCCCAGGATTGAGGAGGGGTCGACACAATTGAAGACTTCGGTCGACCCCAGGATCGAGGAGGGGTCGACACAATGAATACTTTCGGTCGACCCCAGGATTGAGGAGGGGTCGACACATTTGTGTACTTTAGGTCAACCCCAGAATTTAGGAGGGGTCGAATTGAATACTTTAGGTCGACTCTAGGATTTAAGAAGGATCGACACAAGTTACTCTCGGGAACTTCTTTCGGTCGACACAATAGACGAGCGGTTGACACAAGTCACTCTTGGGAACTTCTTTCGATCGACACAATAGACGAGCGGTCGACACAAGTCACTCTCGGGAATGATGTGCAACGGGAGCACACCATGGGGCATACCGGGCAATCCCTTGATATCCGGCGCGATCCCCCGATTCCCGACGGCAATCCAAGATCTTCTCCAAATTCGCCCGAGCAAATCCGTGTAAACCACCGGACATCCAATCAAAAACAAGCACACGGATTGCCCTTAGCCTACGATCCAAGCCATCCATCGAATCCGAAGGCTCGTGTGCATCCAAGGATCGTCCAATCAAATGCAAGCACACGGATTGCCATCCTAACCGTCAAACAGAGATCCAAAGGTTTAGGATCATTCTTGTGAATATTTCCTTATTAGTTTTTGTCTATATAAAGGGCATTAGACCCTCATTGTAAAGCAGAGAATTGATTGAATGAAAAAGCCGAGTGCCTTATTCAATCCAGTTCCTCACGACCCTTTCTTCTCCGGTGCGTAATATCCGGCCAAGTTGGCGTCAACCCTTGTGAGCGTGACCGGTGCGTCACATCCGGACGTGAGCGAGGTCTACCGAACTTGTTCTACTCGATCGCCGAGTATTCAAGTTGCCTCACCCCACCTCCACTTGACCTTCGAGCCACCACCATCCCACCTCCCGAGCGATACCCTTCGACCCACTTCGACCATCTCGAGATTCCCTCGAGCCATCTCCACAAACCCACATCGACGCTTCCGCAAACCATCCACCCACCGACCCCGTGGAGCCGAGTGCGCACCTAACGCACCCCGTTTTTCACATCAGGGAACACTTTGGGTCGACACCATAGAAGAGCAGTCGACCAGTTCTGAATTTCAAGCAATGCATACTCTCTGTTTTATCAATATAGGTTGACACACGTTAGTTTTCTGAATTTTGTGTCTTCTAAGAAGTTATAGTGGACTTTTTAAGGAACAATTTGACACCTTAATTATAAAAAATGGATCATTATCAAGGACGTTATGCTCATTTGAAGTTGGTAAAGGAAATCTGAACTATAGAGTTATGGACTTTTTAGCGATGCTCAGTCTTTTGTATATTTTATTATGTTAAACTATTATTTTGAAGTTTACGTCTTCTAAAAATTTAAAGTCAACTCAATGAGGCAACTATGGGTTTTTGAATTATGAAAATAAGAGTTGTGGAACAAAAGTTATGAAACGATTAAAGGTCAACACCTTGAACTCTCGGGCTGGTTAAGGGTGACACCTTGAATGAGAGGTTGAAACTTCATTACTGAAATGTTGAATTTTCAATTGAATTTTTAAGGAATTTAATCTATGATTAATTAAAGATGGACCAATAGGAAACTGCCACGTGGATTAAGAGATGGTTAGCTTGGATGGTGACACCTTATGCTTGAAGCTCCATATCACCATGACCTTTTACCTTCCATGTTAATCCATTTAATAAGGGAGTAAGAGTTTTGAACTTGTAACCTTATCCACGACTCAGCTCTCCCTTTTCCAAAGTTCTCTCTGCTCTCTTTTGCAGATCTCTCTCCTCTCTAAATCCTCTCCAAATTCGTGTGAGATTCTAGTGTTTTGTGCAAGAAATTGTGGTGTTTAAGAGCTAGAAGTGCAAGAGAAAGAAAAGCCTACGACTCAAGCCCTAAGGTACCAAGAAATACCTTTAATATGTTCATTTTGGTGCTGTAATGACTTATAAGGGATGGAATTTACGTTACATGGTTAAGAATACATGAAATTGTAAAGTTAGTTTATGAGTATACACTTTATAAGTCATGTTAATCAGTTTTTGAAATGTAAATTTTACAAAGTCTTTGAGTTACAATTTAGTCATGATTTTTTCTAATAAAGTGTATCCAACATTCTAAGGTTTATATTAGCACCTTATTCATTTTGATCTGATTAGTGTAGTGAAAGTTGTGTATATCGGAAGTTGAGGTAAAAACATGGTATGAACTAATACGGTCATGTTATACCCGATTTTAAAGATGTAGCATCTATGAGGCTTTTAAGTGAGAATCTGATCACAACATCTCCTAAAAAAATGTAGTAGACATCTTAAGTATGAATTTGGTACCTTAAGTGTTTTGATCAGAATTCTGTAGAAAAAGTTATAAAAGCCGAAATTTTCTGGTAAAGTAGGGTATTACGAGTTTTGCTTATATTATTTTATGTTATGATGTTAAGTTATGTAAGCAAGCTCATTGGATCCTTAAGGACTCGGAAACCTAAGCCTAATCTAAGGAGATCAAGTAAGAACTCATTGCATGTGTTTTGACCTTCGGGGCCTACATCACAAAGAGTAGGACTGAGGTTGATGTGATTGAATGATTGAGAAATGTTAAAATGTTAAATTATTAAGCATGAAATGAATACGTTATAGTTATGTATGTATGAAATATGTTTGGGGTGAATCGCACCGTGCACCGGCCCAACAATATGGGTGTGATTGGTGTTTGTGTGACATTGAATTGTGATGTGTATGCTATAAGTAACGCCTAAATACGTAAAGCATGAAAAGTATGTTAAGAGATAAAGTTTAAGTGCATTTGGGAGACGTATGTGTTTATGTGTGATTTATGTTAAGTTGTTAAGAAAAGCATGATTTCTTAAGTTATCAAGAATGCATGAATTACGTTAAGTTGTCAAGTTTTGCATGTCATCTCATTCATGCATTATATTTCAAGAAAAATGTTTATCAAGCATGCATTCACATGTCACCATTCATCGCATGAATATCAAGTTATCAAGTATCAAGTTATCAAGTTATTAAGTATAAAGTTATGAGACGACCCCGTATGTGCTAACTCTCAATCAAGCTATTATATTATGAGAGGACCCCGTAGGTGTTAACTCTCTATCAAGTTATCAAGTTATCAAGTATGGGAATGATGCATTTCCCCTTTATGCGATGTAATGACAACATGTATCAAGTTAAGTTTTGAAGATGGTCGTGGTATGAGACACAGATCTTCACTCTAAAAATGAAATGATGTTTTGAGGATGGTCGTGGTATGGGACACGGATCCTCACCCCAAAATGATTTGAAAAAGACACGTTTTACGAAAAGAACATGTTTTAAGCATATCATGAGCATGTTAGACACGTATGACATTATGATTTCTTACTGAGCCTTTAGGCTCACTAGTTAAGCTTTGTGATGTAGGTGACGAAGCTCGAGATGAGGAATTTAGTCCTCATCACATGTCATGACATGTGGATGAAGCTGTTTTGGAGCGGGCTGTTTACGAAACCAAGTGACGACCCGTAAAGAAAGAAGTTTTAAATATTTTATTAAGTTTTATGAAAACTTGTTTGAATGAATTGACACGTTTTGAATTATCATGTTAAGAACTTATGTTAAGTAATTCGATGGGCAATGCTCGAATGTTTTGTGTTATTGCCTATCTATGACATGTAATGAACGTAATGATATTTTGATATATATTTCTATAACGTGTTTTATAAGTATGATGAGATCACATTTTTAACACTTTTAATATTTTACGCTTCCGCTAAGTTTTCAAGTCAAGTATTTCAAGTGTATTTACAAAAATAAAAATTTTACCGTTGTTTTCAAAAGAGTTTTTAAAGAACGAGATGTTACAGACTCTCCCCAATCTGTCACGCTAATATCATTCATCATGAAGAAGAGAGCAACCAAAGAACCGATATCTACATCACCGCTGACCAGACAAGCTACTTCACCTCCGCTGAAAACCATGGACATTACTCCGACTCCAGAGCCTAAATCATCCACCCCACCAAGCCAATCGACGCGCTCCAGTAAAGCTGCCGAAATCCAAGTACCCATTCAAATACCTTTCACAAGAGAAACCAGGAGCTCCTCAAAAGCCAGCCTGCCAAAATCAGCACCATCCATCTCGAAAGCTCCCAAGCCCAAAGCTACAACATCAAGCTCCGTCCAAGAACAGATCTCACATAGATCTCTGCGGACTAAGAGTTTTTCAATTAGGCGGCCAGCAAAGCCCGCCTTCATTACCGAAGAAGCTCGCCTCAACTTCGAGCTTCACTTTAAGAAAAGAACATTCTCTGAAGAAAAAGGATTCTTATTGGACGCCAGCACAATGAAGGAATATCCAGCGTTCATCACCAACACGATCAAAAGCCGAAGCTGGGCAGTTTTCTGTGCCCAGCCGGAAGAGCTAATTCCCTCTATGGTAAGGGAATTTTATGCTAATTTTTCAGGTGATCTTCCGGAATCCATTATGGTTCGACAAAAGATGGTACTATTTTCACCAGAGAGCATCAACCGTACATACAAGCTGCAATCAGAGGCCGACAAGTTCTTCACCCACTCGGAGAACAGATCGCCGAGATTTCTCACCGACGTACTCAGCACAGTGGCTCTGCCGGGCACGACGTGGCGAGTGACAAAACTAGGAGCCCTCACGATCTCACAGGCCTCTCTGAAACCGAGCTCAAAATGCTGGTACCATTTTGCTAAATCCAGGATCCTTCCTTCCTCGCACGGGCAGCATGTTTCCCGCGAGCGAGCCGTCCTCCTGTTTTGCATCCCGACGGGCAAACCTATCAACGTCGGGAGGATAATTTATCGGAGCATCTGCGCCAACGCCAAGAAGAAGGGGAGTCAATTCCTTTTCCCTTCACTAATTTCCGATCTCTATATTGGTGCGAGAGTTCAAGTTCCGGATACAGAAAGAAAGCTCCAGCGCAAAGGTACAATCACTCCCTTTACTATTGTCCGAATTTCACAGGAGAATGACAAGGATCAAGAAGAAGAAAGTGCACCAACCCCCGATGTTGCACGCGAAGCTGCAACATCGCCAACAGCCCAGTTTCCCGACAAAGTTTCTACGAGTCTGCAGCTCATAGAAACTCGTATGAGCCATATAGAAATCCAGCAACACTTCATGTTGGATATTTTGGAGAAACGGCAAGCCCACCTACTGCCGAATCAAGCCGACAATGAAGCCCAACCAAGCGGCCCAATCGATGACGAATCTGAAAGATCTTCATAAGAGAGTTTACTTCTAACTCTTTTTACACTTCTATTTTGGATAATTTCGGTTCACTATTACTCTTTTGGGATTGACAATGAGGGCATTGTCGAATTTAAGTTTGGGGATGGGGGTGTACCGAAAAAATTATATAATGAATATTTCTCTTAATCCAATAGCCGAGAATGCTTGCAATCATAGAATTTAATGATGAAACTTATTTTCCTAATCCATCTAACCCTTGATGGATGTTACTTATTATTGAAAATTGAATTCCAATTAATTTAAGAAACACTTCAACATAGTAGATTCTCTTTACACAAAATTATTACTTTGAACATCATCTTTCCCGATTTTCCTAAGAGTTATCATGTTCTATTTAAATTTGATATTTTTGAAACTTAGCTCGAATAAATGCTTGAGACAAACATATTTTTTTAGGTGAAGAGTGACATGGTGACAAGTTTGGGGAAAAAAATTGAAGCATAAAAAGTCCAAAAATAAGGACAATCATAACACTCTTCAGGACTTAAGTGGATGAACGTTGAGTGACACTTCATCGGGACTTTGTGGATGAACGGTGAAGTGTATTTGAAATTTCTCAATCCACTTTCAAACCTCGAGTGAGCTTTTTGGATACTCGATGAGTGAGATAAAAAAATAAAGGGAACAATGGGAGAAACTCTGTTGCAGTTAAATAAGCTACCCGTTTGAAATACCACATCGACTAATTCAATAATCAAAAATTATATAAATGGTGGTATGATAACGTAAGTAGTTTATTTACAAAAGCCTAGAAAAATTCTTTCTCACTCTTGAAGTCATGAAGCTCGGATCTTACTGAATTTGCACGTGGAAAGTATGAATTTGTACGATGTTTAAAGAATTGAGAATTTTAGCATTACAAGATGAAACTTATGATTTTTGGGAAGGTTAATGTTCATAGTAATAAGGGCACACACTCACTTTGGGGGAGATACTATCGATAAGTTATCTGAAATTAAGAAGAATTAGAAAGTCATGCATTTGTGATTATTTGTCTCGAGTTAGGTCCTTTGTGGAAAATCTAAAATTTTTTATGATTGTTTATTGACATTACTCGAGGACGAGCAATAGCTTAAGTTTGGGGAAGTGTTAAGTCTCGAAAAGACTTAATATTCATGTGGTTTTAGTGGTTCAATTGATAGGAATTTGTAATAATTTAATTGGAAATAAGCAGAATTTTTAAGGATAATGCTGTAACGATGACACAACATTAGTAACGCTGTTTTTACGTGATTTTACCAGATATTTCGTATATTTTGTATTATCACGGGATTTTTGTTTCCATGCAATTGCAGAAGATTAATGAAGATAAAGGCTGGAAGAGTCACGAAAAAGAAGGAAGAATCAACTCTAAATCATATTTGGAAACAAGAATATATCTTTGAAGATTTGCAAATCTTTCATAATCTCAACTACTTTCTAAACCTATCTAAATCTTCCTCCAAATCGCAACTGTCTCTCAGATCTGCTGAAGCCGCACGAAGTCTACTTAAAGAAAGGTGAATACCACAAATTGGGTGTGTAGAATTAGAGAACGAGATTCACGATCAAGCTTCTGACGTAAATCCGAAGAAGAGGTTCACAACGACGATCACGGCGGCGGGGGAACGAGGATGTGAGAACAACGGCTTTCGACGGCGATGACCAAAATTCTCTCCCTTTGCTTTTCGTTTTAATTTTCGTGAATTATATGAACTCCTCATAGTTAGTATAGAACTATTTCGTTTGAGTTAAAATTAGGATTTTTCATACATTGGTTTGCTTAATGAAATTGCATGCTATTTTTTAGAACTCGTTTTAATAATTATTTAAATATCTTTGTTTTGCTGTGATTATCCCTCGAGCAATCACGACAATACGTCATTGCGTGTTTGCTAAGTGTTAAACCTGAAAATTATTGTTTTGCATTGATATCATTTAGGGCAACACGACAATACGTCTTTGCGTGTTGCTAAGACGTGTATTAAAACCATTAGGTGGTTAAATCGAGTGACACGGTTTAGCTAGGAGTGTTTTCATCATGTTCATTCCAACCTAGTGCGGTCAAATCAAACTTGTTCTTAAATCCAACCATAGAGGCAACGCCAACCTCGGTTTATTAGTGTTCGGACCGGAACTAAACTGATACTCCGACTAATGCTGCAGCACCCACCGAGTGCAGTTCAAGTAAATCAATTTACAGAAAGTCATAGTCGAGATTCTTACGAATTCTCAATTCGACCACCAACTTTACTTTTCTGTTTAATCTAAGTTATTAATTAGATACTTTAATCACCCGTAAGATAAATATAAAAATCAAACATTTAATAATATTCTTTATTCTTTATGATACTTTGCAATTTATTCTTTAAATTAGAGATTTGACTTGTTTTCGTGGAATCGATATTTTTATTACTATGTTGCGACACACTTACGTTTTAGCGATTACATTTTCAAGCAACACAACTCTCTCTCGTTCACAGAAGCTCAAGACAGACCAAATTCATTTATTTCTTTTATGTTCTCATGGATTATTGCTGGACTGAAGCGGAGCAACCCATGCTAGTGCCAGCGTGGCTGCCCATGCGGCTTGGCCATCCGACATTAAAAAGGATTAGTTGGAAGATAAATGCTGATGGATAGAGAGGGTTTTCAGCTGTCTTTTCCCCAACACTGGCCATAGATCGGATTACCCGCCTATCCTAATTTATTAACGCTGCATTGACAAATAATGATCGGTGTTAGTTATGGCTCTCTGCGTTCAATCCATGCACGACTTTCTGATTCCGGACCATTTTTTGCTGAGCCGAATCTTCGAGAGTCCATTTAAAGATGAGTCCAAATCTTCGAGCATCGTTTTAGAGATTACAATCAGTCGTCAAACGTCTATCGCGACCACTGCTTCCAAGTTTAAATGCACTTTTTTGTCATCATCCTAAGCTTTGTCCTTTTTCTTTAATGACTATGGTCAACCCGGGATCGTAAAGTTGGTTGATTGATTCGTAATAAACCAGTTGTAACTGTCTTCCTGTCGCCCTGTCTCCTCCCTTCATCCTACTCCTCTCCCCATTAACTTTCCCACCAACTCCTCCCTACCCGCCATTAAAACTGCCCTCCTCCCGGCCCCATCGCCGCTGACTCCTCCCCCCGTTGCCGTCTTTTTATTGCCTCTGTTGCTCTACTCTTTGGCTCTGCACTCCTTCCTCGCCCTTCGACCATGGTAATCGCCGCCGCCGAGACCTTCGTCAGGAAGACCGGGCTGACTTCTGTCGGCCCTGGACAGATGACCGGGACGGACGTCGTGCATGAGCCGAGTGGCCTGGATCTGAGCACCAAGCTCCATTACCTGAGGGGAGTTTACTACTTCCGCAGCGAGGCGTTGAGAGACCTGCCCTTGAAGAAGCTCAAGGAGGCGATGTTCAGCTGGTTCCACGGCTACTACATGACCTGCGGTAGGTTCAGAAGGTGGGACTCCGGCCGGCCGTACATCAAATGCAATGACAGCGGGGCAAGGTTCGTGGAGGCGGAGTGCGATCTGACGATGGAGGAATGGTTGGAGAAGAAGGACTGGCGTGCGCAGTATCTCTTGTTTCCGCAGCAAGTCATTGGACCTGAACTTGCCTTCTCTCCTGCTCTTCTCTTTCAGGTACCTTTATCTTCTTCCTTGACACTCGCACAATGATTTATTTGTCGAGAATCTAACAGTTTCACGGCTGTGAAGAAACAGTTTTATAAGGTTCTGGGGCTGTCCATTTCCATGGACACACGTGAAATCATTATGAAAATCATTCCATTGTTTTTGTTTGAGCAGCACACTACGTTCAAATGTGGGGGAATTTCACTGGGTCTGAGCTGGTCCCACGTTCTCGGAGACATTTGCTCCGTCGCCGAATTCATGAACTCCTTGACCGATTTCCTTCCCGGCTCCCACCCTACCAAGTCTCCGACCACCATTCCTAAGCCCATCTCCACATCTGAAACACCAAAGAACCCACCTTCTATGGAGAGGGATCCACCTTCCCTAAAACGGCTCGACCCGGTTGGGGATCTTTGGACGACTGTCACCAGCTGCAATATGGAAACCTTCTCCTTCCATTTATCTTCTTCTCAAATAAAAACTCTCCAGGCAGAAACCGACCAGCTTCCGCTTTTTGAATCTGCATGCGCACTTCTCTGGCATTGCATAGCCAAAGTTAGAACTGGATCAGAACCTAGAACAGTGACCATTTGCAAAGCTTCTCCCTATCGACGAACAGACGCAGCAGTAGGAAACAATCAGATCACAATCAGCACAGTGGAGGCAGATTTCTCCATCAAACACAAAGACCCAAAAGTTTTGGCCAAATTTCTAGCTAGTAAAGCTCCGGACGAAACAGCCCAGATCGAAAGCACAGTTGACCAAGATAACGGGGCGAGTGACTTCATAGTGTATGGAGCTAACTTAACGTTCGTGGACTGGGAAGACGTTGACTTTTACGGACTCGAGATGAATAAGCAAAAACCAGCTCTTGTGTACTATGAAATCCAGGAAGTTGGCGAGGAAGGCGTTGTTGTGTTGCATCCATGGTCAAACGACGGAAGAAAAGAAGACGACGTCGGTGACAACGGGAGATTGGTGACGGTGACTTTGCCGGAGAACCAAGCGTCGGAGCTAAAATCTGAGTTGCTAACGAAGGGTCTTATAATTTATTAGATGATCGATGACCAATCCTGCATGTCTGCATGGTTTAAGTTAAGTTCCCTAAAAAGAGACATCGCATGTGCACTGCCCTTTCCATAATTTGTGTGTTGTAATTGTCGGATTTCGCGTCTTGTTCTGCAGTTGTTGTAATGGAGTTGGAGTGAAGGAACGATAATACAGATTCTGTATTTTCTCTCTGTCCGCTACGCTCTGTTGGATTAAGCAAACCGCATTTTTCTCAGAACCGTCATTAAAAATTACGTGGTTTTGAAGATTTAGAGGATTTTCAACGAAGCAACAAGCTTCTGATGGGATCAAGATATCGAAGAGTAACGTTGAAGAATCGTGGGAATGCATGTTGCAGAGGAAAGGTTGGATTTTGAATCGAAAGAGAAGAAGATTGGAGGAATAGAAAACTGGGGTGGAATAAATTATTCCATGCCCTAGTGGATTTCTGTCGACGCAAACCACAGTTGACCGCCGAACAAACCGGTCAACGTGAATAGACTCTGCCCTGCTAAATACGTAATTTGCTGTCTTGATAAAAAATCAAGAAAGGAATCGTGATATTAATTTGCGTCAAAACTGAGAAATAATTGAAAACTTAAATATCTCAATCTGCTATTAAAAATCTAATGGTTAAAATTTATTTTAGGCCTAAGTTTGGAGTAAATAGTTCATTTTATGCCTGAATTTAAAAAAAAAATATTATTTATAGAGTATTGTCTTACAATATTATAAAGGTGTGACAAAAGTTTTAAGAAATTCTATTAATGTACGTAATTTTAACTGAATCCGTTTGTTTATATATTAAAAAAATATAGTAAATGGTACAATAGTTAAAAATTTACGAAATTTCATGGAATACTTTTTTACAGTGTTGTAAATGTGTAACAAAAGTATAAAAAATTTTATTGACTGGTGTAATTTTAACGGAATTTTTTTGTTTATGTATTAAAAAATTATAATAAATCGTAAAATTGTTGAAAAAAATTTAAAATCTTTAGATTAATCTCTTTTATTGCTATAAATGTGTGGTAAAATTTCAAGTGATTTCGATAAGATTTGCTCAGCCAAATTAATTAAAAACAAAAAAATTAAAAAATAATTCGGAGTTCGGATCCAGCGATCGTCTGATACGGACTCAGTCCGTTCGTATCGAATGTCCGGCCCAAATTTAATTTTTTTTAAAAACTAAAGCCCGTATCGAACTATTTACACGAAACTTAGTTCCAAATTAAATTTTTTTAAAACTCAAACTTGAATCGAGTTATTTACACTAAAATTAGGCCCAAATTGAATTTTAACTCTAAAACTAACTCTATACCTTCTTAAAATAATTAAATCATGAATAGCTAAAATACAAAAAATAAGAATTTACGAATCTAAATTTATCTTTTCAGACTGGTTTATTTTTTTAAGCTGTTTGTTTCGGACCCAAATTGAACTCAACTTGGTTGGGTTGTCGGTTTGAGAATTAAAAGTCGAACCGGATTTGGCCAAATAGGATGAACTGGGCCAATTTGGACAGGGCCTGGGTCTGGTTTAAATGAGGGACAGGGCCAATTTGTTGTCGAACCGGTTTATTATTAAAGACGAAGCGAACCAGTTCTCCTAATATTTCGTGGACCGATCTTACTCTGCCCTCTGATTTAATTTATTTTCACCGCTGATTCGTCATGATGCCCAAATCTACGCAAGGCGAGTTTCTTGCCGACTTTTGAGCGTACACGAGATTGAGAGTGTCGAATGCGATTCTACACTATTTCTTCTGCTACTGTTAATGGCGGTTGTTTGGCCTTCAGTTTTCCTCGCTTGGCTATCCAGATTTTTAAAACGTCCTTATTTATTTGTCTTCCTCTCTTTTCAATCCAGTTCAAAACATTCTCTCAAAGAGTGGAAGAAATTGATATTGATATTAACCCGAAGCCTTGATAAAGTCAAGTCTGAGCCGACAGAGGGGTCATTTTTCTTCCGAAATTGCCTAATAGAATGGAGGGTATGTAAATCCTTAATCAAAATTGTATGAAGAATAATTTGGCTTAATTATTTAGTGGTTTATTTGCATTTAGTCACCTGCAATTTCTTTATCAGGAAGTATAACTGAAATTATCTTCTTCACAAATTGATGAAGTTTGTAGTGTTTATAATTGAAGTCATGAATAAGTTTCCCATCATGCAGAAAAGAAGTTGACTATGATGAAGCTATTCAATTTTTTACTGAGCTACCAAATGATTTCAGCACTAGTGAGATTTATAGAACAATCTGATACATAATTAGACAACATATAAAATATTATTGTCGTCCTAACTCTCTAAAGAGCATACACAATTGGACAACGTAATCAAAGATAATTCTCATACTTTTTGTCCTTCAATCACTAAGTACATCTATTGAGAAAATCTAGGTCTTACTAACTAGAGAACTTTAATTTTTCTGTTAGGCGACTATAATGTACGTGTACTACTCATGAAAAGAAGTTTGAAATTGTGTTTGTGACTAGTTATTCTTTCGTTTACTTGTTTTGTTTATCTAGGAACTGAACACAGCTGAAGATTTCAGTTACTGTTACTTGGAAATGATGCCTTTTGCCTAAACATTAC
Organism: Begonia fuchsioides; assembly: GCA_003255005.1. Lineage (NCBI taxonomy): Eukaryota > Viridiplantae > Streptophyta > Magnoliopsida > Cucurbitales > Begoniaceae > Begonia > Begonia fuchsioides. Next base: position 71,727 of record QAOC01034541.1, on the reverse strand, counting down.
CTTTAGTGCTATTGCACAAGGAGTTGATATTTTCAAAGCTTTTTTCTCAATTACAAGTTAAAGCAAGGCTCTCGCTTGAGCCTATTCTTAGGTATTTATTCTTTCTTTAGGGGGAGTTAATCGTGTATGAGCATTTAATATCTAATTAAACTATTATGAATGATCAAAACTCCGTTTTACTTTTCCTTCTTTTGAAATAGACATCAAATTGACACTTTAAGTTTTCATCTGATCTATATTTTTTCCTTCATTAACTCTCTGATATTGTGCACCGAGACATTTTTATGTCATATTTTCATAATTGAAGCTAATTACTCAAGAGACTACAGATGAAAGTTTCTGTTGTTCTGTTTGTGCAAAATGAAAAAAAAAACAGTAGAAAAAAATCAAGAAAAATCATATCTCTACGATCCACTTTTTGAGTGAAGAGAGATGGTTATAACATAATTTTTTTGCATGGTCTAAGGTGAGTTGAGTCTTTACTTTATTTTTTATTTCCCATTAGTTTTGCACATATTTTCATTCACCAATGCCAGTACTTTTAGCAGCTAAAAATTGTTCCTTGGAACGAATGAAGGACTGAGAGAAATGATTCCAGAATGAACAGATTGAGTAACGCAAAATATGGTTCTCAACATCTCTTATTTTTAATTGTTGTTGACTAAAAATTCTTGATTTATTCTGCCTAGTTATTTTCTTATCATTCAAAACTCAATCGATAAGAATTTAGCAAATGCTACTCTGAATTGATATTCAAAAGTTTTCTTTGGAATTTGCAGGTTAATTGCTCCTGTCTAGAGTTCTCCTTGAAGACTTTATACCGTTAGTTTCTGTTCTCTTAGACCATAATATATTTGCAATATCTGGTTTCTCCTTTATCCTCTTTGCTCAAATACAAAACTCTGTATGATTTCCTTGATTAATTTTAAAAGCTATCTTCTTCTTCTTTTAAAGAAACTACTTTATGTTTCTTCTTTATTAGCATATGCAAAAGTGTTTTTTTAATGGTTACTATGCCTGTAGTTTTAATTTTCTTTGCATTTTGACATGTGTGTTACACATTGCAGCTTCTTTCCGAAGATAGTTGATTCCTTAGTATCCCACCTAGAAAATGGTGGTGAAAGGGAAATGGAAATCATCGAACAAGTCTAATCTGCTTTTTTTTCCCAATTTTCTTTAGTTACCAATATTTTTCACATTAAAAATATGGTTTCATTTGATGGATGCGTATAGTTTTTACTACTTTTTGCAGATTTTTATGTCTTGGTCATGTATAACGTGCATCTGCAGAGATATCTTGTTCGCGGCCTTGCACATTTACTCAGGTAAGTTATTTCTCAATCATTGTGCTGACTTTGTCAAAAACGGTCTTTCCAATAGAAGGAGAAATTTTCCATAGACTGTTTTGGCCACATAGACTGTCTTATTGCTGCTTCCCTTTTCTGTCAACTAAAGACTCAGCTTATTGATGTTGTGGTTGGTGGCAGAATCGGACAAAATCTTGTTGTTGCACCTCTGAGTCTGCACGCTTTCATGGCTAAGATAGAGAAATCTGATTCCCTCATTTACTTGGCAACTCTTGAACAACACGAGCAAGCATGTTTTTTGTTGATGCTCTTCAGTTGCTCGATTCAAGAAAAGGAAGAAGTATGTTTTTTTCTCTAACATATGAGATATGTGTCCCAAATGATGAAGTTGTTGATAGGGAAATCAATCACTTCATTGTCTCAAATTTACTCAGACAGATGGGGAAGATAGCCATTCAACGAGAAGCTATCTAGGCTGGCTCCTGTGAACCGCAAAGCTTTGTTGAATCAATGAATTGTTTGTTTCCAAAACTTATTTCTTACTCCATTCCCTATCTTCTTCAATTAAATCTCTAGTTTTCTGTTTTAATCGATCTCCTCCTACTGTAGTTTGCTAACAGATAGCAATGCTTTGACTGGCATATGCAGATAAAAATCATTTTTGATACTTTTAGCCAACTTTCATCTCAAGTCGGTCTGGATGATTTTCAGCATCATCCGAATCCAATCTTGCTCCCTTTGTACAAAGTTCGTGAAGGTTTTGCCGTTAAAGTTATACCAGGTTGGTTGTTTCTTAGAGGTGGCATTTGAGCGAGCCGGCCAACGTTGGCTCGCTCGATTGGCTCGGTACTGTAGCGGTCTGAGCCGATGGTCGAGCCCGAGCCAAGCCCGAGTTTCGGGCTCGCGAGCTCGAGCAAGCGAGCTAGGCTCGCTGGGATCGCAAGATGGCTCGCCAGGCTCGAATCTACCGAGCCTGGCGAGCCCAGATCGGATCGAGCGTCGACGACTGCCGGCGACAATCGATCTAGCGTCACGGTCATCTAAACCTAGCCACCTAGCATGCCCAAAGCGTCGATGGTGAAGACGAAGACGAAACCGTACCTCCGAACGTCGGATCGACATTTAAAATCCAACTCGGCATGACAAATCATGAAACAGAGACTTCCAACCCCGATTCGGGGACCCCGTTCTAATCCGAAGGTCTCCGAATCAGGGTTCGAAGTCCCCGTTCTTTTGAAGTTCAATAAACGGTCGACCGCTTCTTAAGGGGTCGACCGTCAGTGCTGCGTTTAAATTTAAATTAGGACTGCATTTTGCACCATACAAAGGGTCGACCGCTATTGCTTGAAAAGTTAAGGTGTCGACCGGTCACTTGTTCATGGGTCGACCGCTGTTCAAAAACAGAGAGCATGCATACTGAAAATCGGGAACCGGTCGACCGCATTCTTCTCCCAATTTTCATCTACTAACTTGCAACATTCATAACTTTGTATGCATAGCTCCGAATTGAGTGATTCAAAAGCCATTTTTTTTATTAAGTCTACTTTAACTTTGTAGAAGACGTAAACTTCAAATTCAGAGAATAAAGGTATCAATCATAAACTTCAAGGTCGACCGCATTCCTCTCCCATATCTCCTTAGTCTAGTTTTCATTTGTCAACTTCTAACGGGTATAACTTTTGCACCACAACTCCAATCGAGTTGTTCAACTTATCAATCTTCTCCTTTTGATGTCGTCTATAATTTTTTAGTATATTACTTTGTCACTTAAGTTCATCGATGCAAATGTCAAATTTATTTCTATTCAAACATTTTCAATGTCATGTAATATTTTTTTCAATAATAATTTTTTTACTATATTAAATATTCGACAAATATGTTTTCAATGCATTACTAAGTCCATATTATATTTTGAATATTCTAATAACGAAAACAAATTAAAAAAAAATGATATAAAATAAGAATATTGAAAAACAATGAGCTCGTTTGGCTCGGATTGTTCAGGCTCGGCTCGGCTCAAGGCTCGCGAGCCGGCTCGAGCCAAATTTTTTTGAAACAAGCTCGACAGGCTCAGCTCGAAAAGCTCGACAGACTCAATGAGCCGAAAAATTCCGGGCCACGTCTATTGTTTCTTTGTATTTATTATCTATCGATTACTCAGTGAGTACCGTCGTTGTAAAAGATTGAAAAAAATCTGCAGTAAAATGTAATGTATTTATTAGAAGGCTTAAAAGGAATTAAGTTAGAATTGATCATTTTCTTATGGATGGACATTTGCTGTTTCAGTCTTTCAGAGGATGTAAATCAAGTTAGCTCAGGAAGTCTGTGGTGAAAGTATTCATAAGTGTTGGAGAACCCAGAATTTGGTTCGAGTGTATACTCAGATAAAGAAAGGTGCCAAGGAAAAGAGACAGGAAGAAAAGCAAATGACAGTTGTGAATTCCATAGGCAATGCTAAGATGAACGTAAACCCTAAACTCTAAATCATAAATCCTAAACCCCAAACCTCTTGGATAATGGTGTAAAGAAAATATATATGATGCCCAAAAAATTAAAACTCTCAAAATGGTTAAATCACATAATTGGTATACAATACATGAGCTGTAAAAAATTAAAATCTAATAGTTCAGTCAAAGTATAAACTTATTATACTTAGTCCAAACTAAGTAATTAACAATTCAAGTAGTAATCTAGATAATTTAAGATTTTTCAATAACGATGAATTATCGAATCGACCGGTTTTAAATTAAACAAGATTGCGCCAATAACAATGAATTAAAGGCAAATAAAAAATCAATAACAATTCCCCGACCTGATTTTGATTTTTCAACATTTTTGCCTGCAATACCCGACTCGGTCAAGACCCGCAGGGCGGATCAAAAATGCCCACGCCTAGTTTTGTCGTTGGAACGGGCTTCCCACATTTTGGTAAGAGAGTAGAGAATTTGGTAAAATTTGATTAGAACCAATTTAAGAACGTCGATGAATTCATGTAAAGAATAATGTTCATTTAGTTATCTTGTTTTTGTTTTAATATAATCTTGTTTGTTATTATTTTAGATCCACCTATTTTACGTGACATTTAGAATTTTATATTGATATAATAATTATTGAAGATCTCTTGCTTGAGAATTGTAGTTATAAATATAATAATAGAAGGAAAAAAATAAAAAATAAGAATCATGAATAACACCGAAATGTAACTGTCTGACCGTTGCTTGCTCTCTGCTCCTCCCTCTTCCCCTCTCCATTGCACGCCACCTCCCTCCCCCTCTCTCTCTCTCTCCTTCTTTCGTTCCTCGCCTTCTATCCATCGCTCGTTCTTCCACCCCCAAAATCATGACACGACCCAGATGGTTTTTTCAGGACCGTTGCCTGTCTCTGTTTATTTATTATTTTTCTTCATTTTTCTTTTTTTAAATTTAAAGTTTTTCTCGATCTTCGTCTCTTTCTGCCTCTGGCCATCCTCCATGGGGATGTCATCCGACAATATTCGCGGGTTTGTTCTCGCGGTGTCTTCCAGTATTTTCATTGGGTCCAGTTTTATAATCAAGAAGAAAGGTCTCAACAAAGCCGGCACTACCGGCACTCGAGCAGGTTCATTTCTTTCTTTTTTTCTTTTTTCTAATCTCAAGCTTGGTACAAATGGTGAATTTTCCTGCACTAATTTCTTAAGATACTTGGTAAGCAAACATAACTGAGAGGGTCTTTTTCTAGCTCGCCGCTCTCTATTCTGATGTACTATTCCTCCCCGATCAGAACAACAATCATTGTTTTATTTGTTTCAAGTTTGGCAGACAATTATTTATCTTTTTCATGCTAATCAACAACATTGTCCGCCTATGTTTCCAGGTTCTGGAGGATATTCGTATTTGCTGGAGCCTTGGTGGTGGGCTGGCATGACATGTAGTAAGTTTTTATCCAGTTTGTTCAACTCCTTTTACACTACATATTAGCAGTAACTGGGTTGAAGAATTCTTGGATTTGGTGCTCTTTCGTTGCTTTAAAAGGGGGAAATATGCTTGCATATGGCATCTGTAGACAAATGAAACTTTGTGTTGATTTTGAACAGTTTCTTTTCTTGAACAGTGATTGTGGGGGAGATTGCTAATTTAGCTGCATATTCTTTTGCACCTGCAATTCTGGTCACTCCCTTGGGAGCCTTAAGCATGATTTTCAGGTAAAAAATCGGGCAGGCATTGTAGTATAAGACCTAAGTTATGTTAATTGGTTTATTTACATGCAGTGCAGTGCTTGCTCATTTTATTCTAAAGGAGAATTTGCATACCTTTGGCATTCTTGGCTGTGCTCTCTGTGTTGTGGGGTCTACAAGTGTTGTATTGCATGCTCCTCCTGAGAGAAACATCGAATCCGTCAAGGAAGTCTGGCAACTTGCTGTCGAGCCAGGTATTGGATTAGCTGTATTTGATCCTTGTTTCTGTTAACTCAATCCAAACCGAAGATTTCAAATCATTCTTCAGGCTTTAAATTCATTGTAAGAGCTGAATTGCATAAAAGATTAGTATGCATTCTTTTGGGTACTTCTAGTCTCGAAATATGGATATTTGATAAATCTTAATGCAATATTTTGGGTATTTTCTCAGCTTTCATAGCCTACTTGTCTATAGTATTGGTTGCTGTTTGTGGCCTCATTTTATGGTGTATACCGCGTTATGGCCGAAAAAACATGCTGGTGTATCTCGGAATCTGTTCTCTAATGGGCTCTCTCACGGTTCGATTCTTCTCTTTGAATGTCATAGTTGTATGACATTACCATATGCAAAAAACTAACCTCTCCTTCTTGTCCAAGGTTATGTGTGCCAAAGCCATGGGCATCGCCATGAAGCTGACATTCTCAGGAACGAACCAGTTCAAGTATTTTCAGACCTGGTTCTTCACTGTGGTTACCATAACCTTCTGTGTAGTGCAGGTGAACTACTTAAATAAGGTACCATCTCTTGACATTCATCGAATGTATACGACCTTAAGATTCGATGCCTTGTATTAATCGATAGATATACCGATAAGCTTGGCGTATTTGATAATGATCGGTTTTATCTGTTAATTTCGGGTTTGTAGGCGCTGGACACCTTCAACACTTCTGTAGTATCGCCCGTGTACTTTGTTATGTTCACATCATTCACCATTCTTGCCAGTATGATCATGTTTAAGGTACCTAAAGATTGACCCAAAACAGTCATACTGTTCAGTTTGATCTTCTTCTCATTTGTTGCACGTTCAATATTTTGAAGGATTGGGACTCCCAAAATGGCACTCAAATTGCAACTGAGTTATGTGGCTTTGTGACCATAGTCTCTGGGACTTTTCTGCTTCACAAGACCAACAGTATCGAATCACTCGAGCTTCCGGTGACCCAGAATCCGAATCCAACATGCTCAAATTCTAGTCCAAAACAACCAATCATTTCATCGAATTTGAGATGAATGTAAACCTGGTTTTGAAAATTAGGAGATAAATGTAAAAGATTCTGTTTTTTGTACTTGAAAGATGAATGAGTAGTTATAGGTGTTGTAAATGCTCTTGGGCAAAATCGTATATTTTCACTTTAGCCAAAGATTATACTTTGATATTCCTTGTTCAATTATGACCTTTAAAATTCAAAGTAATTTTCGTTTCAATTTTTCTTTTTATCAAAATTTTTGCTGTGAAAATATGTTCTCAATCGCCAACAAAGTGATATGGGAGTCAGATTGTTAATTCTAAATAAGAAAGTTTATTCATGGCGATCAACGGTAATTCGACGATCAACATATCACAACTGTTTATTCCAATGGCAAAGGTGACAATTATGAATATTGGAGCATCAAAATGAAGATGTTCTTCAAGTCTCTAGAGCTATGAGATTCGGTCGAGAACGAGTAATCCAACACTAATGAGGAAGCTAGAGTACGAGAGAATCGGAAGAAGGATTCCAAAGCATTTTGCTTTATTAAGCAAACAATGCACGACTAGATATTCTCCCGAATTTCAACAGTAGAAACTGTAAGAGAAGCTTGGAAGATTTTGCAAAGAATTTAAAACTTTGCAGACTAGAAATAATGAATTTGTACAAGATTTCATGACGCGAGTAGCTGCTATAGTCAACTAACTAGATACGGTCATTTGCAGACAATATCCCCGATCAGATAGCCGTTGCCAAGGTGTTACAAAGCTTGACACCTAAGTTCAATCATGTTGTAGAAATACTTTTCAACACATTCTTTTGATGAATTAATGGGTTCACTATAGTCTCATGAAGCATGGTTGAAACGATCAGAAGAGAAACATGAAGAAAATGCATTTCACGTCAAAGAGGATGTATCAGAACAAAAGAGTTAACCGAGCCGCAAAATTCGTGTACAAAATTCTCATGGAAGAGACCGCGATATAGGAAGAGGAAGAAGTCAAAGCGGATAGTCAAATAATGAAGGTGATCGAAGTAATGTTCAATGATTTCAGAACCCAACTCCAGTTGGTTGTGCTAAAACCTGGATTCAACCAAAGAGCAGATGAGAAAAGGAAGTGACAGAAAAATTAATATGCGATCGTAAATGTTCTCAAATATTAGCGTTTAAATATCATCGTACGTAAAATCTATACACATTGTGACAGAGGCTACTTATAATATTATATAGTTCTAAAAATCGATCTTCAGTCGCAGTGTGAGAGTTGTTACTTTCAATGTGGGATAACTCCTTGTGAACGCAGGTAAAAGGTCTCTCATCTCTAGTTTACTGAGTCACTGTGACTTATCCTTCTACAAACTGTCGGATCGTAGTGTGAGAGCTCTGAAGACGAGAAATTTTGCTTTTTGGCAACAAGTTCGGAAAATCGCCAGAAAAAAAGCTAATATAGAATCGAAATGTTCTCAAATATTTGAGGAAGAGAGTAGTCGAAGAATATAAAAGAATTAAATCTGGTCAGTGGAAGAGGTTTGACAAAAAAGTAGAGCCCCAACTTCAGGGTTGGGTTCGGTAAGACTAACATTAAAGGTGATAATGGCAATCGGCAGGTAGGAGTTGGACTTGACACTACCGCAGTAGGTGATCCTCATCCCAACTTTGACTTTCATCCTCCTGCTTTTCGAATAATTCATATTAGATTGTCACAAGTGACGTTGTTCCATGAATGGATGTTGGGTCGTCGTTGATCGTTCTTGCTGAATTTCGCTGCAGCTGAATTCCGGTCAAAGATGGCAGCATTAGCTCCAAGATGTTGACTATGACCGACCCAATTCTTCGCGATTAATCTGGATCCATGCTCTTGCTCATCTTCTCTCTCTGATTCCAACTACGTCCAGGAGCAGATCGACGATGGTGGTGGCAAAGGCTGGTGAGAAGCCGATTGAGTTGAGGGCGTTGGACTGTTTGGGAAAAGGGTTTGACGTCACCAATGATTTTAGGTTGAAATTCGTCAAGGGTTTTGGGGATGAAGAAGGCGGAAGGTTGGTTGTGGTTGAAGAGGAGAATACGAGGGACATTGTCTTTCCCGGAGGATCAATCGCCCCCGGTGTTTCTCAGGATATTCGATGCGATAAGGGAGATCGAATCCGTTTCAAATCCGATGTTGTTCAATTTAATCAGGTTTTTCTTTTCTGTCGTTTCGTTTCTTATTTCTATATCTCACCAACTTCGCGGGAGGGTTCTGCTTTTCTACTGTGTGCTTCTAGTGGACCAAAGCTTAATGGATGCTCCGAATTGTCAGGAATCAGTAATTGAATGGAGGACTGAAAATTTCATCATTCGTAGAAATATTGTTCTGGTTAATTTGTTGGATTTCTTTCCATAGCTGTACATCTTAATCTTTTCATACTCAGAAATTTAGAGAGTTTTGATTTGGCAATGGTGCTTCATTTATGAGCATTCCTTGCTCTTGTGTATGATTAATATTCACTTTCAAGACCTTTTCTCGTTGATCAGCTTGGCACTATCATACGAGTTATGTTTTGGCTGTTTTTGTGATATTATGTAGTTAAAGATACAGCTCATACCTAAGCTTAATTTCATTCTTTATGCATCTCTTTCATCGTTACATTTGGTAGAGTTTCCTTTAAGAATAGTGTATTGATATTTGGATGACATAATACCTGGTTCTTGCTCGGGCAAAAGGTAATGACTTGAATTATTCTATCCCGGTTCTTAAAATTAATAAAACAATGCCACATGGTGTCGTAGATGTCTCCTAACTGGTAAGTTAATGAGTTGGATTGGGGAAAATCTTTCGAACTACACAAAATTATTGTATCTTTGTTTTTTTATTTTTTGACGGGGTTATGAAAATCTGTCGTGCCTTGATATTACCTGTTTTAAGAATCGTTTAACCTACCTGACTCTATTTTGGTTCCCCGACTTTTATGCAGATGTCGGAGTTACTTAATCAGAAATCATCCTTGCATGGAAAAGTTCCTTCTGGCTATTTTAATTCTATTTTTGATTTGAGTGGAAACTGGTTACTCGATGCCTCAGATGCCGCTTATCTTGCCTTTGACGCGTACTTTATATCGCTGTTTTATTTGCATCTTACGACACCTGTGCTTACACTGCAAGACAAAGTGAAGAAGGCAGTTCCTTCTATTTGGGATCCAGCCTTACTTTCTAGGTAGTGTTCTTGCTTGATGCAGATATTTCTTTTTGAATGCATGGTAAATGTTAAGTGTTTTATGAAAAACTGATGCAGGTTTCTACATAATAGACTTCGCGTGCGCTTGATGAAATATATTGATTTTTTTTGTGAATAAAAAAGCAAATTTCAAGAGGTTTTGGATATTTATTTCAATTAGGAAAATAGTTTATCCTACCTTTCAGCTCCATTTTTCACTTCCCTAATCAAACTCTTTTTGGAAAAATAAACGCTACTCCGTCCTGTATGAGCTATTCTCATACTATTATAATAGATCAAAAGGGTGGTATATGTTGGGAAAGAGATTAAATAAGTGTTGAGCGATCATACGATCCATGTTTTCTATACTTTGTCGATGCTGATTAATCTATTAGGCAGGTTCATACAGACATATGGGACACACATACTTGTGGGGATGGCCATCGGTGGTCAAGATTTGGTTTGCCTGAGGCAGAAACCTTCTTCATCTATCGTTCCAGCTGATCTAAGGAGACATTTGGAGGACCTCGGAGATATTTTGTTTTCTGATAGAAGCAGTCCTTCAATTTCGCAGAGAAAAACAAATGGTGGAAAGAAAGTATGCCTTCTTCTACTCACTTCTTACTTCTAATTCAAGTAGCAAACCGACTCATCATATTAACTTCTTGTAGGTGCCGGAAATCTTCAATCGAATTTTGGAGCCAAATACAATACAGTTAGCCAGTAGTACAGAAACATCAAGCAAAGACGTAAGTTAAGAGCTTGGCGAATCTTCATCATAGGATGACTGTTTCACTATTTTGATTGTATTTGAAATTGGCAGGGTCTCACCATTATTTGTTCAAAAAGAGGGGGTGATGTATTTTTAAACAGTCATACTAGTTGGCTCCAATCTGTGACTGCCAAACCGGATGCCATCCTATTCAAATTTGTTCCGATTACTTCTCTTCTTACTGGGATCGCTGGCAGTGGCTATCTCAGCCATGCGATAAACTTGTATTTGCGATGTAAGTACTTTTCAAACTTTTTATACTAGTGCTTTTCTGGAATTAGATTTCTTTTCTTGTGACGTTACAAGGATGCTTTATACCAATTGAATTGTGTGGAACTACGTAGACTTAGAAAAAGTTATGCACTCAAAGTATCAAATGGCCAAAACTTGGAACTTTCCAACACAGTGATATTTTTTTCTCTCTAAAAGATAAATTCCGTTGGACGAATCCAATCATGTAGCGTGTGAATTGGTTGAATGTTTAGATAAACCCGCCGTGAAGGATTTGCAGTGCTTCTTGGAATTCCAAGTTCCCACACAGTGGGCCCCAAACTTCTGTGAGCTGCCTTTAGGACATCAAAGGAGGAGGGCTTCATGCCCTTCCCTGCAATTCAGTTTTCTTGGTTCTCGCATCAAAATCAACTCTTCTCAGGTAACGCACTTCCTTACCCTCCTGCTTTCTTATAATTTCATGACTCACTTTAAGATTTCGTTGGAGTTACTAGCTGATTCGCAATAAAACATCATTTTTTCTCAACTTTATTGAAATTAAAATCCTCTTAATTTCAATCCTGCTTCAGGTTTCAAGTTGTCAAAAACCAGTCGTCGGCCTGCGGTTGTATTTAGAGGGAACGAAAAGCAACTGGCTGGCCTTACACATTCAACATCTCACAAGCATTCCAAAGCTCATATCGAGTAACAACACAGCATCGAAACCATCCAGGTGGAGAGGGTCTGATGATCTCGACCACATTGACAGATTTTTAGAGCCAGTCAAGTGGAAAGGCTACTCAAGTATATGCACTTGTGCAGTAAAGCACAATCCGGAGTGGATGAATGAAGATTCTAATGGTGTCTACATAGTCACCGGAGCACAGCTTGTCAGCAAGGGGAAATGGCCAAAGACGACACTCCACCTCCGCCTCCTCTTCACCCACCTACCAAATTGCTCGATTAGCAGAACCGAATGGGCTTCTACCCCAGAAGCATCTAGAAAATCTAGTTTCCTCACCAATTTCAGCACCACATTTTCGTTCACTCAGCGGACAGTTGAAGCTCAACACAAGCAAGTTCCGGGTGCGCTCAACTCAGGAGTCTACGGAGAAGGTCCTCCGGTGCCAGTCCGATCCAAGAAGCTTCTTAAATACGTGGATGCGTCGGAGGTGGTGAGGGGTCCCCACAATGTTCCTGGGCATTGGTTAGTAACAGCTGCTAAGCTGGTGAAGGAAGGTGGTAAGATTGGACTGCATGTCAAGTTTGCATTGTTGGATTACTGTTGATTGGTGGTAGATTGTGTACAGAAAGAAATAGGTGCTTGCCTTGTGTATGATTTTGGGGTGCGTTCAGTTTTGTGATGTTGACTTAGTTCTGGCTGTAAAACTAAGCAATTGTTAGGTAGAGATGACGTCGCATTTTACTCCATTTTTTTTTATCTATGATATTTATTAATTTTAGTTTTAACGCTTGAATTGCAATCTAAGTGTCGAACCGAGCGGGGAGGACTTTTCATATGGAAGGGTCCAAGGAGATTGGAGGGGAGAGGTTCATCTCTCAACCTGTCAATCGGCATCGGAAGGCAGCTCAATTTGTCTTGTTACTTATTCTTTGTCTAACGACTTGAAAACCAAAACGGTAAAATCTTATTTAAAGCATAATAATTAATCTCTTTAAAATACAAGTTAAGAGTCTTTTTATCTTTCATTTGTGCACATTAATCGTACTTTCTTATTTCTTTATATCTCAATTGATCATCTTTCATACATATATCATAAAGTTCAACTATGAGTCTAACGCTCAGTAAGCAACATAAACATAAAATGTCATGCTTTTAGTAAAATATTTTTGTTTCATTTGATGGATTTCTTAATCATATGTTTTTCCATATGTTTTACATTTTATGTTTGAGATCCTAAGAAAGTAAGAAAAGTCTCTCTAGCTACTTGCACTTTCAGGAGAGTGTTAAGATACTTCGTACTTTCAGAGATATTTCACACATACAGAATGACCTGTTTGAAATCTCGACTCGCACCTCTTTATATTATAGCTGAGAGAACTTAAGAAAATCAAAAAGACTTCTCTAGCTATTCGTACTTTCAAGAGAGCTTCAAGATACTCTACTTCTTAAGGAACGCTTTGTTCGATAACCCAACTCACAACTCTTTCATTTATTCTTTCATTCCTATATTCTTTTTTTTTTCTTCTTTTTTTCCTTACTTTGATGAACCCTTAGAGTCCCATAGTTGTTGGCCCACCATGGGAGGGAAAATGGTACAAATTGGTCCTCCTTCGGCCCATTTTGATATCTACTCACAACAACATGTTATTTCTTTTGTTTTATGAAAACGTATGCAATGCATATAAAATATTTTTGTTCATTTTTTTTAAAAACACAAATGCATGAACATATATACGTTTAGTCACTGAAAGTTCACATTATCTAAATATATATGACAATGTTATACTTGACATACTCTCCTATAGTTGCATAGGAATAGAAACTAATTCATGTGATATAATTCACTAAACAATTTGTATAGACTCGATTCCACCCGTTTCAAAATAGACTCAACAAATCAATTCATTATCATATATTTAAATTATTATCAAAACATGAATATCTTTAAATAAGCTAAACAAATTCCTAAACTATACAAAGTGATTAATCATAAAAGTAATTTTCCAACAATAACTTGAATATCTTTAAATAAGCTAAACAAATTCCTAAACTATAACTAAAATAATTATGAAATAAATAGTAATTAAACTAAAGACATAGAAAATCTAAACTAAATAGGAAAATAGCTATTGGAACCTAAAATATCAAAATTAGTATGATTTTCAAAATTTATTTTGAGGTTCACTAAAACTTTCTTTTGTATAAGATGTCAGGCAACGATTGTGTATTTCGTAAATATGAATGTGTTTGCCTTGTAATCCAAGGAGCTACCAAAAGTCGATATTTAGTACAAAACCGAGAAAGAATAAAATTAGAATTTAAGAACTATGGGCGATCAGAGAATATCTTCTAAATTTTGTATCAAAATGCCTCCGTTATGGATAGCATAGATTACCACCACCAAGTTTATAGAATGAGCTCAAAACATTAAAATTGGACATTGTTTTACATGTTCAACCACACATCACACAAGAGATTGTGTCACATATAGCCAAAAACTATGATTTTTAGGGGTGGAGTCCGTCCCGTTTTATTCTGTTCAGTGAATTGGAGGGTAGAATCGGAGTTGGTTCAGTTTTAGAATCTAAAATTGAAACTAGTGCCGACTCGGGATTCTCAACCCAACCCATACTTAATGGATCATTTTGGGTATATGATTTGAAGTTTTCCCTTGCCATTTGAAGTTTTCCTTCACAACTTATGCCTACTTGGTTTTATGGGAGCTTTTATTTGTTATAACTCTTTTCCTTGTTTTTGTATTTTCCAAACTCAACCCGAACCGATCCAACCTGGGTTGGATCAGTAATAGGTCGGTCATAAAGAGTAACCAGTTTGGTTAACCGATCGTTAACGGGCGGGTCAGTTTTGATAGAAACCCATCTGGGCCGCCCAATCGTACAAGATTATAAATTCGTGATGTCTGCAAATTTAGTTTTAATGGAAAACAATTGATTTTAAATGTAGCAAATAAAAAAATATCTAAATGTTGATATTATTTTATTATAAATAGTGGTGCTTATTGATTGCATTAATTATTTATTATAAAACAACAAAATAGATCACGGAACTGAGGCACGACAGATCATTAGTCACTTTTTTAATACAATGACCTTTACACATCCTTGTGTCTTATGTGTCCTTCAATTTATTAATTAAATTGATGGTAATTGTTAGATTAACTAACATAGTACGTATTTTAATTATAATAAAGTTCTAAATAAATTGAAAAAGGTTATTATTAAAAAATAAGAAATGCAAACAACTCAACCGAGCACTCCTTTTTTGAACCGGTCTAGATTTGCTCAGAGATGATAGATTGAATACAAGAGCTTAGGTTCGACGTCTGCGTTGTCCTAATGCGTGAGTTGTTACCTGCAATGTTGGGGTAACTCCTTGAAATATCAGGTAAATATCTTCTATCTCTGAACCGCTAAGTCACTGTAATTTAATCCCTTCACAAACTATCAAATCGAAATATAAAAGTCCTGAGAGGAAGTAATTTCAAATGGGTACAGGGCGGTTTCGCTTCCTTCTTTATCTCTTCCGTCGAAGCTAGATTTTTTCTTGTGAGCTTTTTGAACAGAGATTAATATTCAAACTTTTTCCGGGAAAATTTCTACTTTAGGGTGCTATTAATCCTAGCTATGGCTAAAAGATCTCTTTTTTCTTTTTTAATCAGAAACCCACCACGAAAGAGATATGGACAGAAGCCATGGCTGGTCAATGACACGTTGATTTCATAGGTTTCGTTCCTTCCTTTTGTTCGTCTTCTCTCGCTCTCTAATGGCGTCGATTTCTTTCACATGCACGGAGGACGAGTGATTTTTTATTACTTACCATCTTGCTTTGATACTTGTTGATTTCGTGGTTGGTGTAGCAGCGGCAGCGTGCGATTGCCCTCAACTTTGGTTCGTTTCTCGAAATCAAACAGCATAATAATCGAAAAGCGGGGTTTGTCGACAAAGCCACTGGCAGACATCAATTCTCTCCGACCTCCGAGGCTTATAACCTAGGCATAACACCCCTGCTACGAAGCCGAACACGATCAATAGCGACAGCCTTTTCTCTGTCACTCTTTTCACACTTCAAAACTTGCAGTTTGTGAAGCTGGTTTGTGTTTCTGATTCATTTCCTTTTAGGTTTTTTTTCTTCTCCTTGGTCGTTCATCTTATAATTCTACTTTTTTCGGTTGAGTTTCTGCTGCTTGGCAGAATTACTAATTGTCATTTTGCATGATTTATTCCCCTCTTCCTTGTTTGATTTTTCGAATCTAACATTTATGAGTTCTTTCCTGCTAGAAAATGTCTTCAATGGAAACCTAATTGTTTAGAAGTAGTCTTTCTTCTAAATCACCAGCTTATAACACCATTTACCAATCTAATATGACGCTAATATCTCATATTTTCCCCTAGTTATCCCTTCAGGCCACAACTTTACTTTTATGATTGAAGTTGTGACAAAATGGACCTTCAGTACCTGGTCTTTGCATTTTGCTAATCCTTGAAATTTCCCAAAGTTCACTTTCTTTGTAATGAATTTTACTTCCAACCTTATTTTACACATGTGTTGTAAAAGCAGAGAGAATGTCCTTCCAGCAGCAACAGGTTGAGGAGTTTGATTTCATGAGGGAGGAAAGTGGAATGGCGGATTTAAACCATGAAATGGATGGTGAAGATACCGTTGATGAAGAAAACGATTTCAACGAATATGATTTGGTTTTGTTTCTTCGATCTCCCTGCTCTAATTTCTCGAGCTATGTTTTTTAATTATCATTAATTTTGTCTTGCTGGTGGCAATATAAATGAGCAGCTCACAAAGATCACTGATACATCAGCTGCCCAAGCCAGGCAAGGAAAGGACATACAAGGCATTCCCTGGGATAGATTGAGTACCACCAGGGAAAAGTACAGATTGACAAGGCTTGAACAATACAGAAATTATGAGAATGTTCCTTTATCTGGAGTTTCTGTGGATAAGGTTTAGTTTCAGTTTGATTATTTTTTGTTGGGTTATAGTGGGTTAGTGGCTAACGAAAGTTTGGTGGAAAAAAATTGATAGGAATTCAAACTGGTGGGGAAGGGCGGCAATTATTATGAGTTCTTCCACAATTCAAGACTGGTGAAACCCACCATTCTTCATTTCCAGGTAAACTATGGCGTTGATAATTTTGAGTACCATTTTTTCATTCGCTAATCGTTCTCATTTGGTTATTTTCTGCTTTTAAATACAGCTTAGAAATTTAGTTTGGGCTACTTCAAAGCATGATGTCTACTTAATTTCGAACTATTCTGTGATGCATTGGTCATCTTTAGCTGGTTATCTGTCAGAGACCCTTAATTTTTCCAGACATATAGCACCTACTGAGGTATTGATGGCTGACCATTTAATGGAACCATGCCTTTTATATTAATTGGCTGTAAGATTTTTTTTTTTTTGTGGAGGTGTTCATATTGGTTAACACATCGACAATGTTCAATTCTTCTATGATGTAGAAACATCCAGGAAGTTTAGTTGAGGGCTTTGCCCAAACACAGGTCAGCACAATGGCCATCAAAGACAATTTTCTGGTGGCCGGTGGTTTTCAGGGAGAGATTGTTTGTAAGGTAAGCACACTAGTAGGAATCAATAGAAGCTTCGAATTCCAACTATCTGGTTGTTATAAGACATGATTTAATATCATTTTCAATGGTAATTGCCTGATCAAAAGTTGTCTTTGCTGATTCTCATTTTTGTTCAATTTGACTCAAGAGGAGCTTCAAGTGTGTTAGAAAGTTATGAGGGGGATCATATAGTAATATCGAGGTTATGATATCGGGTTAAATTTAGATATTATAATTACGTTACTCTTTTCATAAATAGAGGGAGAGTGGAATGATTTATGATGCTGAATACTGTCTAAATGAATTTCTCTCTACGAAGAGTTTCTTTTCCGGGCACTATTGCTCGTTGTGTTTCTGAATCCAACATTGTTGCTCCTATTTTCTATCTTTTTATTTCATCTTCATTATTGTTTGGTAGTTTTACTGCAATGCATTCATTTTCTTCTCAACAAAGTGCTACAAAATTAATATTTGGTAAGCTTTACACTTTGTGTAGCATTGTGAGAAATAGCCCACTGCTTCAATTTGTTTTCATCTTTGAAGTTTCTGTTTTCGTCATAAAATGATGGATTTTTATGTTTTTTTTCAGCGTTTGGATAAAAAGGGGGTAAGTTTTTGTGCTCGTATGACTCACGATGATAGTGCCATCACAAATGCAGTTGAAATATATGACAGCTTAAGGTAATGAATGCCTGGCAACAATTTTCTGGTCTTTCTTTTGTGCTCTTAAGCCAAAGGTGAAAATCTGTTGCAGGGGGGTGAAATGTTTCATGGCATCAAATAATGATTGTGGCATCCGGGAATATGAAATGGAAAGCTTCCAGCTTTTGAATCACTTCCATTTTCCTTGGGCAGTAAATGTATTCTCGCTTTGCATCTTAAATTTTGTTTATAATCCATGATACTCACGTTTCTTGTATGATGCAGCACACATCTGTTAGCCCAGATCGTAGGCTAATGGCCGTCGTTGGTGACCATGTTGATGGATTGCTTGTCGATTCTCAAAATGGAAAGGTATCGTTTGACACGCCGGTTTGGTTTATTTTCTGTTTACTTTGCATGTTTGCCATGAATATTGCCGATATTTTGATTATATTTGCATAATACACCCATCTTTATCCTGCCATGCTGGCAATTCCTCGTTTCAAGCATAATTTCTGCTTTAATGTGATTATGTTGTGTGATGTCTCTCACGCAACATGGCATGCCATTTGAAATAAATTGCTATTTATACTCTAATGTTTGAGGTATAAGACCTTGGAATGTTTTTTCCCTTCTTCAAACAAAACCTTCACTTTTCCGCTTCTAGCAATTTAAATGTTTCAATTTATTTGCTGATAGCTAAAAAGTAGGAGTTCCATTTGTTAAAGACAAAGAAGTTTAGATTTAGACTGTCAATGACCCCGTAGGATAATTATAATTATCCTTTACTCCTTTTTAAATATATAGTGGAACTTCGAAAATAAAAAATTAATCAGTGTTTATGATGTTTCAGACTGTCGCGACATTGGTTGGTCATCGAGATTACTCATTTGCTACAGCATGGCGCCCTGATGGGCGCATCTTTGCTACCGGCAGTCAAGACAAGACATGCCGAGTATGGGACACAAGAAACATGTCATCCCCGATCATGATCCTCAAGACCAATCTTGGAGCCGTTCGATCGCTACGCTACTCATCCGATGGTCGGTTTCTAGTCCTGGCCGAGCCAGCTGATTTTGTGCACATTTATAGCGTGGATTCAGACTACAAAAGGAGGCAAGAGATCGATTTCTTTGGGGAAATCTCGGGTGTGTCTATGAGTCCTGATGACGAGTCTCTCTACATTGGAATCTGGGATAGAACTTATGCTAGTCTGCTTCAATACAACAAGAAGCACAACTATGGATACCTCGACTCCTACTTGTAATCTCTGTATTTATAGATGAAGAAACAAGAACACGGTTGCTTCCAAGATCTCCTCTAATTTTTGTTTCATGGGATTTGATTTTATTTCAAAGATGAGAAAATTTATGGGGAGTGTTATTTTTATTTAAGATGAATTTTAAAAAGAGAAGAAAACATTCGAAAACAAGCTTCAAACAGCACACGTGGAGATTGTAAGCTGAATGATTTGGTCTCAATTATCAGACCTTTGTTCAGATAAAAGACAAACGGCCAGAAAGCATCTACTTTACAGATGACTTGACAAATTGGACGAAGGTTTCACGGGTTTGGATTGAAATAAAACCTTTTTTAATGAATGAAGTGACTTGTTAAGAACTGATTAGGTACAAAATTGAAGTTGCGTTGGCTGATAATTCAGAGAGAAAGAGAGAGAGAAAGCAGAAGAAGACAGTGAGGGCAACCCATTCCAGAGCACTGGAGTTTCCTGCATTGAGTTGTTTGACGTTGTGGTTGGAACTTGCTTCACTGAATGTGTAACTGGTTGGAACTTGCTTCACTGAATGTGTAACGTCTTGAAAATCAAATCATAATTTAAGTGTAAGTTAGATATTAATTTTCTTCTTAAAATAATGACTAACATCTTTAAAATACTTTTAAATTAGTCTTGTCATATGTCCCTTTAGTACTTAAATTCTACTAACAATTTCTTTATTTGTTACTAATAATTGTTTATATTCACGTCATAAAGTTCATCTACGAGACTAACGCTCAATAAAAGTGAATATAAAAATAAACATACATACCATGTCACAATAATTTTCATTTGATATGAACGTGTAGTTTCGTAAAACAATGCATATTTATTTCATTTCAATTTTTTTCTTATTTCTGTACTTTTAATATTTCTTAATTTATTGTGAAGACACCTGTAGCGACAAGATGACATATTGTAGCGTGAACTTCATAAACGACCATCTTTTTAAGTCTCGTCTCACAATAAATCTTGTATTTTCATTTGTTTTACTTTTTATATACGTAGACTTAATGTAAAGATATCTGCATCGGCAAAATGATGAACTTTAGGCTATTTTGAGCTGCCTCTAAAGTGAGGTTGACACCATTAAGCCTTCATCGAGGTAGCTTCGTCCGATCTGTGCTCGAAATCAAGTCTCTAGTATATCATAGGGACTGCAACTTTGTATTTTGAAAACTCATTATGTAAATTTATTTTCGCATGTCATTTGAAAAATTAATATGGATGAAATATCTATCGCATAATGTACAAAGCAGTTTCAATATCTTTATACAAAAATAAACACATGTCACACATTATATCATCGTATCATATAAAAACAAATGTTTTATTCTACCATAGTCCCATCAATTTATATACGCAACAAATCCTTTATATCATTAACATATTTTATTCTAATTTTTTTCAATATCAAGGCACACAAATCATTTATGCAATTTATATAATTAATATATCATACTTTAACTTCTTTTATTTATCACGGAAATCATACAAACGTACAAACTTCTAACCAATACTACTTACTGTATCAATTCATTATCATATTATTGAACATAATTTTAGACAATAAAATCCTAGCACTTTATGATGTAAGACTTGGAATGCTACTCGTTAGCTTAGTTTAAAGTCGCACTTGGAATGTTTCAACCAATTGATGAATTTGTATCATAAAATAGTTTCATTAAAATTCAATTTAAAATCTTATTTTTTGGGTCAAATTCAGGATCAAATAGCTTTTATTATAAAAATCCAACTGTCACTATTTTGGTACTCACGTGTTCTTTAACAAATCTACTTAATTTTGCAAAAAGAAAAAATGACAAATAAAGTCGTTAAGTATCTTGTTTTTTAATTAGTTTAACTTATTTATAATCTTATTTTCATTAATCTTATTTATATATATATTCAATATTGACAACCTAGCAATCAAAATAAGTTACCTTGAAGATATCATAGCGTAAATAAAGATTTAGGGTCGGGGATTCCTCCTTGCATGTTGGGTAATATTCGTTCTTTGTTATCGTTAGTTTTTTTTATCTACTTGCGATATAACAAAATTCTTGCGTTCTAATTTACTAGTACGAAAGAACTCTTTTTTCTATGAAAGTTTGGGGGAAAAGGGTTTGGGAGGGTATGAAAAAGGAAACAACTATCCGTATGGTTTGATTCTCATGAAAAACGTAGGTTAAATAAACTATTCTTCATGAGTCTGCCAGTCTGATCTAATTACGACCTAAACGTATAAAGACAACTTGAAAAACATATAACTTTTTCTATATATATTTGATTTACATAATTCAAAAACTCATTTCTTTATTTATACGTCTACTATGACTTTTTCATTAACATATTCTTTATCAAAGATTTCCTAAAATTGTTAAATTTCTAATTTTTTAATTCCAATTATTACTAATTTTGTGATTTATAACTTTTACTAATATCTTATTATCAAAATTCTAACATCACTTTGTCCATTTAAGTATTCATTTCAATTTTTTTGAAGGACTTAACTTCGTTAAATATCATTAAGTCTTTCGTATTTAATTATCATTCATAATTATTCATCTTTTGTTCGATAATTAAGTCAATTAGTAATTTAAAACTTAACATTGATTATTATAATATATTATTTAATTATTATTTTTATATATATCATAAACTAAATATAAATATTTATTCTTTAATGGTAATAATTTATTTTATTTAAATGTAAAATCTTTAATAAAGTCATTATTACAAATTTAAGAAATTAGAAAAAAATTATTCCCATTATCATATTTCATGATTCACAAAGCAGGAAAAATCAACCACTTTTCAGGTTCAAGAGAAGATGACGATTGAACCCAGCTGGATTTGAGTAATGTTTATCAAAATAAAATGATTAGAGCATTGCAAGGAAGAGAGAGAGAGGAAGCAGATTTGGATTTTGTGAACACAAATGCATGTCTCTCTGCCTCTGGTAGCCATAGATGAGGGATGAGAATGGTTGTCGTCTCCCTCGCACTCAGGGCAACCATAAGTTTCCCATCTGTGTTTTTTTTTCGAATTGGAACGGAAGCAAATCTTCATTCTTTCTCTCTCTAAAACGTGATTTATGAACATGAACTTGTTCACGGACCGCTCATATTGGCACAGAAAAAGCTTTCTGTATTTTGGTTGGGAATTTAAAATCTTGAGAGAAAATAAGATTTCTTTTAATGGCGGAAAAAGGTTGATACGCAGGAATCCGACAAACACAAAAACAGTCTTCATATGCTAGTGTGTGGGTGTATGTCAGATTAGCCATGTTGCCCTTTGGACTCATCTCCTCTTCCTTTCTTCTTCATCTCTCTGATAGCTTCAGAAGACATTGTATACATGGCTGTATTCTCGTCATCTCTTATTTTCGCTTTAATGGCTGCTCTGCTGCAATAGTGCTAGAAGGGTAAAAGTAGATTATGGAGAAGGCAATGGGTGTTCTCAAACTGTTGGTTCATGTCATGGTGGCGTTCATGGGTTTTCTTTCTAGTTGCAGGAGCTTCGACAATGGCGTCTCTCCTCAGTTCAACGACGACGTTTTGGGTCTCATCGTCTTCAAATCGGACCTCCAAGACCCGGCTGCTTACCTCGAAACCTGGAACGAGGACGATGAGTCACCATGTAAGTGGCGATTCATATCTTGCAATCCTGAAAATGGTCGAGTTTCCGAGATTTCCCTCGCTGGGTTGGGATTGTCGGGAAAATTAGGAAGAGGGCTTCAAAAACTGCAGTACTTGAAGGTCCTTTCATTAGCGAATAACAACTTTCATGGCGATATCAGCTCTGAGACTGTTCTCCCTTCAAGTCTGCAAAGGGTCGATCTTAGTTACAACAGCTTTTCAGGCCCAATCGCCTCTTTTCTGAACATGGCGTCGATTAGGTTCTTGGATTTGTCTCGAAATTCATTCTCAGGGAGGATTGAGGATGCTTTGTTTGAAAACTGTAGCTCCCTGCGTTTTCTCTGTCTAGCCTCGAACAAGCTTGAAGGGCCTCTTCCCAGCTCACTGTCTGGCTGCACTTTGCTGAACACCCTTAATCTGTCGATCAACCATTTTTCTGGGCAGCCAGATTTTTCTTCAGGGATTCAGAAAATGAGAAGGCTGAGGGCGCTAGACTTTTCCAATAATGGATTTTCTGGGTTTGTTCATCAGGGAATATCGTCTTTGCATTTCTTGAAAGTTCTTTTCCTGCACAAAAACCAGTTTTCAGGACCTTTACCTTCTGATATAGGGCTCTGCCCCCACTTGGAACAATTGGATTTCAGCGATAATCTTTTATCTGGGTCACTCCCAAACTCCATGAGTTTCCTCCATTTTCTGAGCTTCATCAACTTATCCAACAATTCGTTGATGGGCGACTTCCCCCGGTGGATAGGCAGCATGGGAAGGTTAGAACATCTCGACTTTTCGAGTAATAATATTGAAGGAGGCCTTCCTTCTTCAATGGGGGCCCTGCAACTGCTCTCGCATTTGAGTTTGTCAAAGAACAAGCTCTCTGGTGTTATCCCCGCCTCGCTAGCGGGCTGTCGTAACTTACGCGTGCTTCGATTACAAGGCAATGACTTCAATGGTAGCGTCCCGGGCGGATTGTTTGAGCTGGCTTTGGAGGAGATTGATTTGTCGAATAACAGGCTTCTCGGTTCGATCCCTCAAGGCTCGAGTCAACTCCATCAGTCTCTTCAAACGCTCGATCTGTCAAAGAATGGTTTTACTGGAGATTTTCCAGCAGCGATGGGCCAGTTCATCAATTTAAGACTCTTGAATCTGTCGTGGAACAATCTTGAATCGAAGATTCAGCCTGACCTCGGTATGCTAGATCAATTATCGGTGCTGGACTTGAGAAACAATGGCTTTTATGGTTCGATTCCGTCCGACGTTTGCGACTCGGAGAGCCTGCAAGTTCTTCGACTGGATGAAAATTCACTCACAGGATCAATTCCAGAAGAGATTGGAAACTGTTCCTCACTGAACCTTCTGTAAGAATCCTTTTTTTCTCCCTTCTGTTTTCTCTTCGCGATTCAATCTAGAAGACGTTTTTTTGGCTGTTTCAGGAGCTTATCCGGCAATGGTTTGAGTGGATCGATTCCAAAGTCGCTTTCGAATTTGAAAAAGCTAAGGATCCTTCGACTCGAACGCAATCAATTGAGCGGGGAGATACCGAAAGAGCTCGGAACGTTGAACAACCTTATCGCTTTGAATGTATCGTACAACAGATTAATAGGCAGGCTTCCGGTCGGGGGTATTTTCCAGAGCTTGGACCAGAGTTCTTTAATGGGAAATCTAGGAATTTGCTCTCCTTTACTGAAAGGACCCTGCAAGATGAATGTGTCTAAGCCACTCTTTCTTGACCCAGATGCTTATTCAGACCAAATGGGTGGTCACAAGCAAAGAAACCCAAGTTCCGAATCCCAAAATTCAAATCCTCATATGCTTCTCAGCGTTTCTGCAATCGTCGCCATTGCAGCAGCTATTTTGATCGCCGTTGGAGTGATCGTTATAAGCGTCCTTAACGTTTCGGTCCGAAGAAAGCTCGAATTTCTTGAAACTGCCATCGAAAGATCTTCCTTGTCTTCAAAATCAGGCAGCGAACCAAGTGGAAAGCTCATTCTGTTCGACTCGGATTCATCTCCAAACTGGGTCAGAAATCCCGAGTCCTTGCTCAACAAGGCCTCCGAAATCGGTGGCGGAGTATTCGGAACAGTTTACAAGGTTTCGTTGGGATCTAAAGGACCAGTAGTAGCGATTAAGAAGCTTGTTTCATCGAATTCGCCTCTGAATCCCGAAGAATTCGACCGAGAAGTTAGAATTCTGGCGAAGGCAAAGCATCCTAATCTGATATCAGTGAAGGGATACTACTTGAGCCCTCATACGCAGCTTCTGCTCTCAGATTACGCCTCCAATGGCAGCCTGCAAGCCCTCTTGCACGAGAGGATTTCTCCGACGCCACCTCTTTCGTGGCCCTTCCGACTGAAGATCATTCACAGCACAGCCAAAGGGCTCGCCTATTTACACCATTCCTTCCATTCGCCGATCATTCACTACAGCCTACGACCCAGCAACATCTTGTTTGACGAGAACTACAGCCTGAAGATTTCAGACTTCGGCCATGCGCGGCTTCTGAACAAGCTCAACAAGCATGTGATAAACAGCAGATTTCATAGCACTTGGGGCTATGTTGCGCCGGAATTGGCATGCCAGAGCTTAAGGGTCAATGAAAAATGTGACGTATATTGCTTTGGAGTGATCATTCTCGAGCTCGTGACCGGTAAAAGACCGGTCGAATACGGAGAAGACAGTGTCGTCATTCTGAAAGACCATGTTAGGGTTTTGCTCGAACATGGAAACGTTTTAGACTGCATCGATCCAAGCATGAGGGAGTTTTCTGAGAATGAGGTGTTGCCTGTTCTTAAACTGGCCCTTGTCTGCACCTCTCAGTTACCTTCAAGCAGGCCTTCAATGGCGGAAGTGGTGCAGATACTAGAAGTTATTCAGTCCCCAGATTCTCAAAGGATGGACATTGGAAATTCTACGAATCAGAATAGTGATTCCGGTTAAATTTTTCATCTGAAGAGCTTACAGATTCCATTTCCTTCCTTGTACGATTTTAAATGCTTTCAGCTGCTTATCGTTTTCATCTGATTCTTCATTTTCCGAAAGAAAACGGAGAGAATAATAACTACACGAACACGATTAACTACAGCCCAGAATAAAATGAATTATTAAATCAATGTTATTGAAACATGACAGGGTTCAGTTCATTCAGATAATCATTTTTCTTTCTACACGCAAAATTACAACACCACCGATTCTTGCAAACTCTACACAAAAGCAATCAAGTACCGCAAAAACTCTATACATATTTCAGTTTACGGTCGGAGATTGGGTCGGGATTTTGAGATCGACGACGAGCGGCTCGCTTGCCTGCGCAGCCATGGCGAGCTCGAACTGCCTGAAAGAAAACGAAGGGAAGGAGAATATTTCTGGAGGATTGACGCTGTCCCAGCACTTGGTTGCAGACCCATCTGATCCGATGTGGGTCACGTGCTTTACATCTGTCGGGTACCCAATTTCCATTTCGACCTCTTCTTCCTCCGTCTCTTTCTTGTGGGCTGAAAGTTTTCATCGATGAACGCAAAAAAAAACGCCATTAAAACAACTTTCTGTGATATAGAAGCCAGAGCGACAGGCTCAGACTAGAACTACACAAGCTATGTGCTGCTTACTGAATGATTGAGAGAAATTTTTGACGCTTCCAATTAATTTCAGTAGTCCACTCGAAATGTTAGACTTGGGTACGAACAGTAAACCCAAAGAGTTCTTTTCTTTCTCTCTGGACGACCTCGCTTCACCCTCCTGTCTTCCTTGTACACATAAAGGCTGCAACCCATTAGAGACGGAGATAGATAGAGAGAGAAAGTAGCCAGAGGGAGAGAGAGAGAGAGAGAGATAGATAGATAGAGAGAGAGAGTACCTGCAACAGATGGTGCCGATTCTGGTCTCGATTTTCTGTGAGGAAAAGCGGGGGAACCAAGAGCGACGCTGGAAAGAGAAGCACATCCTGATGACAGAGGAAGAAGGACAAACCTTTCAACCCGATCTCTCATCATTTTTCCTCAGAAAACGAGAAATTCAGCATCTGGAAGGCATGTAGAAGAAGATGGGCCTGATATCAAGGCTCCTGCTGGCTTTGAGACGAAGCCAGAATGATTCGAGCGAGGAAGATGAAAAACTCATTTGGTAAATAGAGAAGATAGAGAGAGCATGAAAGGGAATGTGAGTCATAATGAAGTGGGTGTGTCTGAGTTGGTAGTTAGTTCAACTGTTCAACTCAGTCTTCAATTTACTTCTCATTTCAAATCCAACCCCACATCCCAATTCCTCACCCCATCACAACTGGATCCTGCATCCAAGAACACTAAATAACTTTCCTGATCTGAAGCTATAATCCTGCATCCACCTGGATCATTGAGTGAATACCAAGGATTGTCAAAGCGGGCTTTAAGTGTTTCTTAGTTTCAAAGAAGCTGCCATTTTCTATGCTTAAACTGCTTCCTGCTGCTGATTCAGAGGCTCCAATCTCTGATTTTTCCCACCCCCAACAGATATTGCACAGATTTATTACACTTTTTTCAAACTTCTGGTGTAGAACCACGAAATAACAAGAACAATTCAGAAAAAGTAATCGCGCTATTTTACCTATTTCCTGAAAATGATTTATGTATTTTGGGAAACAATGGAGTAAATAAGAGACACAGATCACTATCGCAGCAGATTTGCTGTTTACATGCTTCCTTCCGTGTCATTTCCACAAACAGAAGCTTTCTTCCTATGCGTTTACATGGAATTGTTGATTTCTCTATGTTCTCGGGCTGAGTTTTCAGTGTTGGTAGTGCACGCCTCTAAAGCAAACATTCTGATTTTTTCGCAAATCCAACAAACTTCAGATCGACTGAACATCAACCCAGCATTGCGTGAGTTACACTGCAATGAAGTTGCTCTTTGAATGCGAGTTACCTCTTTCCTTCGATAAAAGAATGATGCTTCCATGGAATCTCTGTAAAATACACAAGCTTTCTCAATGTCTTCATCTAAAAAACAAGACAGTGAAATTGTTCAAACGCAACCGAGTTAGAAAGAATATCTCATGACCACCCACGTTCGTCTGATTGCTTCTTCATGATCCAAAACATCATTAGGAGAAGAAACACCGACCATGCCCCACTGGAATAGAAGAATTGTTTCAAATGTACATAAAAAAGAAGAAATTAGCTGCAATACCCAAACCTGTCTTGTTGCCTTTGCTTTGATACCATGTCGATCAGTTGCTTTGCGGTCTTTAACCCTACCATGCACATCAACTGTCATCCTTTCTACTCTGTGGATCATAAATTTGATGTATGCTGCAGCCTGCAACGCCAACGGATGCCGAATTGATTAGCCAAAGCGGATCATATTGAGACTCTAACTATTCAAAACAAAACAACCAAATAATTTTCCACAAAACTTCAAAATAATAATAGGAATATATTGTAATATTGAGGGCTCGTTTGTCGTAGATAAAAGAAATTGAAGGTAGTTAAGAGAAGTTAATAGAATTAGAGAGTATTAAATAGTCAAGAGGTTAATCGAAAGAGTTATTATTAGAGTGATGATCAATTGTAGAGGTATAAAGCCCTAGAAGTAAGTGTTCAAGGAATCAATGGAATGCTTTTGGGATAATCATGATGTTTAAATACTAAAACATTTGGAAATAAAACAATTTTAAATATGAGATAAACTAGGATATTTTATTATTGAGAATATTCAATTTGCGTATTTGTGGTTTTTGAATATTTGAGATATTATTTTTCGAAGATATTTGAGATTATATTTCTAGGTAAGATATTTTATCTGATATCAAGAAATATTTAGATTATTAGAAAATAGCGTTGATGTGAAACGATATTCCGATGTTGGATCGAAATACGAGATTCTAATTATGGCAAGTAAAAATGCAATACTTACTTGCCTAGATGAAATTGGACTCTACATTGCGTGTACTTGACAAAATGTATGCTTCTTGGAACTAGGAGGAAAAACTGATAAGAGATAGAAAACTATTATCTTTAATTCAACTGCATTTATCGAATAATATTTTGGAGAACATTTTAAAGGAAGAATATGCTATGGATATTTGGATATAACTAGAGGAATTGTGTATGCACAAAATACTGAAGAACAAGTTGCATCTGAAGCAGTGTTTAGAATTTCATCATTTCACGGAAGGTTCTTCAATTGAAGAACACTTAACTACGTTCAAGGAGATAGTAACGTACTTGAAAACTATCAAATGCAAGCAAGATGAGCAATATCTGATATTTATCTTATTGTGCTCGCTACCAGCTTCGTAGAGTATTTTTTGAGAGACTATTTTAGATAGTGAGATTTGTTAACCTTCAAGGATAACTATGATGTGTTGCTTTCTAAGGAAAGGATGAAGCACCTTGTAGTTGATCGAAAATTCAAGGAGAGGGTCTAGTGATTCGGGAAGAGCGACATGAAGGTTTGATAAAAGTAGTAGAAAAAAGTCCAAGAGGCTTAACAAAATCAAAGTGAATGGCTGATGAAAACTCAAGATCATTCAAAAAGTGGATTCTTGATTTTAGCGTACACGTTTCATATGTGTCGATATAGAGACATGTTTTCAACCTATGAATCCGTGGGAGAGAGTGTCGTGTTTATGAAAAACAATGCATCGTGCAGAATAGGTAGGATTGGTTCAATTAGAATAAAAATGTATGATCGAGTTGTCAGAACACTAGAATGTGCGACACGTTTTTTATCTTAAAAGAAAATTTATTTTCTTGAATATCTTGACTTGACAAGGTACAAATACATCATTGAAGGTGGAGTTGTCAGGATTAGCTGTGGTTCTCTCGTCACGATGAAATGAAAAAGAATGTCAAGAAATCTATATGTTCTGTAGGGTAGTACATTTGTAGGCGATGCGGCAGTTGGTACTTCATTGTCAAATGAAGATCTTATCAAGTTATGACATATGCGTTTAAGGCATATAATTGAGAATGAAATGAATGAGTTGAGTAAATGATTATTGTTCAATGGTTTGAGTACGACTAATATGTAATTTTGTGAGCATTGTGTTTTTGGAAAATAAAAATGAATAAAAGTCACTACAACTACTCACAGGACGAAACGAAACACTAGATTATATCTATTTGGATCTCTAGGCACCATCTTTAGTGCCTTCTCATGGAAGAGTACATTATATGTTGACATTGATCGATAATTTATCTAGAAAATTATTGGTGTTCTTTCTGAAAAGAAGAGCGATGTTTTCTCTACCTTCAACTTCAAGGAGTAGAAATAGATGATTTAAAAGTAGACATGAAAACATGTAAAATACTTTCGCACTGATAATGGGTTTGAGTTTTGTTTGAACGAGTTCAACTCCTTCTGTAAGTTAAAAGGAATATTGATGTTGTTGGCTTTAAAAGTCTTTAAAGTAATCAACTATTTTTTATGATAATTATCGTTTAAGTATACTATTGATTAACTATGTATGAAAGCTAAATTCAATTATGTTGTATGTATCTCATAGACTTAACCATTCATGTAAAATACCATCGTCGAATGATACAATTAATGTCTAACAAGTTGGTCGAGTGTTGCAGAATTTTGTTAGTTTTTCATAGAATATGTCGACCGATTAACACTTGTGACGACCGATCAAATTCCAGAGACAAATCGTATGTCGACCGATTACACATTATGTCGACCGCTACAATTTTAGAGACAGATCGTGTGCCGACCTCTTCCATCTTATGTCGACTGCTCTATGGAAAGAAGCGTGTTGAATGTCGACCGATGATCACTTGTGGCAACCGCCAAAGTTCCAGAGACGATACTTATGTTGACCGCTAAAGTTCCAGAGACGAAATTTATGTCGACCGCCAAAGTTCGAGAGACGAAACTTATGTCGACCGCCGAAGTTCCAGAGACGATACTTATGTCGACCGCTCAAGACTTATGTCGACTGTCGAAGTTCCAGAGACAGATCTTATATCGACCGCTCAAGACTTATGTCGACCGATTCGAAGCTCCAGAGAAGGACTCTATGTCGACCGCAATACCTTCAAAGGCTGATCAACTATACTTATGTCGACTGCTCCACGAATACGTCGACCGCTCAGGGACAACTACAAAGACAAACTTTCAACGGCTATTTCCTTATGAGTCTCAACGGCTATATTGATGTCGACCGCTCTCGTACATGTGTCGACTGCCAGAGCCTGAACAGCTGCAAAAATTATAAATAGTTGATAAGAAGCCAATTGGAAGAGCTGATTTCTTAGAGAGAAAAACACGTCGAAACTCTGCTAAAATCATTCTTGAGCTATTTTACTCTCTCATATCTTGTATCCACTTTTGATTATTCATTTTGTGATTGAGAGAGTCGGTTTAAAAACTGCAAATTCTTTTTACGATACTTTTGAGAGAACTTGTAAAGGAGTGACGCCTCTGAGAAAGAAGAGTAAAAAATGGGTGACGTCTCTAAGAAAGAAGAGTTTGGTTGTAAAGGTTGGATTGACACTCGTAAGCTAAATCAAGTGAAGGATCTTCAAGGAGGTACCTTGAAGCGCGGACGTAGGCAACTGTTGACCGAACCGCGATAACATATCGGTGTCAAATTATCTCTCTCTCAACTCTTTATGTTTGTTGATTGTGCTTGCTAATTGAATCGATAACCAACTCACATAGTTATTATTGTTAAATCATTGAACTAACGAAAAATTGTAATTAACATAATATGCCAAGTACTTTGAGCTTGATCCATGAAAATAACATGGCAGTTAATTCAGTGTTTTGATTTTCATAATATGCCAGAAAGATGAACTCATGCACTGAAAATGAAAAGTCAAACGATGAATCCTTTCAAAAACGGAAACTAACAATGGACAAGTGAAAGTTACCACTAAACACCGCATACGACGTTCTTGGCCTCCCATCAATAAGTATCTTTTGAAGAATTCAGTTCTCAAATCTCAACAACCAGCAAAAGCAAGAGTTACAAAACTAAATAAACCCAGAAAGATATTTATCCCGATACATAACATAACGGCAAGGTAAAATTATGATAATCCACTCGCTCAGCGGCCAAATTCAAAAGAACCAATCAGGAAATCGGCCAGCGCATACATTATCATCCAAATAGAAACCAAAATCCGATTAACGAGGATTCAATGAATCGAAAATTAGGAAAAGGTAATGACAGATGGGAAAACATAAAACAGACCCAGATTAAGAACTGGCCTTTCCGCTGCAAAAGAAATGAAACAAATCAGAAACAAATAGCGAGGAGGACTGAATCAACTTTTCTTTGTACGTAAATAGGTTTAGAAAGAGAAAGATGGCAACTTTTCCTTTCTTTTCTCTCCAAAATGATGATTTTTGGATTCATATTCAAGTAATTTGTTTATCATATTCAAGTTATTTGTTTATGGGTAAACAAGGATTTGAAACAAAACATACAAAAACGAAGTAATATACAAAAATACATATATAATATAAAAATTATAAAAATTTTGAGATGAACTTCCATAATATTATCAAAGTTGTAGACAGTTTGAAAAAATAAAAGTTCAAATCAAAATTATTTTAAATTATTTTAAGATAATATACATATTTTTATTCTTTTTATTGTCGATTAGCCAATAATATATTTTGATTTAAACTTATTCCAAACTATTTTTTAAATTTAAAAGTCAATATTATAAGAGTTCATCTAAAAATTTAAAATTTCTTGAATGATATACTTATTATTAGTTAATTAGATAGTTTTTTACGAAAAAAATTATTATAAATTATACAAATATTAAAACTTTATGAAAATTTTAAAAATACATTATAATACCATGAATTCGTGGTAAAAATTAAAATTTTCTGATAGTGTTTCCTTCGAAATTAAGAGCATATGATACATTATTTAAAAAATAGTTATAAAATTTTAGCCATCCTCGCTTAAACAGAGAGAGTATGGCTCGAACCGTCTGCCAAAGTTCAATTTTTTTGTAAATACAAGATTGATTTGCCAATTTAGCGAAAATTCCGCCAGCCGCTGGCATTTGCATCTAGTGCCATTTGGATCAGATTGGCTCCCACTTAAGGCGTCAGTCGCTCAATTGCTTTTTTTTTTTAAATGTATGGGTTTGATTTGTTGAGTTATCAAATCAAAAGCCGTTACGTTTTGTCAAGGAAGAAAGAAAAAACTCGAATGAAGCATTTAAACATATACCTATCTAGCGAGAATGATCTTTAAAAACGATCTTTCTATAAGAATGATTCTGATAAGAATGGTGGAGTGTGCATGATCAACGAGAAAGGAATATGTTTTATCTAAATGTAATTGCAGATGAGTATGCTATGATAATGGAATAAACCAAGAATAATTCTACTTCAACTGCTGGTCGGATCAAATCTCATTATTGAAAAATAAATAGTGGGGGCCGGGTGGATGGATCTTAATTTCTCCGCCATGGTCCGAGAATTTAGGGGGAAATAATCTGGAAAATGATGCGCGCTCTCTCATTCGGGGCAGGCAAGACGGTCTTGGTCCTTGTCTTCGTCTTTAGCCTTTAAAGCCGCCTCCTTTTCCTTACCCGTCCCTTGTAATCAATCTCCATATATTGCCATTTACGATCCTTCCCCCGTCAAGCTTTCGACGCCCTTCCTCTGTTTCTGAAAACCCAAATCTCAGAGAAGAGCGTTGTGCTTCGATCCGGCTCAAAAAATCATGTCCGAGGTTGTCGGGGAGGCGTGGAGGAACTATCTCCTGCAACTTCAGAAGCACCCTTTGAGAACTAAGGTTTGGTTTTCCATCTTCTTCAGATTTTAATATGGAAATCCAATTTTTACTTTGTTTGTGATTTTGTTTCTGGGTTTAGGCAATCACCGCCGGACTTTTGGCTGGCTGCAGTGATGTTATTGCGCAGAAAATTTCTGGGATAAAAAAGCTTCAGTTCAGACGATTGCTTCTCATAATGGCATGCTAATTTAGTTAGATTCTTTAGTTTCTTTAAGCGTGATTACCGTCTGGGTAGGGCGCTGCTGCTATAATATTTTGTGATTTTGGGAAGAACAAATGAACAATCTCCACCTCAGAAGAGTGTTCCATTGAGCAAAACTGAGTTTTTGGTTAAAAACCAAAACTTCAGAGCAAAAAGTAGTAATAAAAAATGTTTTTTTCTTCGTTTTTAAGATTTTCAAAGATGAAATGTGGAATTCTTTGCAGCTCTACGGATTTGGTTATGGCGGTCCATTTGGGCATTTTCTGCACAAACTGATGGATTTGATTTTCAGGGGTAAGAAAGGGAGCAAGACCGTTGCAAAGAAGGTAACTCAATCCTATCACACTGGACCCATCATTTGAAAGATGTTCTTTGCAGGAATCTGTGTATCTAAATCGAATTGAAACACAATCTGGCGCTCAGGTTTTGCTGGAGCAACTCATCTCTTCTCCTTGGAACAATTTCTTTTTCATGATGTACTACGGGCTCGTGGTTGAAGGTATTAAACTCTTCCAAACCAATCTGCTATGCACCATGTTTTGTCTCCTTAAATTAAACTCGCTGGCTGGGACAAATTGTCTCACCATATATGGTGTGGTTGTTGCTTGTATGATGAACAACTTGATGGATACTAAAACGCAGGGAGGCCATGGGGATTAGTCAGAAACAAGGTTCGAAAGGACTACCCTTCTGTTCAGCTGACTGCTTGGAAGGTTTGAAATCTAAGCCATTTATTAGGTCTTGTTCTTGGCACACCAGTCTGAGTCATGTGCTAATGTCGTGCAGTTTTGGCCTATTGTGGGGTGGGTGAATTATCAGTACATGCCTCCGCAGTTCCGCGTCATATTTCATAGCTTCGTCGCCTCCTGCTGGTATGGTGTTAGGAAGATGGAAATGAAGTTTCTGCATGCAAATCTTTTACGATTATGCTGATGAATACTTGTGGACAAAAATGCAGGGGGATCTTTCTGAATCTCAAAGCAAGAAGTGTTTCCATCAAGAAGAATTAGCATGTTATTTGAAGCTGGAGGCTCCATTGTTATGTTTAAGTATGTAGTTTCGCTGCTATTCAAAGACAGAAACCTCTCCATTTCGTCTCTGTTCTTCTTCTGTATCTTCTATTATCAGTTTCTAGTTTTTTTACTTTTAACAAATTAAAGTCAAGACTCAGATAGAGGTCAATTCAAATGTAACATTCAAAATATTGGAAGCTTCACCGGATATATTCCAAAAACCAGTAGCTGAGAAGCTCCTACAATGCGGCAATTCATCATCGTTCTCGTGCAAACTAACAGGGAGGGAGAGATGAGGGGGTGAGGTCTAGTACTAGTGGAGCCATCGAGGGAGCTGGATGGGGTTGACCACGCCAGGAATGGGGCCCGTCCGTCTTGAGGATGGTCGCCACCTCAGCATAATTTCTATGCTCTCTCGCCCGGCTTGGCTAGTCGCCGGGCTTCATCTTCTGCGACTCGGCGGAAGATTTAGCCAGCGCCAGCGGCACACCCTCCACTGGAGCGGGACCAAACTTTTCTCCAAACAAAAAGGTCGGGCTCGAGGGGGTTGCTCTGGGTCAAACTGTAAAAACTCACGTCAGCTTTTGAGGAGAGGACGAAATAAATGCTCTTTAGTCAATTACAGTGGTTGTCGTCGTGTTTCAATTTTCAGCCTTTTCTGAACTTGTTTTGCACATTGAATTTAGGTTTTTTATAATTTCTTCCTTCTTATTATAAGTTACATATTTATTAGTTTACTTATATACAATAATTATATACAAATATAAATTAATTATATTATTTGCGTCAATTTGATTAAAAAATGTGACATGATGACTGAATTTTAAAATTGCCCTTCTACTATACAACATCAGTATAAAATATGTTGCATGCAAATAATTGAGATTCCTTCTCTTGGACAATATATTCTAAGAAATTGATAAATAATTAAATAATTATTTTTATGCAAGTAGGGATGAGCATGGGTTGGGTTCTGGTCGATTTTTTAATCAACTCAACCCAACCCATTTGGTTTTTGGTTTCGTACCTAAAACCGAAGACTGGCCCGAAACCCGCAACCTCTATGACAACCCGACCCAAAATATTACGGGTTGGGTCGGTTTTTTTTTTAACGGTTCATTAAAAACTATTCTAAAATAACATCAAAACATTTACTATTACGAAAAAAAATCAAAAAACAACATATTACCTTACGAATTACGACATTGTCATTCCTAATAATTAATTCAAAAGATATCAAACTTAAACAAATAACATAACTAAAAATATCATCTAAATATTTCATGAAATATGTTTTAACTTCTCTAAGTAAAGGGCTGTTCAAAAAACAAGAGTTGCAACGTCGCCTTTGCTGAGGAAAAACATAAGTCTTCTTTAAGGTGGACGAGAAAATGATGACATTATCTTCTTCATGAAAATCTGCATATCATAAACCAATAAAATAACCAGCCTTAGACATACATAAACTAATAGAATAACTAGATACTAGGATTTCAATTAAAAAACTCCACTCAAATTGCACCGGCTTTTCAAAATCTTGCAAGATGATTTCTGCTCCAAACAACCTAATAAAGATTGTCTTCTATAATTTGTAAATGAACTAAACATTAAACATATATTTGGTGCCTCACAATTCAATAATTGTCGCCAAACTTTCTTCTACTTCTTCCTCGTTTTGTGTCAGACAACTATTTGCAGTAAGTTCTACAAAACTAATAAAATATAAAAGAGTTAAATACTAAAAAAATGATATTTGGTTGAAAGTCAACGCATCTGTAGTTAGGGATAGGCATGGTTTGGTTTGAGTCGGGTTTTTAATCGACCAGCACCGACCCATTTGGGCTTTGGTCCCAAATTCGAAATCAAAGACCGACCCAAAACCCACAATGTCTGAGACAACCCGACCCAAACCCATTTGAGTTGGGTCGGGTTGGGTTTTTGGTCCTATTAAAAAATTCTTTCAAAATAAAAACATCTATCAAAAATATCCATAAAAAACATCCATCAAAATGAAAACATCCATCAAAATGAAAACATCCATCAAAATAAAAACATCCATCAAAATAAAAACATCCATCAACATCCAAACATTTATAAAAAAAATATTCATCAAAAGAAAAATATTCATTAAAATAAAAGCATTCATCAAAGTAACTCTTCAATTCGATTTGTCTTTCATTGTTCATCATATCTTACCCTTCTCAGTCTCATCTTTTCTGCAAAATCAAATAATACAAATTTTTTATTTACATTCATCATATACAAGCTAGATGATATTTGATAAGTAGAATAATTGGTTTACCATTGACCTTCATTATTTAATAATTGTTGGCATATTTTCTTGTACTTCTCCATTTTGAGATTGACGAATGTTTGCTGCAAGTGCTACAAAATAAAAACAATATAAGAAAAAGTCAACTACTATTAAGGATATGACGTAAAAAAATGAATAGACATACCTTCGTCAATAGTTTCATAATCATCTATCACATCTGGATTAGTAGGAAAAGTTGTACGAATCCAACTTTGAGTGCAAATAATTGCTTCAATTGTCGTGGGTAATAAGAGAGTCCGTGATGAATCGATGATACGTCCACCACAACTAAATGCTGATTCAGAAGCCACAGTAGAGATTGGAATAATCAACACATCTCTTGTTATTTGACTCAAAATTGGATACTTAAGTGAGTTACATCTCCACCATACCAAGACGTCTACTTTGTCAGAGTAGACGTCAGCCTTTTCTATTAAATACTCATCAACTTCAAAATAGTACTTGAGTTATCACAATTAAGGGAGTGGTCGTAAAATGAAGAGATTGCTAGAGTAGTTGTCTCTTGTGTATCTGGTAAATTTTGATCAATCGGAGAACTTGAGCTCTCATCACCTTTGTACTCATAGTATAATTTTTCCATTAGATTATATATTTGCTTCATGAAATCTGATGCTTTGTCAACACCAAACAAAATTGATAGAAAATGCTTTAACATTTGCGATTTGCATCTTGGATCTAGAAGAACAGCTATGAAGAAAAGAGAATTGAATTTCTCAAAACTTTCCCAATATTTGTCAAGCTTTTTAGCATTCCAATAGCCATTTTTTTCAACAACTCGTTCTCCCCTTCGACATATTTTTGAATGGTCATCTTCAGCCCACATACTTCGATCATGTAAATATTGGCTGTAATATGCAATGATGCTGAAACTTTGAGTGTAGTATCATAAAACACCTTCAAGAACTTACAGAATTCCCGAATGTTAGCCCAATCTGCATCTGTTGGCGGTCCACCATCTTCCATGTCCGAAACAAAATTTTTATCACAATCTCCTAATTTTTGAAATATCTTTGAGTATTTTTCAGCATTCACTAACATTAGGTACATAGAATTCCATCTAGTAGGCACATCAGGACTTACATTATTCTTGAATGTAATTTTGAGGCCATCAATACACTTCTTAAATAGATGTAACCTTCCAGGTGAAGACTTTACATATTTCACTACTTTGCGCACTCTACTAATTGCACCTTCATGTTCTTTATGACCGTCGTTGACAATCAGGTTCATAATATGGGCAAAGCAACGTACATGGATGCATGATCCATCTACCACTAAACCTTTCCAATGTCTTAAACTTTTAACTAAATGACCAATGACGACATCATTGGAAGAGGCGTTGTCAACAGTTATCGTAAACACTTTGTTAATTTCCCACTCGAGCAAACAGTCTTCCAACATGTTTGCAATTGTTTCTCCCTTATGATTCTCAATCTGTCAAAAATTAAGAATCTTTTTGTGCAACTTCCAATCACCGTCAAGGAAATGTCCCGTCAAAACCATGTAATTCATATTTTGGTTGGAAGTCCATGCATCTGTAGTTAAACACATTTTTCTCCCACTTTTTTTTATGTACTCAATCAATTGATTTTTTTCTTTTTTGTACAAAGACTCAATATCTCTAGCAATCGTCCTACGTGATGGCATAACGAAGGACTTTTGAAAATATTGAAGCAATTCCTTGAATCCTTCCCATTCCACCATTTTTATCGGAAGTTCATCTTTAATGAGCATTCTTGCTAGGTAGATACGTGCAGTTGATTGTGTAAATTGCTCGGTAAGGTTTTCTCTATCTTCCTTAACAAAAGGCAACGTCTTTTTTTTTCCGTCAATGATAGCTAAATATTTTTTGCATATTTTTAAATGTCTGCTCATAGTTGATGTACCATTCTTTCGAGGGTGACAAGCATAAAGCCGAGAACAGTAATTGCATTCTGCTTTCGGTTCTTCGGGATCACCAATTTCCACCAATACAAAGTGATCCCAAACTTCCGATCTAAACACTCTTTTCTTCGAATTCATACTGCTATCTGTCTGACTAGTTTCACTATCTATTCCGTAGGATAACAATAAAGATTACTCTTTTCTTCGTTACCTCACTAACGACTCAATATCTGTCTGACTAGTTTTTCCTCGCCTTAAATGCCTAAGAAAAACATGCACAATGTAGGTGAAAAGTGAAAACAACATTATTACAAAAAAAGATAAAGACAGCAAAAAACCAGCACCCCAAATTCAATGTCTCAATGTCTCAAAAACAGCACCCCAAAAACAACATTAGAACCAAGATTACCCCGCATTATCACAGATTAAGACAGCAAAAAACCAGCACCCCAAATTCAATGCCACCCCAAAAACAGCATTAGAACCAAGATTACCCCGCATTATCACAGATTAAGACAACAAAAAACCAGCACCCCAAATTCAATGTCTCGATGTCTCAAAAACAACACCCCAAAAACAGCATTAGAACCAAGATTACCCCGCATAATCACAGATTAATACAGCAAAAAACCAGCACCCCAAATTCAATGTCTCAATGTCTCAAAAACAGCACCCCAAAAACAGAATCTAACCGATCGATTCGACAAAAACAGAGATTCAAGAAATTTATAGAGCTCACTTTTTCTGAAAACGAAAAACGAAAACTAAAAGCCTGAAAACAGCGATTCAAGAAAACTAAAAACAGAGGGAAGGATATAAAAGAAAAACGAAGAGAAATCAGGGTCAAGAATACCTTTGTAGCTAGTCGCGAAGGAGGCTGCGTCGGACGCCGGTCGCAGCGGAAGGAGGCTGGTCGCAACTCGCAAAACGTCGATCTAACCCTAGCAGAAAATTGAAAAAGAAAGAAGATAAATAAATATTACGGGTTTTGGGTCGAGCCTGATGTACACGACACTTTAAGCAAAAGCACGCCAAGTTACTTCCAAGGGCCGAGGGACCGTTCCGAGTGGCCGAGAAGATTGGTCCAAATGCCTACAAGATAATTCTTCCCGGCGAACCCGATGTGCTAATCACGGCCAACGTACAAGATCTTTCCCCTTATCTAGACGATGAAGATCACGATGGGGAACCCGATGATGGAGATTTGGGGGCAAATCCTCAAATACCTCCGGAGGATGATGTACAATGGGACTCCACCCCGTTGGGCCGAGAGTTTTATGCTAACTTAGTTGCTTGTTTTGCAGGAAACATAACCTCGGAGACACTCACGGAAGACGACCAAGAAAGGCCCAAGACGTCCATCACATGGTTGGACACAACCTTGACCGCACACGCCGGGCCGGACATGGCGGCCCATGACGCGAGGCGCGCGACCTTGACAGCACACGCCGCGACCGTGACCACACATACCGGGTCGGACATGGAGGCCCATGCCGCGGGACGCACGACCTTGACCGCGCACACCGGTCCGCACACCACGACGTTCACCTGGAACGCACACGCCGGGCCGGACTTGACGGCCCATGACGCCGGACACAAGACCACGGCGTGCACCATCATCGGATCTACCGGGCCACGTGACGCGGCCCAAGCCGAGACCCATTAGGGTCTCGGCCATCTTCAATAAGTGGCCGAGCGCCACATTTCCCTTCAACACTTAGAGACTTAGAGAATGAAGAGGATCAAGCCTAGACATCAAAAGGACGGATTATTAGCTCAAGACTCAGCCGATGCCGAGGCCCATGCAACACTCAAGGAAGCCCAATGCATCCTTCAACTTTGCCCGTGTCAAATCTTCATGGACAAGATGCCTTAGCTGGAAAATAACTACCAAGAGGATTTGGGGAGATTCGCACGCACAAAATCCCATGATTCTCGGAGATACGTATCACGGCCGAGCGCACCCGACAGCGCGCCCGCCAGCGCACCGCACCCGCCAGCGCGCCCGCCAGCGCAGCCACAGCGCAGCCCACCCGAACCACGACGCACCTCCGGGATTCACGTGCCAAATCATCCTAGACGTCCAATTCATCTGATGGCTTGAGATTACTAGTTCTCTAATTTTTCGTTTAGCTTTGTCTATTTAAAGAACACTAGACTTACTTGTTACTTAGTGAATTTTATCAATACAAGAGCTTTGAGTCTTTTTGATAATTCTCTCAATCGACGTTATTTCTCCGGTGAGTCACATCCGGCCAAGCTTCCGTCAACCCTTGTCGAAACCTCGGTGCGTCATATCCGATTCTTCTCCAAGGTCTACCGATTTGGATCCTTTGATTGCTCAAGCGTCCAAATCGTCCAACTTCATCTTCATCATCCGATTCATTCATAATCTGCACCATCCCAGAGCCATCATCAACCTTCCCGATCATCCGATC
The DNA here is from genome assembly GCA_003255005.1 of Begonia fuchsioides. Lineage (NCBI taxonomy): Eukaryota > Viridiplantae > Streptophyta > Magnoliopsida > Cucurbitales > Begoniaceae > Begonia > Begonia fuchsioides. The sequence goes on along the minus strand of QAOC01034541.1, from coordinate 30,383 downwards.
ATATTCACCGTGCCATCTCACTATTTCCACCTTCTAGCTTCCGCAAAACCCCACATTATCGACCATTCCATCAACCATTCACCAGAGCCAATCTAGCTCGCGCGCACGCCCACCGATCACGACGTGCAAAACACCCCGCCGTTGCACATCAGGGCCTACGGGTTTTGTAAAAATAAAAACCCGACCCAAAACCCAAACAAATAATATAAACCCGACCCAATTTTAAAAAAACCCAAATTTTACATCACCAGCCCGACCCATAAGCTGCGGGTCGGGCTAAGACTGTGGGTCGGGCTTGGGTTGCCCACCCCTATCTGTAGTTAAGGACACTCTTCGACTACTTTTTCTTATGTAATCCATCAACAGTTTTCTCTCTTTTCTGTATAACAATTCAATATCTCTCGCAATCGTTCTACGTGATGGCATAACAAAGGACTTCTGAAAATAACGAAGCAATTCATTGAATCCTTTCCACTCCACCATTTTTATAGGAAGTTCGTCTTTAATGAGCATCCTCGCTAAGTACATACGTGCAGTTGCTTGCGTAAATGGTTCATTAGAACTTTCTTTCTCTTCTTTAACAAAAGGTAACATCGACTGTTTTTTATATCTGTTTGCCAGATACTTTGTACACACCTGTAAATGTCTGCCCAGATTTGATGTGCCATTCTTTCTAGCATGACAAACGTAAAGTTGGGAACAATAATTGCACTTCGCTTTCGGATCTTCAATCAATGTAAAATATTCCCAAACTTCATACGTGAACACTCTTTTTTTAGAACTCATAGTGCTATCAGTTTGACTTGTGTGGCTCTCCATACTGAAATATTGATCAAAGTACAAGGTGATTGTATGATCATACTAACAAGTAATTACAACCAATTAAGCTACCTCGGTAGACAATAGCTTTCTAAATATGTGTAGCTAAACTTAATGGGTTAAAAATCCTTTCTTGCTCTGAGAACAACAATGCCGAAGAATTTACAGAAGCAGACAAAAATTGATTACGGGGTTCCAAAATTCAGCAAAAAAATATGTCAGCGATTAAAAATTAGGAAGAAACATACATATCTAGACATCCAAAACACAAAAAAAAAGACTGCCGAGAAGAAAGTTATATCGCAAAAAAACATGACTGCTGAAAAGAAACAGACGATTGAAAAAAAACAAGACTGCCGAAAAAAAACAAGACTGGAAACACAGGAAGAATTGGAAAAAAAACAATCATGGCGGAAGTACCTGCGAAACAATTGCAACGACTAGCGAAGAAGAAATTTATGTCGACGACGACAGAAGCCTGGCCGACGGCGAGAAGAGAATCTCAAAATCGCGACTCGGGAGCTGCCGTAGAAGGAAATGGGTAAAACTGTGAACCTAGAAAATTTTAGGAATATTTGGTGAATGAAGTTTTTTGGGTCGGGTTTGCGAGTTCAGTATAAAACTTCAACCCGACCCAAAACCCAAATTAAATTGTACAACCCGACCCAAATGGGTAAAAAACCCATTCAATTCATTTTTAACCTGACTCAAATGGTGCGGGTTGGGTCGGGACCCGCGGGTTGGGTCGGGTTGCCCATCCCTATACGCAAGGGACTGCGGAGGAAGTTTCTAATACTTTAGGACTTTTTCAAAATTTTTACTCTAAAATCTTATGATAGAATTTTTTAAATTAAAATAATATCAAATGAAATGAAATCGTTATAAGTACCTATATCTAATATCAAATGAAATCAAAACTTATATCTAGTTCACATATTTTTCTATTTCTACTATGATTTTGTGTTTGTTTTGATACATAAAATTTATAAAATATATGTTAATTTAAATAGGGAGAAAAACTAAATCGGACAGAAATGCTTTGCTCGGCTTCGTTTTGAATCTTACCAATTATTTCATCTATTTTGCTTCTGATTATTTACCAACTGAAAAATATATCTATCCCATTGAAGAATACGGAAGATAGAAAGATAAAACAATAAAGAAATAAGGACGAATTAGAAAGTTAAATAAATATAGTAACTTGAAATTAGGAGCCAAAACTCTCGTACTAAACAACGAAAATAAAAATTTATTAAATTGAGACTCTTCAACAATGCAGAAAAAGATACATGAATCGCCTTTAAATCAAATATGAAGAACTTCCCATCGACTGAACTTTGTTGACGAAATTAAAATTATCAAACAAGCAGATTGACCCAGCCAAAGCTTATAGGTAAGAACTAAAGCTATCAAGATGATATTTCAAGAATTAACTTGAAGAATATTGAATTCTTTGTAAATAATTTAAGAGAAAATTCTCTCTAAACACTTAGGGTGATTAATAATAAAAGTTGGTTTCCTTATACTAGATTCAATGTCTTTCAATAGGCTACCAGATTTCCTAAACTACAACTAAAGTAATAAGAAAATAGAGGAAACAAAATAAAACATTAGGACACATAAATTAAATAGGAAAACAACCATTAGTAAATTTAAAATATCAAAAATAATATAATAAAAGTAACATAATTTTCGAAAATATGTAAGAGACCGGCACTTGTTTTTTTATGTATTTCTATNATAAAACATTAGGACACATAAATTAAATAGGAAAACAACCATTAGTAAATTTAAAATATCAAAAATAATATAATAAAAGTAACATAATTTTCGAAAATATGTAAGAGACCGGCACTTGTTTTTTTTATGTATTTCTATATTTGAATGTAAAAATGATGTTCGAATTTTACAAATTTTATGTTTCAGCACGTTCTGAGAAGATCTTGAAGTGATATACAATTCACAAATAAAAAAATTTGAAATTTAATTTGAAAGATTGTGAAATTGACCTATTAATGGTTGGAAGTCAATTTTTATGACGTGATTTATGGAAAAAATTATAGTCTTTCCAATTCTCCAATCCTTTACTTATTTGAAATATGTTATGTTTCACCTTATATGAACCATGCGAGAAAATATATAGAATATTTAAAGTTAAAATAACTCACTGTATTGTGTTGCGCAATAAAAATAAAAATACTGTAGGAAGATTTAAGTGAAAATAGAGTCACTCGCAGACTCTAACCATACTATGTATCATACGCAACAAAACAACGTTAGAATCTAGGCACTGTTACTTGGATTCTCGACATTGGAAGGCAAAGTTATTCCTTGAAGGTTGCAACATGCTCTGACTCTGATGGACCTAGTTGTGAGTGCATGATCTGAGAGAAACTAAAAGGTGTGACCACGTGGGGCCCGGACGATTTAGGCTGTGACAGACGTGGCGGTGACCATGATCTGATGGACAATTTAGGCTGCCATTGATAATAGCGGAAGCTTCTGAAGGACAAGCAACAAATGATCGTTTTGTTCTCGTAGAGAAATGGGGTCTTCAGAGGGTTATTAATCTTCGAACCCATGATTTAAATCCAGCAAGAAAGATGATATGGATGGCAACGAACACTGTCGTAGTAAAGGTGAGATTTTTCTTGAAATTGAGTAAACAATGCATTCGTCGCGAAGATACAACTAATCTTGGTCGATTAATCTCGACCGTCCAAATCGAATACATTCCCACTCGGAAAAATGTAAGCTTTGTTTTCATGTGCTTGTTTCTTTCTCGGCTGATAGCTTCCTTCTTCTCCAAACCCTCAAAGTTCTTCTCGGAGTGGAGGAAGGTAAAAGCTTTCGAGTTTTTCCGAAGAATAGGAACAACAGATTGCCATGGATTCGGATCAGGGAAAGCTTTTTATTGGCGGAATTTCATGGGAAACCTCGGAGGAGATTTTGAGGGATTACTTTAGCAATTATGGGGATGTTTTGCAGACCATAGTGATGAGAGACAAACTATCTGGTAAGCCCAGAGGTTTTGGATTCGTGGTCTTTGCAGATCCTTCAATCATCGATCGGGTTCTTCAGGATAAGCATACAATCGATGGGAGAACGGTGAGGATACCCCCTATATTTTTCAATTACTGCGGATTTTTCCGTCTGATCATAAGTTGATGTCCTTTTCCTACTTATTTTAGTTCTTTTCTGCACTATGATCTTCTTGAGAACTTCTAATTCCTGTTTTGTTTGTATTGTGACGGTATCCTTGTTTTTCGTTCTTTTTCTGTGGCTATTAGAGCTTTTTTCACCTCGCTAGCCTTTAATTTAATTATTTTTGTTTTCGTATCAAAAGGTTTCAGCAGCTAATTTTGTTTGTTGGTCAGAAGAAAACTTAAATGCGTGAAGCCTTTTTGTTTCACATACTCTTCTCTGCGTACCTTTGAGAATGAAATATTGCTGAAACCACACCCGCCTTTTTCTTTACCTTTACTGAACTTTTCCCTTTGGAAATCTTTTATAATTTTTTTGCTGTTTTAGAAAACACTCTGTTGTCACAAATAATTTTCATGTTGTTTTGGTTGGTTGTAGATTGTTAATTGGTAATGGAGAAGAGTGTCCATACGATCTTTCCTCTGCCATATGGATGGGGCTAAAACAGAGGGGATTAATATATTTTCTTATACGTCGATGTTTTGGATATTTGGAACGATGTGTTGTAGACCTATTAGGTTATGTGAGACTAACGGAATGCATGGAATAAAATAATGAGCTTGATGACAGTAGTTCTTGCAGCTTCATAAATCATGTTTTTTAGATATTGTACATTTTGTATCGTTTCATTTCATTTTAGATAAAACTCTCCAAGAGACAACATACTGGGAGCGTGTATGTGTTTTGTATAATTACACATCTGAAGTTGATGCAAGGTTTCAACGTTTGTATGAATTAATTGAAGTGGCTTTTGTATATGATTAGCTTTGGTTCACGCTCAAATATATTTTTCTACATTTCCCATTTTTTATTTCCAGGTTGATGCCAAGTTGGCCATGTCAAGGGAGGAGCAACAAACTTTTACCAAAGCAGGGAATGGTAGGAGTGTAGTTAGTGGTGGAAATATGCGGACCAAAAAGATATTTGTTGGAGGACTGCCTCCCACTTTGACCGAAGAAGCTTTTAAGCAATACTTTGAGATTTATGGCGATGTTACTGATGTAGTAGTGATGTATGATCAAAATACTGGACGACCAAGAGGGTTTGGATTTATTTCTTTTGATACTGAAGAGGCTGTTGATAGGGTTTTACACAAGACGTTTCATGATTTGAACGGGAAGCAAGTGGAAGTAAAGCGAGCCCTTCCAAAAGATGCCAATCCTGGTGGAGGTAGTAGGGCAAGTGGTGATATTTCATTCGGCGGTGGATATAATGGCAATGCAAACTCATATGATGGTAGATTGGATTCCAATAGGTACATGCAGCCTCGAGGCTCTGGTGGAGGTTACCCACCTTATAGCTCTGGTTATGGATATAATCCTTCAAATAATGGTGTTGGTTATGGTAATTATGGTCACTATGGAGGTGCTAATACTGTCTATGGTGCTCCTGCTACCTCCGCTTATGGAAATCCTAACATACCTAATGCTGGTTATGGAAATGCTCCTCAAGGTGGGCCTAGAAGTTCATGGAACACTCAAGCTCCATCTGGGTATGGGCCTATGGGTTATGGGAATCCTGCTACTTGGGCAACTCCAGGTGGCAATATTGGAGTTGGCAGTGGAGTTCCTACTGCTGGAATGGTTGGTCAGTCCCCTAGTGCTGGTGGCTTTGGAAATCAAAGCTATGGATATGGTGGGTATGGAAATCAAGGTTATGGCTATGGTGGGAATGATGGAACTTACGGTAATCCATCTGGGTATGGAGCTGTTGGAGCACGGGCTAGTACTACCCCTAATAGCAGTAGTGGTGTTCCAAGTGGGGGAGAATATCAAGGAAATGGCGGTGGCTATGGAGACACAAATAGTAATCCAGGTTATGGGAATGCAATGTGGAGATCTGATCCATCTCAAGCATCTGGAACTTATGGGTCTCAGGTAAATGGTCCTTATGGTGGACAATTAAGTAGTGGATATGGCAACAATGCTCATGGCCACCAGGTCCAACAACAGTAATATGTTCTCTGGTGTATCATTCATCATGTGATAAGTCTCTCTCATTTGCTGGCTGAGCTACTGGATTGGCTGACGTCAAGACAATTCGGGACTGGTGGGATTTGCTTAGATCCCACGATATTTAATTTTCTAACTTTTAATAACTAGTTGTTTTGGAAGAAAACTTGATGCTACTCGTTTTAGTTATTGCTTTGGAGTGTAGTTTGAAGTTATGCTTTACTATAATTATCTGCTAAGTAGTAGCTATATCCTTGCGTTTTTGGCATTTCGTATCATTAGATCAATATTAACTCTTTTATAACCTTTTTTTGTTTGTTGGATTGATCTGCAGTTTATTGTTGACACCTTACATGTCTTCTGTTTATTGTTTTCTGGATAACCAATAGAAGCTGCAGGAATGTTAGTGATAGACACTCTTGATGTGCTAGTAGGAAGATGAGGAGAGGTTTTATAGTGATGCAATGGAGGCATGAGTATAAATGATTAGTGAATAGTGATAATGGTAGACTGGTAATTGACCTTTGGCAATGGCATAATTATTTCCCCCCGTATTTGCGCTTGTGTTGTACAGGAGGAAAGATGGAATGGAGTGATTGGCTGAACACGAGCATCAAAGTGGGCCCGCGACTTTGGAGTGATCAGCATGGATTGGAGTTTAAGGACTGGATAGACATAAAGTTCTCCAACCAGGCTTTTCCAACACAAATCGGAGGATTGGGCTGTCTGATGAGTGAGGTGAATTATTTCGGCATGTTAACTCAAGTAGTTATAACCTGGATCAAGAATTCAACTTGGGTAGGCTGCCTACCTGTTTTTTAATAGATAGTAAGTAGATGGTGGGTGATTTAAGGTTGTAGGTGTTAGAAATAGCTTGTTGTGTGAAATAGGGAGACATCTTTACTTATATTGTGGCTTTTGAAATCGAGGCCAAATACCGAGTGATTTGATGTTATGACCCTCTCCCGCGCTTTACTCGGGGTGCTTCACTCGAGCACACTTGGTTAAAGGACTTTTACCCCTAGAGTACAGGTAGTTCAAATCCCCCTATGATGAAATGATTGGAGATCGAATCTTGTTGTCAAGTGGAATGAGTCACCCTTTGTTATGATTCTTTTTGTCTCGAGGGTTCTGATTGAGTAGAAATGATGACTTGGAGAAGGCCAGAGTGAAGCATCTCCAAATAAAGTGCGGGAGTGGGAGAGTGTCGTAACATCTAATAGTCAATTGTACATCAATTTGACATGATTCTCATTACCATTCCTCTCTTTCCATTTTGGTAGCATTCTTCGCTAGATTCGGTATGGTATTATGTTTTGGTTGCTAATTTTGTGCACTGCACAAGCGCATTCCTCTAAGTCTTCAGACATGTTATTTTTCTATTCTCAATCAAAGTGTTTGGTTTTATTCCAGGGCAAAAACCAAGCTCATCAGACCCTCTAATGGAAGAAAAAATAGAGGGTGCTGGCATTTCGACCTGGTTCTCACATTTGCTGTCAGTCGAGGATGATGGTAGCTCCACCTCATCTTCATAAGATGGATTTGATAAGGCAACAAGTGCAGTGCCCACAAAACAATAATCGAAGCTTATTCTTTTCACTGCTGATGCAGAAGATCAAAGTTAGTGAAATATGTGTAAACAGTATCATGAAGAAGAATCGCAAGTACATTGATTGACCTCGGATCGAATTCTAAGACCTCAGCAACCCATGTTTTCCTGCATCTGGTTCCTAACTTCAACAAGAACTCAACCAGAAAGAGAATCAGAATCAATCAAACAACCAATTCTCGCGAGATTCCGGTGAATGGACAGAAATTGAAATTACTTCTGAAGAGTAACCTCAAGAGTGAAATATAAGGGAGACCAAACCCAGTTTTTCGCAGGTCAGAAGTAGTTTTTTTTCTGAGACTTTCCCAGCATTGCTGATGTGTATTCCAGCTTGTGCCACCAGCTTAGCCTGGCCTGGTGATTTTGGCCGCTGAATCCCTTCCACCATCGAATCAGATTCTCGGAACAGCATACAATCAACCCGAGAGTCAGTAAATTCAAGAGAAGAACAATTGGATGCGACTTCTGTTAATCATCATAGGTACAATAATTTCATATTTAAAGACTGGAATCATGTTCAATTTTGATTCGATACTCAGTAGCAACTGCAAATGAAAATGGCCTTCCGTCCAACAAAATAGCTAAGTGTATATAGGTTTTGACAAGGTCTTACTCAAGATTCAAAATTCAAGGGCAAAAGATTCAAAATTGGACAAGGTAAAATTGAACCATCTGCTGAACCAATCTGCCGCCTTTCCTTCATATATGACTTCTCTAAATGAACTGCTACTTTAGCAAAAATTACAAGAACCAACAACTGTTTACCAGCACAATTTTTAAGGTCCTAAACAAACGTGATTCTCCATCAAAACCAGATCCAAAAGGAGATTATGTAAAGAATGAGAAGCCATACAGTTCAATCCATCTCTATCTCTAGAGATGATCGCATCAACATGGTCTCCGATGCAAGCAACTGCCCACCACCTTCGCCGGAGCTCAACTTTCGGTGATATGCTGACAGTCCAAACATAACAAGACTCCCGGCCAACACGCCAACGCCATGTATGGTGAACAACAAATTCATCAAAGAAACACCCCTCAATGCATTCTCCTCAAGATCACACTGGACACTGGCCGTTGCCTGCGCCGGAAATACGCTCATTTTCCTGCACCCTTTGACCGAAAATGTATCAGTGTATAGCGACAATCCGGCTTGTAATAACCAGGTACCTTTGAAGACCAACAACGAAGATAGAAAAAAATCGGCAAAGAACGAAGATGGCTTGAAAGATAAATAGAAGCAAGAAAATGCGCAGATTAGTGTTAATCCGCCTAACAATTGATAAACAGAAGTTCCTAATCCAGAAATTCCATCACCAATCACTGAATACTCGACGAGAAATGCGATTCCGGCAAAGACGAACAGGAAACTCTCACTAACGAGCAAAGGGTTGACGATTTCCCGGAAAATGATCAGAAGAATCAGTACCCAGAAGATAAAATCTGCAGCGGATTGATGGAAAAAGGAGAACCGGTATGAAGGATGTCCCGACAAGGAGAGGAAAAGGAAAATCTCGCTGAGGGAGGAAATCGGGAGGATTAAAATTAGGGCGTACAGATCAAGGTTTCTCCATCTGGGTTCGGATAAATACCAGGTCTTAGACCGGAAAAGAGATGGGTTGTTGAGGTAGAGGGAGGAGGAGCAGAGGAAGCGGCGGACTCCGATCGGAATGAGGAAGAGAGAAGCGGAGAGATGGGCTGCAAGGGACGCCATGATTTGACCCTCTTTCTGTCAATATTTATACTCATTGGCTCCGCAAATGGGGGTCGAATGGCTTAAATTAGCCAAGACATGAAACTTCTGAGCCAGAAAGAGGCGGAACTTTTTTCAGGGGAGAAAGAACGAAGAAGAATCCACGAGTTCTCCATGAAAGAGCTCAGTGTACAGCACAAAACCCTCCGAAGTTTTCGGAGAACAGCAGAAACTGAAGGGGTGATTCTAAAGCCCACATGGCAGCGTGGATTGCAGAGCAAACAGAAGGGTAGGGACCCAAGACGAAGAGGGAGAAGCTACTAGATTCGTAGATTGTGATGGTGGTTTTTGCAAAGAAAATGTGTGGCTCTCGACTCCTATTGAACTCTTACCCATATTCCATCCATTTAAAGAATCAAAGGCTCTCAAATTTACACCAAAATATTCCTCTTCAAAAACCAAATAAACCCCATCACAGATTCGAAGAAAACGAAGAAAAAGCCTGGACTTCGTTTCCGCCTGAAACCTGCTAGAGAGGAAGCCCGGAGAGGCCTTTTCATCTACTTCTTCAATGGCGGTTTCGATTTCTGCAACTGGGTTGTCTTCTTCCTTTAATGGAGGATGGGGATGCTCGATGGTGGGCGAGGACTACAGCGCTCTAGCCAAATCAGTAAGAGTCGTCCATGGCGTTCCAGTGGGCAAGGGAGTGAGAGCGCAGCCGATGATGAAGAATGTGAACGAAGGAAAAGGAGTTTTCGCCCCTGTCGTCGTGGTTGCTCGGAATCTCATCGGCAAGAAGCGCTTCAATCAGCTCAGAGGCAAAGCCATTGCTCTCCACTCACAGGTACCATCTCTCTACACCTGAAACTTCGTTTGACAAGAATCAAGTAGCCACTGTATCAACTATCAAGCACCGGAAAACTACTCAGAAAGCAAACAACCCCAGAAACTGAGAGAGAGCAGTTCATAATTCGTTGTTTGGTTGAAATGGGAGCGCAGGTAATCACGGAGTTTTGCAAAGCAATTGGAGCAGATGGAAAGCAAAGACAGGGATTGATTCGGCTGGCCAAAAAGAATGGAGAAAAACTTGGATTTCTCGCATGATTTCTTCGTCTTCCCAAACAATCTTGGCAAAGCCATCCACCTGCTTGTGAGAAGTATACACTTCTTCAATCCTGGAAACACCGTGTAAAACCCCATGCCTTGTTCCTCTGTTAATGCACAGTGTGACATTTTCAGTTCAAGAATAGGGATGAACATCGAAAACATCCTCCTCTGACAATCTAGAGATGACAGGCAACTCTTGTAACGGATGTTGCTCACTAAATGGACATTAATCAGAGACAAGAAACAGATAATGCAATGGGTAAACACCATCTCCATCATCAACATTAGTCATGTTTTCACTTCCACTTAAACCATGAGCTTTATGCTAAAAAAGTAACACTTTTTTGTCTAGGGGTGCTATTTTAAATTTATCTCGAAATAAAATTAAAATCAAAATTCACAATTTTAGATTTTTAGAATCGGAAATGAAACTAACGTTTCTCTTACCGTTTTGGTTTTAACCTAAATTTATTAAAAAAAATTAATGACATATATTTTTTATTATATTTAGGTTGGATTTTAAGTAATTTAGTAGGTTTATAACATGTTTTTGAATTTATATTGAGTTTTATTAAGTTTTGAGTTGTATTCTACTTAGGGGTGGGCGCGGGTCNCGATACGATAAATAGTGTTTATTGTAACACGAATATTGTCGCGTTTCAAAGGATAGCTACGATAGAATGAGAAATGATCCAACACATTATGGAACTCTTTTCATGTAAATGTCATCTATAGAGTTTACACTAGCAATGCCCAAACTACCAATGAGTTCAACTAGGGGTGGGCGCGGGCGGGTTTCAGAAAATCTTTACCTGACCCTAACTCTATAAGAGAAAAAAAAATTACCCTATCAGGTTATGATTGATAGATTACCCAAACCCGACCCGACCCTGTTCTTATCGGGTCAATACAGGTCGGGTTATCAGGTCATCAACATTAAATCAAATTAAATCCATTCAGATATAAAATATCATTCAGCATGGTAAAATTCATCAATCGATAATACATATATATTATATCAATATAAAAAAACTATTCATCAATCGACCATTCTACCAAACAATCAAAGACAACATTACCTGAAATCTATTCAATAATCATCGGCAAGTTGTCGCCTTCAGCTAAGTTCACAGTCGGTGAGTCAATGTCAATACCAAGCTCGGCAAAACTATCAACAATTTCAGAAAAAGAAACATAATAGATCAAAAAAGTTATATTTCAATTGTAATAAGAGTAATGAGTTAACTTATGAGATAAAAAAACAATGTACCTTCATTAATTATGTTATAATGTTCATCTTCCTCGCAATTCTAGGAACTTGGAGATTTGGAAAGAAGCCAACTCTGAGTGCATATTAGAGCTTCTACTGTCTTCGGTAAGAGAGAGGTTCGAAAAGAGTGAACAACCCGACTACCGCAACTAAATGCAGATTCTGATGTGACGGTAGAAATAGGCGTAATCCACACATCCTTCGTTATTACACTTAAAATATGATATCTAACAGAATTCATCTTCCACCACGATAGAATATCAAAATCCTCAGAGTATGTTACTACTTTCTCGTTTAAATACTCATCAATCTCCGACATCCTACTACTATCCTCAGAATCGGGTACTGATTTGTAAAACGAAGAAAATAATATATTAGTAGCACCAGATGACTTTCTTAAAGTCTAGGTAGATGTTGTTGCACTTCCATTATCACCTTTATATTCCAAATATAGACGGTGTAAGACAGTCTCAATCTTTAGTGAAAACTCATCAACTCGGCTGTCATTTAACAGTAGTGAAATACAATATCTGAGCATGATTTTTTTGCACCTTGGATCTAGTAGAAGAGCAACAAACATGAGAGCATTCATCATATCAAAGTCGCCCCAGTACTTTTTGAATTTCACTTGCATGCTTTTAGCCATGGTTTTCAACAAGTCATTATCACCGATGGCATAGGCGTCGATTGTTAACTTCAACTTACACACTTCACTAATATAAACATTCGAAGTCACATAAAGAGATGCAGAAACTATCAACGTTGCATCAAAAAAAGCCTTTAAAAACTTACAAAATTCTCGAATTGTTGCCCAATCATTTTCGCCCGGAGGCCCTTCTTCACCAAAAGACATTAAATACTGAATATCGGTCTCACAAAGTTTTTCAAATGCCTTTTCATATTTTCTACATGATCTAACATCAGAAAAGTCAAATTCCACCGAGTCGGAGTGTCACTCGTAACATTACCCGTGCAGGTGATTTTCATCAACTCTATCCAACTTTTAAACTGTTGCAATCGTCCAGGTGAAGATTTAATATATTTAACAGTCTTTTGAACTCGTTTAATTGCAGGTTGATGCTCTTTCAGGCCGTCATTAACAATTAAGTTAATAATGTGTGCAAAGCATCTTATGTGAAGACTTTCTCCATTCAAAACCACCTCTTTCCATTGCCTCAAAATTCGCATCAAATAAGAAATAGTCACGTTATTCGAGGATGCATTATCTACGGTGATCGTGTAGACATTCACAATCCCCCATTCATGCAAACACGTCTCAATCATCTTTCCAATTGTCTCGCTTCTGTTGTCGTCAATCTGGCAAAAGTTTAAAATTCGTTTGTGTAACGTCCAATTACTTTCAATGAAATGTCCAGTCACGACCATATAGTTTATGGTTTGACTGGACGTCTAGCAATCTGTGGTCAGACAAATGACCACCTCTTTCCAGTAGGGGATACTCTGGTTTCTAGAAGATTCAAAATGGAATTATCGAGAGGAATTATTTCTCCTTTTTTNATCCCTTGCAACAGTTCTCCGAGAAGGCATAACAAAAGACGGTTGGAAATATCTGAATGCTTCCTTGAAGCTATCTGATTCTACTAATCTGAGAGATAGTTCATCTTTGATCAACATTTTTACTATTACTTCACGTCCACCTTCTTGAGAAAAAAAAGAGGCGCTGGATGAGGAGCTTTCTGCCTCTTTTTTCGTCGGAAATATCAACTTCTTCTGCTTAGCATCCTGGGTAGATAAATATTTTTTGCAGGATGACAAATGTCTTGACAAGTTTGATGTACCATACTTCCTTGAATGACAACCGTAAACCGCACCACAATATTTGCACTCTGCTTTAGGATCTCCAGAAGAAGTATCGATCAATGAATAATGTTCCCAAATTGTAGATCTCAAAGCTCTTTTTTTTATTGCAACATTTGTATCGGTTCCAGTGCTCGACGTACTTGTCATCCTGCAAAAGAAAAAAAATTCAAGCAAAAAGAATGAATTATGATACAAAACATAATTGAAACCTAGAGGAAAAAAGAATGAACTATAATAATCATGCAAAAATGAAAGACTCCAGTGGCAGCCGGGAACAAAATCTCTAAATACACTGATTAAGGATTACAAAAATATGATAACTACAACAAAATCTCTAAATAAAAATCAAAGACCGCTAGAAAATTTAGTTGCAAAATGATTGGGTTCGTACACAAATTCGGGCTCACTTTGCTGGTTTATGTCATCAATTTCATAATTGCACACACCAAATTCAAGGTGAAGCAATAAAAAAGGAATGAAAATCTAGTAGTTTCCTATGGGAAAAAAGTATAAACTTATGCCTTTTGAAATCAAGTTTGCCTAAGTTAAACAAAAAAACAAACATCTATGAGACCCCCTTGATGAGATGGGGAAAACGCAACTACAAATCTAAATAATTTACCAAATAATCAGCAAGCTACAAAAAATTATTGTTAAACGGAAAAAATGGAAAATGGTGAAAATGGTTCAAACCTCATGGCCAGTTGGTGACCAGCTTGAACACAAACAATGCAACACCCAAACCCCCTCATTAGAAACCTTAAGTCATAATCTTCCCAGATCCAGCAAACAAAGTAAAATAAACTATTGATTCTAGATTTAAACTGACATAAAGATTTGAAGTGGAAAAAGTTGAACTGTACAAAAGACGTTGGGTGCCATTGCAGAGAAGCACTTACGCGAGGCTGTCAAACATTGGTCATTATAAAGGAGGACAAGTTATCCCCAGCTGCCAGACTTTAGTAAAAAAT
>QAOC01034541.1:0-15722 GCA_003255005.1 Begonia fuchsioides | reverse complement strand
GTTTAATGGCAGGTTGATGCTCTTTCAGACCGTCATTAACAATTAAGTTAATAATGTGTGCAAAGCATCTTACGTGAAGGCATTCTCCATTCAAAACCACCCCTTTCCATTGCTTCAAAATTCTCATCAAATAAGAAATAGCCACGTTATTTGACGATGCGTTATCTACCGTGATCGTGTAAATATTCACAATCCCCCATTCATGCAAATACGTCTCAATCATCTTTCCAATTGTCTCACCTCTGTGGTCGTCAATCTGACAAAAGTTTAAAATTCGTTTGTGTAACGTCCAATTACTGTCAATGAAATGTCCAGTCAAAACCATATAGTTTATGGTTTGACTGGTCGTCCAGCAATCTGTGGTCAGACAAATCCTTTGCCTACTATTCTGTAGAAAGTCTTTTAGTTGTGTTCTCTCCTTCTTGTATAATAACTCAATATCCCTTGCAACAGTTCTCTGAGAAGGCATAACAAAAGACGGTTGGAAATATCTGAATGCTTCCTTGAAGCTATCTGATTCTACTAATCTGAGAGATAGTTCATCTTTGATCAACATTTTTACTATTACTTCACGTCCACCTTCTTGAGAAAAAAAAGAGGCGCTGGATGAGGAGCTTTCTGCCTCTGTTTTCGTCGGAAATATCAACTTCTTCTGCTTAGCATCCTGGGTAGATAAATATTTTTTGCAGGATAGCAAATGTCTTGACAAGTTTGATGTACCATACTTCCTTGAATGACAACCATAAACCGCACCAGAATATTTGTACTCTGCTTAGGATCCTCAGAAGAAGTATCGATCAATGAGTAATGTTCCCAAACCGTAGATCTCAAAGCTCTTTTCTTTGTTTCAATATTTGTATCGGTTTCAGTGCTCGACGTACTTGTCATGCTGCAAAAGAAAAAAACAAAAAATTCAAGCAAAAAGAATGAACTATTTCTTGATCATTCTGTTCAGTTTGCGAGAATAAGAAAGTTTCATTGATTAGTCTACCTAAGTTCAGTTTGAATGAAAACTAGCATTATAAATCAAAAAACACTAATTCTATAATGGGGATAAAAACAGGAAGAATTCCATTGCATATTGCCAAACAGTATTAAACCAAAAGCAAAATTGAGTTTTTGTGTGAATTCGACTCGGTCAAACCAACTAAGGAAACGGAGTGACCATTATGAGCGAAAAATGACAGACATTTGTAAACTTTTACTAGGGGATTATCCATTTTGCTAATGACTCAAAGTAAATAAAGTTGTTTTGATTAAAAAAAATGGTTTTGTTTTCCCCGACCCCTAAGCTTGGAGGCTAAATTGCACTTAACTTAAAAGAACTAAGAGCTTGTAAAAATACGAACAAAGATTCGCAGCAAGTACTCATCGGATTATAGAATGAACCAGTCATCAGGCCAATGCCTAAGACAAACCTCACGGCTCACATGCATAAGTGAGTCTTTGCAATGATTGATAGTCTTAAAAACATTTGCACAGCCTAAGAATGAAAAAAAATGAACACTTTTAGAGTTATCTCCATTACTACACCTAGAAGTTTACTAAATAAACCAGATAAACAGGCACAACAGAACACTTTTCGCGGCTAAATCCACTAAAAAAGACTAATCTTAAGGCTTTGAAAGCTTGATTATGATTATCGGAAACTCCACAACGAATTGAAGATAGCTCTTAGCTCGCGTTGATTCTTCACCGGATGGATGGCCTTCGTGACTTCGTCTCAGACTCTCGTCTCATGGGGGCAGGATAACCTAGAAGTTTTAGGTTATTTTTTATAAAAAGAGCAGCTAAGGGGGCGGGTAATTTCGGGTCAAGGCGGGTCTTGCGGTCGGGTCGGGTAATTACCTTAACCCGACTATAACCCGCAAATTTAAATGTTTTACCCGTTACCCGACCCGACCCGACCCGTATTTCTCGGGTCGGGTAATTACCCGCGGGTCGGATCAGGTTTGCCCAGCCATAATTCTACTCGATTTTAAAATTTTTTTAGCCCACGGTCTGGGTTTTATAATTTTTTATTCATGAAGACCGGAACCGGCTCATAAATCATATTTTATTTTAAATTAAGACCAAAACTGAATTAAAATTGATAGTTTTTGTCAAATTTACTATCTCAATCTAGTTTTGCCTATGCTTAGTTTTCTGCCTCCCATGCTTGATCTTCCAACTTGAGGTGAAATGAATCTCTTATAAATAAAAAAAAGTATTAAGACCCAGAAATCAGTTCATCGAACAATTGTCTTTCATCGATCCATCTGATAAATTAACTCCAAACATGAATTCAGGTGTCAGAAACTTTATGCCCTCAGGAAAACAAAATGATCTGCACATTTCTGTCCCTTTCAGTATGTTCAACACATGTACAATCCTTGATGTGCAATGGCCAAGCACCATCGCACAACGACCGACTACCATCTCGGATCCCCCGACGCATCGTCCCGACCTCCAAGTTTTATCTAACTTAGTTGCTATTTTTGCAGGTAACATTGACCTTGAGAAGCCCTCGGAGAAAGATAGAGGGCAGCCAAAGTACTTGTTCGAATGGAAGCTCGATGATCACAATGCGCGCACGCCCACCATCAAGACATCGCGCCCAGCACGCGAGCCAACTACCGAGACAGCGCGGCCAGCACTTTCACCCACTATCGAGACAACACCAACACCCGCGTTCAGCCTTGCGCGCACGCTTACTTTGGCAACAACGTCGCCCGCGCGCGCACAACTTAGCAACACGCCAACAGCACGGCCCGCGCGCGCAGGACTTAGCTTCACGACAGCAGCGTCGCCCGCGCGCGCACCACTTAGCAGCACTCCAGCAGCGTCACCCGCGCGCGCTCAACTTAACAACTCGTCAGCAACCGCGCGCACCCCAGTAACAATGCGCGCGCACAAGACAGCGTCCAGTAGGCCAACGATCGCAACCGAGAACACAACGCCCGGCCGGCCCACGATCGCAACCAAGGACACGTCCGAGGCTGCCCAGCCCACTCGATAGGCCCATCGGCCATTCTGTAAGTTTTCCTGAGTTTTTCTAAGTCTTAGAATAAGAGAAGGAACCCTAAAGGGCCAGCCGCCTTCCATATAGGGAACCACCCCCATGGGCCTTAGGCTTGCCTTATAGGGAACCTTCGGCACTCTATATAATGTGCCCCACCCGCTTGTATTTCTCAGTGAAGTTTATCAAATAAGAGAGCCTTGTGCCTTACTTGATAGCCATCATCCGACCCTTCTTCTCCGGTGAGTCACATCTGGCCAAGGAGCGTCACCCCTCGTCGAGCGCACGGTGCGTCACATCCGAGCGCCCCCTCGAGGTCTACAGAGCTTAGCCACTCCGTCGCCCAAGTGTCTAAGTTGCCCCACCATCCACCGCCGTCAACCTTTCGAGCCACGCCCGCCTCCTTCCCGAGCGGTATTTTCCTTCTCTCTTTTCCTTCCCGTTTACACAGCACTTGTTGGCCGAGACAACACTTGTCCGGACACTCGAGTGCGTGCGTTGCTTGTCCAAACTCCGTCTATCTCCTTGATAGCGCGGCCTTGGCCATCAAGCATACATTTTTCCACGCTAAGTGGCACGTCCCTTGATCCGCGTCGTGCTAACCTTCCGGTTGCACATCAATCCTAGTACAAGAAAAGGTTAGCACTATGAGGATATTTCAACGGTGACAAGTAAAGTATGAGAGATTTGGTCTCTCAAATTGATTTGGATAGTGGGTTATCCTTAATAATGTCTAAGTCTCGAAACTACGAGGAGAAAATAATAAAACGGATAAAACAATCTATATGTAATTATGTAATAATATATTGTAAGATGTTTTAAATGAGTAATCTACTATAGACATACCCGTAAATTTGCCGTAATTGTGTATGCACAAATATTGACGAGCAAGTTACATCTCATGCTATGATTATATTATCATTATTTGATAAAAAGTTGTTGGACTAAACACTTGACTATGTTTAATAACATAGTATCAAATTTGAAATAGTCGAGAAAAGTTATCCTTTAAGAAAGTTTATTACGTCTACTTTTCAAACATTTTTAGCACTCATAATTTACATTCAAAAGTTGTCAAATACAGTTATTGCAAACCATACAAAATAATTATTCAAAAACATGTTTCTTACAACCTATTTTATAAACTATACCATATGTTTAAACTTTGACTTCAAAACACTTATTTACATTATATGAAAAACCATGCCCACTGGTCATCTACGCACTAACAACTCAAATGCTTGCCATGAACACCCTTCATCATAAGTGATTTTCATTCTGAGCATCAAACTCCTCACTTACATTATAAAGTCCTTCTAATGAGCCTAAAGCTCAGTAAGACATGAAAACTATAAAATATATAACATGTCATGAACTTTTGTAAAACTATGCAATTTCATTTCAATTTTGACATTCTTTCTTTCTTTAGTTACCGTAGCTATGAGATTATTGTGAGGCGAACTATGATGGAAAATTGAGAGGTTAACTATGACGTCCACATGAGACAACCAACTCAAATCCCTCCTCAACAACAAACTGTTACATGAATTCATGAATCTTCATTCGTTCTTTCTTCATATCATGTTCTGTTGTCTATGAAAATCATGCATGAGAAACTCATTTTCGTTATTTTAAGTAAAACATGATGCATGATTCATGTACAATGCTTAATAAACAAACATGCATTTATCACATCCTTGATTCTAACAAACAATATCAACCAAGCACACAAACAACCCTCAAATGAATTAATGTCGGTGTATTGTGCATTACACCTCAAGCAGTCCATTATATCAAAGCATTAACAAATAATATTCTTAATCTTTATAATGTAGTCTCACTTAAGGGCCAATCACATGCATCATAATCTTACCTTAGGTCCTTAGCTTCAATATAATCACTTGATCACTTAATCTTCACCACTTAGCAATATGGTAATCCTAACAAAATAAAAGAGAACACAAATTCAAAGTTTTAGAAAAATGTCACGTTTTGTAGTAACTTTAAACTGTTGTAACTCGAGCTACACCAATCCAATAAATTCGATTCATGTGGAATAATTCTCCTTAGGATGTATAATATAAATCATTACGATAGGTAGGATCCATCTGACGATCATAAATCATTGATAAATCTCAATTTCCCAAAACTGTTTCAAACTATAACTTTTCAAGTTACTGCTATAAAACAGAAATTTCAAAATTCTATATCTCGAGTTCTACTTATTCGAGTGAGACAAATTAGGTGTCTATTTAATCCTTAAGATGTCTACTTCAATTCACTAGAAGGCATCAAAATCATTTGAGACCTCTAATTTTACGTTATATACCTAACCCTAAAACTGCTCATAATGGTCCGATTTTTGCACAACTTTGTATTAAACTTCACCAATATGCAAATTTTACCATTACGAACCTTACCCTCAGCTTAGAAATGATATTATGGTAGAAGTGAATACCTTAGAGCAGAGAAACTCGAACCAAAATGTAACAACCCTCATTTATTTTAAGAATTTTGGGGCTCTAAGATGGAAACGTTTAAGATTTATTTTTATGAATGTTGCTTGAATATTAAAGTGTTAAGGTATTTTGGATATTAGTAAATTAGTAGATCGAAGGTGGTGAAGAAAATAATAAATTTATTCGGAAAGGTTGGAAAATTAGAAACACGTGAATTGGTTACGATGATGAATAATTAGAATAAGAATACTCTGTTTGGGGTGTATCACACCGTGCACCGGCCCGAGTGTTTGAGTTTGATTGGTGTTTGTTTGAAGTCCGTTGTTTGATGGTTGCTAGGTTTAAGTAAAGTAATGAAGTAAGTTGGGTTAAATACACTAAAGGATTACCTTCAAGTAAGTTTCGGTCGACCCCAGAATTTAGGAAGGGTCGACACAATTGGAACTTTCGGTCGACCCCAGGATCGAAGAGGGGTCGACTTAGATTGAAGAGAGGTCGACACAATTCTGTACTTTAGGTCGACCCTAGGATTTAGGAGGGGTCGACACAACTGAATACTTTAGGTCGACCACAGGATTTAAGAGGGGTCGACACAAGCCACTCTCGGGAACACTTTCGGTCGACCCCAGGACCGAGCGGTTGACACAAATAACGCTCGGGAAATCTTTCGGTCGACACAATTGGACGAGCGGTTGACACTTTTCCGATTTAAGTTGGAAAGTCAACAAAAACTTAGAGAAATCCGGAAGGATGGATGTGAGAGAAACATCGATTTTTGTTTAATTAAGGAGACAAGCAGGCATGGACTGCCATTTCCCTATCAAAACGACATTTTCTCCTTATCTATTTTACTCAGACTTCTCACGTTTTGATCAAGGGGAGAGTGAGACTGAGAAAGAAAGGAGATACCGTGAGAGAAAAGAGTGAAAAAGTGAAGGAAGTGGAAAACTCTGAAGCTTTGTGGAAACAGAAGTTCAAGGTAATATTTTATATCCTCTTAAGTTCTTCTAAGTTTAGTGATGATAAAATGATAGTATTGTTTGAATTGGTGGATAAAAACGAGTGATTTCATGCTAAGAGATAAGAAATATGAACAAAGTTAGATTTTTGGAGATTCAGTCGATAAGTAGTAGGAGTTAGAGTTTATGACCTTCATAAGAGTTAGAGTAAACTCTTAAAGTGATTTATAGCCGTTAGAATCACTTGATTAAGAGCTATGTAGAAAAAGTTATGGACGTCGTAAGTCATCGCATAGAAACTGGGAAGAGCTGTGGTCGACCCCTTATAGGTTGGGTCGACCGATTCTCAAATTTAAAAATGCAGGCTCTCTGTTTTGTCAAATGGGTCGACCCCTTACAGGTTGGGTCGACCGAATCGGGGTTCAAACAGTGAATGCCCTCTGTTTTGTCGACATAAGTCGACATGCTTTAGTTTTCTGAATTTAGTGTCTTCTAAGAAGTTATAGTAGACTCCTTAAGGAACAATTTGAAATCTTAATCATCAAGAATGGATCATTAACGAGGAAGTTATAGTCATTCAAAGTTGGAATAGAAAGTTAAGACTTTATGCAAATTCTGATCCGTATATGATTTATATATTTAGGTCATTTATTGGATTAAAAAGAGGCTCAAGTGGATTGATTCAAGAAAGCAGCTAAGGTAAGTTTGCATTAAGATGGTTTGGCCCTTAAGTGGAACTACATTGCAAATATTAGGATTATGTTTGATGTGTGTTGGATGTTTGTTTTCATGACATGTTTGGTGATGTATGCTTATTTTCATGTTATGTGATGTGATTTAAATGATGTTTTTCATAGTCACATGGTCATGCATCATAGTTTTACAAAATGTCTACGAACTATTTTCATGCATTGTTTTACAACGTAGTTTGAGGTAAACGAGGTATAATTGGTGGTATGAGACGCTAATTATATTTCGTGTCCGATGAATTAAGAACTTGAATATAAGAAACAGTAAAGTAAATGGTTATTATAGGCCTGAGCACTCCAAGTAGTAAGTGGGCCCAAAATCAATAGAAGTTGAAGTAGGTGGAGGGAGTGTTCTTGAGATCCTGTAATATTTGCAAAGATAAAGAAGATATGAAACCTAAGATACGTGAATGAAATTGTGCATTGTTTTAACAACATAGCATACTCATGCATTGCATTTTATAGTTATGCTTCTTACTGAGCTTTAGGCTCATAGTTTAGGCTTTGCAATGTAGGGAATGTAATGGAAGAATGAGTGCAAGTGACTGACCAAGAAGTTAGAGCAGAGGAGTGTTCAAATGATACAGTTTATTGAGTGATGACCGACGGGGAGTGAGGCATGACACACACAATTATATTGTGAAATGTTTTGAATGTTTTGATGATGTAATTGAAATGTATACCCTTATTTTGGTGTGATGGATTACCAATGTTTTGAAAATGAAATGAATGTATTTTGAAGTAATTGTCTTCCGCTGTATGTTTTAAGTTATTAAATGCTTATATATTTTATTTAAAGGTGGAATTTAAATGTATGTTTTTATTATTTAACGGTTTTCCTTGTAAACTGTTTTGATAAACTAAAGATAGTTTTTAGAAAAATAAAGTAAAAAGTTTTCCACCAAAGTAATGTAAGTAAGTAAGTAAGAATAAAAGTAACGGACCGGTTCTCGGGTCACCACCGAGCAAGTAAAGTAAGAAAGAAAGTAAGTCAGTAAGTAAGTAAGGAAAGCAGCAGTCGGCGTCCTGGGAATCGGGTCGTTACACAAAACCTTTTGGATCGAAGGTTCTCTCCTTTCTTCCTTTTCTTGCTTCTAGAGTACACTAAACCCACTCTAAATGCACTAATTCTTCACAAACTCTTTAATCCACCAAAACATCTTCACTTGATCTTCCAAATATATAAAGAAATAGAGAGAAAAGCTGAATAATTTCGTGGGTTTCTCTGTAAATGAAACTCTCTAATTAACTTAAACATTTGAAGAAACTAAAGAAAGTGGAGGTGACACTAAATAGCATGAGGTGTCACCATTAACTTAATCTAAATCCTTAGTTGCTTACTTGGTAATCCAATCACAATTTAGCATATTCAACATTATCATTATCCAAAGTGAAAAAATAAATAAATAACATACACATACACTTCACAACCATAATGTACAAAAAGTGTGGGTGTTACATTTCACTCCCCTTATTTAAAATTTTGTCCCCAAAATTTTTATGTCAAAAAGTTCAAGATACTTTTCTTTCATATCTTGTTGTCTTTCCCAAGTAGTTTCTTCCGTTGTTTGATTCCGCCACAAAACTTTAACTAACGGAATTTGCTTGTTTCTCAACTCTTTTATCTTTGAGTCGAGAATCTTTATTGGTTTTTCTTCATAAGTCAAAGTTGGTTCAAGTTCTATACCTCTTATTTCAATCACTTGAGAGGGATCTCGTATACACTTTCTTAACATAGAAATGTAAAATACATTATGAATCTCATCCAGGGATGCTGATAACTGCAACTTGTAAGCTATTTTTCTTATTTTCTTTTCAACTAGGAAAGGTCCGATGAATCTCAGATTCAACTTTCTTTTCTTTCCAAACTGCATCACTCCTTTAAATGGTGAAATTTTCAAAAAAACTTCATCACCCTTTTCAAATTCTAGTTCCCTTCGTCGTTGATCTGCATAGCTTTTCTGTCGACTTTGAGCTGTTTTGATCCGTTGTCTAATAATTTTAACTTGATCAGCGGTCTGTTATAAAATCTCTGGACCATAAAGCTTTGCTTCACTGACTTCATTCCAATATAATGGAGATCTGCATTTTCTTCCATATAGCGCTTCATACGGAGCCATACAAATCGTTGATTGAGAGTTGTTGTTATATGCGAACTCCACTAATGGCAATAATTTACTCCAAGTAACTTGAAAGTCCATCACACATGTTCTCAAAATGTCTTCCAATATTTGAATAGTTCTTTCAGTTTGACCATCAGTTTGGGGATGAAACACAGTACTAAAAGTTAATGTAGTTCCCATAGCATCATGTAAGCTTTTCCAAAACTTAGAAGTAAACTATGTATCACGATCTGATACCACAAATATTTGAATTCCGTGCAATCTTACAATTTCTTGAATATACAGTTCTGGATACTTATCTATAGAAAATATCATCTTTACCTATAAGAAATGAGCGGACTTTGTTAGTCTATCCACAATTACCCAAATAGCGTCATATCATTTCGTTGTTCTTGATAATCCTACTACAAAATTCATTGCTATATGTTCCCACTTCCACTCTGGAATTGGTAAAGATTAAAGCATTCTGGCTGGTCTTTGGTGTTCAGCTTTCACCTGTTGTCATGTAACACATAACTCCACATGCTTCGCCACATCTTCTTTCATATTTGGCCACCAAAAATATTGTTTTAGATCTCGATACATCTTAGTGCTTCCAGGATGCACTGAAAATACAGAAGAATGAGCTTCTGTCAATATTTTCTTTCTTAATTCTGGCTTTTTCGGAATATACCATCTATCACAAAATTTTAGAATGCCATCATTCGAGTACCTAAATTTAGAAGAATCTGGTACCTTGCCTAATTGACACTGTTTATATTCCGAATCTTCAAATTGAGCTTCCTTGATTTCCTCCGTAAGATTCGGCTTAATAGACAATGTTGCAAGCATAGAACTTAGATCTTAAACTATTTCCATTCCAGATCTCTGAATTGTAGATCTGAAACTATTTCTATTCAAGATCTCTGAATTTCATATTACAGTGTCACAGACATTGTCAATTGCACAGGCACATACTTTCTACTCAACGCATCAGCCACCACATTAGCTTTGCCGGGGTGACACTTAATTTCAAAATCATAGTCTTTGACGAATTCGAGTCATCGTCGTTGCCTCATGTTTAACTCTTTTTGAGTAAAAAAATATTTCAAACTTTTATAGTCTGAAAATATTTCACATTGTTGACTATATAAATAATGCCTCCAAATCTTTAAGGCAAAAACCACTGCAGCAAATTCTAGATCGTGGGTAAGATAATTTTGTTCATAATTCTTCAATTGCCTTGAAGCATAAGCAATCACTTTTCCTTTATGCATTAATACGCAACTCAATCCAATCTTTGAAGCATCACAATAAATGTTAAACTTCTTGTTTTCTGCTGGAATAGTTAAGATTGGAACTGACGTTAACTTGTGCTTTAAATTCTGAAAGCTACTTTCACATTCGTCTCACCACCAGCATTTTATATTTTTTTTTGTTAAGCGAGTCAATCGAATCGCCAGTTTTGAAAATCCTTCAATGAATCTACGATAATATCCTGCTAATCCAAGAAAACTACGCACTTCACTAACATTTTTCAGTTGTGGCCAGTCCAAAATAGCTTGTATTTTTTACAGATCAACAGAGATACCATCTTTAGAAATGACATGTCCAAGAAAGTTAACTTTGTCTAACCAAAATTCACACTTTGAAAATTTTGCGTATAACTAATGTTGTTTCAGAACTGTCAATACAACTTTTAAGTGCTATTTATGCTCTTCCTTCGTTCGCGAATATATTAAAACATCATCGATAAACACAATGATAAATTTATCGAGATTCTCTCTGAATACTCTATTCATCATGTCCATAAAAGCTATTGGGGCATTGGTCAATCCAAAAGATATCACTAAAAATTCATAATGTCCATATCTAGTTTTAAACGCAGTTTTTGGAACATCTTCTATTTTGACCTTTAGTTGGTAATATCCAAATCTTAAATCAATTTTTTAGAATACACAGGCACCTTGAAGTTGGTCGAATAAATCGTCAATTCTGGGAAGTGGATATTTGTTCTTGATTGTCAATTTATTCAACTCTCTGTAGTCAATGCACATTCTTAGTGAACCATCTTTCTTCTTAACGAATAAAACTGGAGCTCCCCATGGCGAGAAACTCGGGCGTATAAAGCCCTTGTCACAAACTCAATGTCGCAATCAGGGGGTAATCCTGATAGATCATCCAGAAATACATCTGAGAAATCCTGCACCACTGAAATATCTTGTAACTTTGTATTGCGCTGAAATTGTACATCCACTACATTTGCCAAAAACCCTTCACAATCACTTCTTCTTAACAGTTTCTGAGCCATAATGGATGATATAATAGTCGCTTTGTTAGTATTCCTCATTGCTTGAAAAGAATACCAGTTTGCATTCAGCGATTGAAAACTAATTGTTCTAGTTATACAATTTATAGTTGCAAAACTCTTGAACAACCAGTCCATACCCAGAATTACATCATAACCTCGCATATCCATAACTATAAAATCTGCATATAATTTTCTATTTGTAACAACCCTCATTAGTTTATAGGATTTGTGATTTAAGGTTAAAGTGTTAAAGATTTTTTTTTTTTTTATGAATGTTGGTGATATATAGAGGTATTAAAGTATTGAGAGTGTTAGTAGGTTAAAAGTAATATAGGAATTAGTAGTTAAACGGTCGACCGCAATGGAGTAGCGGTCGACACCTTGTTAAACGGTCGACCGTAATGGAGTAGCGGTCGACACCTTGTTAAATGATCGACCGCAATGGAGTAACGGTCGACACCTTCACCGACGTAAGTTGAAAGGTCAGCCAAAACTTGGACGAATCTGATTTATGGACGTAAAGAAAATACTGTTTTTGATTAATGAAATGAAAGGTCAGCCAACACTTGGACGAATCTGATTTATGAACGTAAAGGAAATACTGTTTTTGATTAATGAAATGAAAGGTCAGCCAAAACTTGGACGAATCTGATTTATAGACGTAAAGAAAATACTATTTTTGATTAATGAAAGGCATAAAAGACATTTGGATGTCATGTTTCTGCCAGACATGAATTATTATCTTTATTCTCTCTCAATTTTCGTGAAGGTTTAAGTTCAAGGTATTCATCTATTCTTTGAGTTTCTTTTAGTTTCAGTAATGATAAAATGATGGTATTGCTTGGATTTGGTGGATAAAAATGAATGATTTCATGCCAAGAAATGTGAAATCAGTTGATTATGTTCAAAGTTAGGGTTTTGGAGATTCGATCGATATGTGATACGAATTGGAGTTTGTTTCCTTCATAAGAGTTAAAGTAGACTCTTAGAGTGATCTATAGCTGTTTGAATCACTCAATTTCAGAGCTTTGTAGACAAAGTTATTGATGTTGCAAGTTAGTAGACGGAAATTGAGAAAGGAATTCGGACGACCGTTTTTTAAGTTAGGTCGACCGTTTTGTAACCGTCGACCGGTTCCCGATTTCTAGAATGCATGCTCTCTGTTTATGAACAGCGGTCGACACCTTGATTTAAGCGGTCGACCGGTTCTGGATTTTAAGCAATGCATACTCTCATTTTCTGAATTTGGTGTCTTCTAAGAAGTTACAGTAGACTCTTTAAGAAACAATTTGACACCTTAAACATCACAAATGGATCATTATCGAGGAAGTTATAGTTGTTTGAAGTTGGGATAAAAAGTTATGACTTTACGCAATAAAACAGTTCATGTTACCTGAATTCTGATCATTGAATGATCTATATGTTTAGGTCATCAATTGGATTAAAAGAGGCTCAAGTGGATTGATTCAAGATAGCTGCTAAGGTAAGATTATGATGTATGTGATTGGCTCTTAAGTGGGACTACATTATAAAGATTAAGATTATTGTTTGTTAATGCTTTGATATATATNAAAATTGAAATGAAATTGCATAGTTTTACAAAAGTTCATGACATGTTATATATTTTATAGTTTTCATGTCTTACTGAGCTTTAGGCTCATTAGAAGGACTTTATAATGTAAGTGAGGAGTTTGATGCTCAGAATGAAAATCACTTATGATGAAGGGTGTTCATGGCAAGCATTTGAGTTGTTAGTGCGTAGATGACCAGTGGGCATGGTTTTTCATATAATGTAAATAAGTGTTTTGAAGTCAAAGTTTAAACATATGGTATAGTTTATAAAATAGGTTGTAAGAAACATGTTTTTGAATAACTATTTTGTATGGTTTGTAATAACTGTATTTGACAACTTTTGTATATAAATTATGAGTGTTTCTAAAAATGTTTGATTTTATATTGTCATTTAATTAAAGACGAGTTCATATATTTCAGTCTTTCGCTATAATCGAAAATGATTTTATCATTGGTTATGAGTCTTAAAAGAAATAAGGTATAAAAAAAATTTCTCTAAATGTTTGAAGGATTTTCAAATCGGGATGTTACACTATCGGCTATAAAAACGATACAATTCAACAATACGTAATTCAAATGCAACTGCTCACTTGATGGTAACACAACATCATAAATATGCTCAGCTACCATTGGTGAACATTTCAATTTAATCATGAATGCAGATGATATGAATGAGGTCGTAGCACCAGAGTCTATCAACGTATAACCAGGCACATCATTAATTAAAATGGTACATGACACTACATGAGGTTGCTCTTTACTATCCGACTCGATTAGTGCAAAAACCATTGGTGCAACTCTAGTCTGATCTTTGTTCTGTAGTGGACAGTTCATAGCTATGTGACCCTCCTTCTTGCATCTAAAACACTTGTTGGTGCCAGCTATACAATCTCCGTAATGAACATTGTTGCATTTGGGAAATGGCACCCTTTGAGAAAAGTCTTGTGGCTTTTTCTTTTTTCTCTGCTCTGTCTTCCCTTCATTAGGCCTTTTAGTGCCCCTTGACTGATGTCAGCTCTTATTTTGTTGGGGCTGTACTCTTTTGTAAAATCGTTGTTGTGCCTCCTGCTATTTCTGAAATTTAGTATCCACTTCTTCTATTTCAAGGGCCTTAAATGTTATCTTGGAATAAGGCACGTATTTTATTCCATATATCTTCACTTCTTTATAGATTTTAAATTTGAGGCCTTGAACAAACTGGTGTACTTTGTTTTCATTATTGGCTACTAGTTCGAACTGCACGGTTGAAATATTTGTCATTGAATACATTTTTAAATTGTTCTCATGGCATCTCCCTCACATTGTGGGTGGTCTTAACTGTATCCCACCAAAATCTTGCATCGTTCTCTAACATAAATGCAGCACACGTTACTTTCTGTGTATCCTCGATTTTTGCGTACTCAAAGATATCCTCTAACTTTGAATCCATTCTTCAGCACGAGTTGAATCCGTAGATTGTCCATCAAAACTCGGTGGATGGAGTCGATGAAATCTTTCACAGCTCAATTCTCCTTGATTTGGACGTGGATTTCTTTGTTCTTCTCTTGTCCAATTCTGATCAAACCGACAGCTTAATAAATCCACCAACCTTGTCAATGGATCAAAACCACTTTCACCGATGTCACCAACATTTCGATATCTTCTCGGACCTTCATCCATAGGTCTTCGTCCTCTCGACATTTTGTATATTTCCTTAGAAATTCCCTATTATAAGAAAGGTAATAAATAACTTAAATTTTAAAAAAAAACTTACAGTTGATGAAGTGTCTCCATGTGAGAATTTGTGTTGTTAGGCAGTCTACAAAACCATTTTTAAAACTCGGTGGGTACTGTGATACCATATTGTAACATCCCGTTTTGAAAATCCTTAAAAACATTTAGAAATTTTTTTTATATACCTTATTTCTTTTAAAAGTCATTACCAATGATAAAATCATCTTTGATTACAACGGAAGACTGAAATACATGAACTCATCTTTAATTAAATGACAATATAAAATCAAACATTTTTAGAAACAGTCATAATTTACATTCAAAAGTTGTCAAATACAGTTATTACAAACCATACAAAATAGTTACTCAAAAACATGTTTCTTACAACCTATTTTATAAACTATACCATACGTTTAAACTTTGACTTCAAAACACTTATTTACATTACATGAAAAACCATGCTCACTGGTCATCTTCGCACTAACAACTCAAATGCTCGCCATGGACACCCTTCATCATCAGTGATTATCATTCTGAGCATCAAACTTCTCACCTACATTATGAAGTCTTTCTAATGAGCCTAAAACTCAATAAGACATGAAAACTATAAAATATATAACATGTCATGAACTTTTGTAAAACTATGCAATTTCATTTCGATTGTGACATTTATTATTTTCTTTAGTTATTGTAGCTATGAGATTATTGTGAGGCGAACTATGATGAGAAATTGAGAGGTTAACTATGACGTCCACATGAGACAACCATCATAAATCCCTCCTCAACAACAAACTGTTACATAGATTCATGAATCTTCTTTTGCTCTTTCTTTGTATAATGTTCTGTTGTCTATGAAAAT
>QAOC01034524.1:7503-76232 GCA_003255005.1 Begonia fuchsioides | reverse complement strand
AAAGTGAGAGAGACGAAGAGAGGAGGAAGGGAGAGAGAAAGAAGGAAACAAGAGGCTGAGTGAGAGAGAGTGTGGGTAGACATGGGGAGAGAAAGAGAGTGAGAGAGGGGAGGAATAGACATCGAGAGGGAGAGACAAAGAGGAAGAGGGAGAGAGAGAGAGAGAGAGAGCAGGAGAGCGGGAGAGTGGAAGAAAGAGAGGGAGAAATGGAGAGAGAGAAAGAGCAAAAGTGGGAGGGAGTGAGAGAAATGGAGAGCGGGAGAGAGAGAGAGAGCAAAAGTGAGAGAGAGATAGTGGGAGGTCGAGGGAGAATGAGAGATAGGGAGCAAGAAGAGGAGAGAAAGATGGGGAGAGATAGATTGATGGAGAGACAAACAAGGACAAAGAAAAGGGAGAGAGAGATAAAGGGAGAGAGAGAGAGAAGGAAATAGAGGGAGAGAGAGGAGGAGAGACATAGAGAGAGAGAGAGGGAGAGAGAGAAGGGGAGATATGGAGTAATGGAGAGACAAACAAGGAGAAAGATAGTGGGAGAGAGAGAGGGAGAAAGAGGAATGGAAGAGAGAGAGCAACGGAGAGAGAAGGATGAATATTTTGAGATAGGAGAGAGAGGGAAAGAGAGGGTGAGAGAGAAGGATAAAGAGAAAGATGCGTACAAAGAATAGGAGAGAGGGGGAGAGATAATGAGAGAGAGAAAGACGTAGAAAAGAGAGGGAGAGACGGAAAGAGAAAGAGATAGATGAAGGGAGAGAGAGTGTGAGAAAGAGAGGGGGAGAGAGAAAGGGAGAGGGAGAGAGAGACAAGGAGAGAGGGGGATAGAGATGGACAGAACGTAGATAGAGAAAGCTCGAGAGGGAGAAAGAGAAAGCAAGAGTGAGAGGGAGAAAGAGAGGGAGTGAAAGAGGGAGTGAGGGGGAGAGAGAGTGAGAAAGAGAGGGATAGAGAGACATAGATAGGGAGAGGGGAATAGAAAGATATAGGGATAGAGAGAGAGAGAGAGAGATAGAGGGAGAGGGGGAGACAGAGGGTGGGAAGAGAGACAATAGGAGTATGAGAGAGAGGGAGAGAAAGAGAGATGGAGAGACCAAGAAGGAGAGAGGAGGAAGAGAGAAGGAGAGAGGGAGAGAGACAACGTGAGTGTGAGAGAGAAGGAGAGAGAGAGAGAGAGAGAAAGAGAGATGGAGAGACCAAGAAGGAGAGAGGGAGGAAGAGAGAAGGAGAGAGAGAGAGACAACGTGAGTGTGAGAGAGAAGGGGAGAGAGAGAGAGAGACAACATGAGTGTGAGAGAGAGGGAAAGACAGGGAGAGACTAAGGAGAGAGGAAGGGAGGGAGAGAGTGATAGTGAGAGGGAGAGAGAGGGAGAGAGAAGAGGAGATAAAAAGGGGGAGAGATAGAGTGATGGAGAGACAAACAAGTACAAAGAAAAGGGAGAGATGGAAAGGGAGAGAGGAATGGAAAGAGAAAGAGAGAGGGAGAGAGAGAGAGAGTGGAGGAATAAACAGCAAGAGGGAGAGACAAAGAGGAAGTGAGAGAGAGAGCGGGAGAGCATGAGAGTGGAAGAAAGAGAGGGAGAGAGAAAAAGAGCAAAAGTGGGAGGGAGTGTGAGAAAGGGAGAGCAGGAGAGAGAGAGAGAGAGAGAGAGAGCAAAAGTGAGAGAGAGATGGTGGGAGGTCGAGGGAGAGTGAGAGAGAAGGAGCGAGAAGAGGAGAGAAAGATGGGGAGAGATAGAGTGAAGGAAAGAAAAACAAGGACAAAGAGAGGGGAGAGACAAAGAGGGAGAGAGGAATGGAGAGATAAAGCTAGGGAGAGGGAGCAATAGACGGCGAGAGGAGAGACCGAGATAGTGAGAGAGCAAGAGTGAGAGTTAGATAGTGAGAGGGAGAGAGAGAGGTAGAGAGGTAGAGAGCAAAAGTGAGAAGGTGAGAGAGAGGGAAAGAGAGAGAGAGAGAGAGAGAGCAAAAGTGAGAGATAGTGAGAGGGAGAGCGAGATAGTGAGTGAGAGGAGAGCGACAATTAGAAAGAGAAAAAGTGA
This sequence comes from Begonia fuchsioides, assembly GCA_003255005.1. Taxonomy (NCBI): domain Eukaryota; kingdom Viridiplantae; phylum Streptophyta; class Magnoliopsida; order Cucurbitales; family Begoniaceae; genus Begonia; species Begonia fuchsioides. Next base: position 74,202 of record QAOC01034524.1, on the reverse strand, counting down.
GAGAGACGAAGAGAGGAGGAAGGGAGAGAGAAGGGAGAGAGAAAGAAGGAAACAAGAGGCTGAGTGAGAGAGAGAGTGGGTAGACATTGGGAGAGAAAGAGAGTGAGCGACAGAGTTAAGAGGGAGAGGAGAGAAGAAAAGTTAGAGTTCGTCAAAGAGGGAGAGAGAGAGAGAGAGGAGAGAGAGAGAGAGAGTGAAATGAAAGTGCGAGAGTGAGAGAGAGAGAGAGAGGAGAAGAGAGGGAGAGAGAGAGAGGGGTTGAGATGAAGAGAGAGAGAGTAAGATAACAAGAGAAACATAGAGAGATTGGAAAATAGTGAAGCTTCGTGCGATTCATCCAAGTACAATTGGATATTAGTTTAAGATTTTGTAGATTATGTATTGTTCAATATTGGCTAGAAAATTCATATGCTTCTTCAAATTCAAGAATTCTTTCTAATCTACATTAAGAAACTTTGTAAAAAGTACAATCACAAGAAGATAAGAATTTAAGAGATTAACTCTTCTAAGTATAACGTAATTTCGGAGAAAGAAAAAGAAACACAAATTAAAAAAGGTATTTGCATATTCTCTCCGAAGAAAAGTTTGTATAAATACAAATAAATAACTTTGATTTTTGCTATTTCGTCTTTTTAAGGTCAATCTCGTGCATTAGGTAATAATATAAAAGAATAATAGTATTGAGGAAAATCTTATTTACATATTCTAGAACTAATATTGTGTAATTAATATGATTTGCACCAATTCTTTGATATTTTAGGACATTTTTGAACATTTATTTTTTGATTCTATACCTTAGTTAATTAAGTTTTAATATTTCTTTTTTTTTAAGTTGGATATGTAAAATTATTTAATTATCATATGTAGGCTTGAACTCATTTTGATTATCCTAAAATTTTTGAAATTCTTGTATTAAATGATTTCATTACCTGACATTAAAATTTTGATTTTTTAATTCAATTTTGAATTTGTTTCACAAAATTTTAAGATATTATAATTACCATTAAATTTTAACCAAAAACAAAAGAATTCAAGCATTTAAAATAGCAAATAGACAAAAAAGCATGATAATGCAATATTAAGATACAAAAAAAAACATATAATAACAAGAATTAAAAAAAAAATAGAAGCGATCAAAACAAGTCATATAAGCATTATAAATAATAATGAAAAAGTAATATAACAACTATGACATTCAGAAAAATAAAAAAAGGAAAGGATAACTACTGTCTTGTACGCTAACATCACCAAGTAAGTAGGTTCACCTAGTCAATAATTATATACATACAAACATTATTTTCTTATAAAGTTATCCACCTTAGAAAGTAGTAGTATCATCATCAACTATGTCTAGTTATCCATCTTAAAAAGTAGTCATATACAGCAACTATCTCTAATTGCAAGAAACCAAACAAGCCTTAAAATGCTCGTCAAATAAAGTGGTTGCAATATAATAAAAACAGTGCACATAGCAAATGAGGAGATTTTGAATTAGAAATAAGAGTTCTATGTTAAAGCTTTCTCATATGGCTAGCGGATGCAACAAGAAGTTAGCACGTCTATGCAATTTCTTCTTCTTTCTCTTTTTACTAAGTCCAATGTGTATCTCTTGCTTAGTATACAAATTCCAATTAATTTGAAGTCATCTAGCTAACCAATCTAAAGATGAAATTTTGTAATGCTAGTGTCAATAGTATTCTAACAAGCATTATAAATTCTTTTTCAAATCTTGAGTAATTGTCTAGTACAAAACTTTTAGACATCATAGTTATGTTAACATTCCAAAATAATTCAACTATTCGTACAAAAATATCTCTTTCAATATATATTCACAACTCTTGAAAATAAAAAAATAAATTTATTTTCACTTCTAGAATTTAAAACTTGAATATAAATGTTCATAGCAATTGTGAAAACACTAAGAATGTGTCAATACCTCACTACAAGTGGAACAACTTTTCATACGAAAAGTCGCAAAAAATCTTGTTGGCGAAGGTATAGACAATAATTATGTCATCACGTAAACCATGAACAAATGTAATCAGGTTCAAAAATCAAGAAGAAAAAATAAATTTAATTTTCTTTCTAATGAGTCTTTAAACATGATCCCATAGTCTTGTTATTTATTATCTTTTTTCCTATTCAAATATACATACCCCTTGCGTCGTATGAAGATTCTAATTATTTTTAAGTCATCAAGGGGAAGCAACAGCTTGTTTGTTGAATTTTTAACAAGGCATAGGACACAAAATTACATAGTGAAAACCAGGTGAAGAATAATATAGGATTTTGACAGCATGTTGTTTTTTCACTCTTTGTTAACCCAACCAGCCATATTTAGACACCGACTAAGGCGAGAATATGTTAACATCATAGGGGAATCAATTACTAGAGAGACCCATCTAATTCTACTTCTTTTACCAACCTTTGGAATTGATTCAAATGAAGTTTTTATTTATTCAGCTTAAGAACAAGGCGGGTCATTATTTTTACCCTATGCTAAGAGATGTATTTCTAATGCATCAAAGATAGGGATCTAACATGAACAATACAGGGAAACTGAGAGCCCTAAGAAAAATCCAGGAAAGAGAGTGGATGCAAGACTGTCACTAGAAGTTGTATTCAAGGTGCACTACAGGTTGTTTTTCATCTTGTCATTCATTTTTCTATTAGAAGCTATAAATCGAGACCACCCAATTTCCCGTATGATTTATCCAACATTTTTATCCAAGGCAGACTTCACATTCGGTTATATATCTCAAAAGCAAGCATTTAGTTTCAGCAATCAACAAAAAATTCAAGGCAACAGTACAATTAAATGAGTAGGAAACAAAGGAAAAAGAATAATGATACCATGACATCAAAATTTCAAAACAAGGATGAAAGAAATTATCCACCTGTTCAGCCAATAACGACGGTGAGTAATTTTATGAAAACCATTCAAAAATTTCCAGAGATCCAGGTTACCATAAGAAAGGAAATCAGTAAAATCAAACCCTGCTTCAGGGTCAAGTTCCACATAGGCAAAACCGATGATAAAAATATTAACCAAACAGGCAAAAACTTGGACAAAAACTAACCATAAAATCAAACTTCTGGAATCTAGGGTTCAGAAATCGGATTCTCGGGAAAAAACGGAAAAGAAAAAGTTTGAGAGAGAATTTGCGGGAAGGGTTACCTGGAAGAATTGATGTTGCGCCATTCTCCCTCCCTCTCCCATTAGGGCAAGCATCGCTCCCGAAGAGGAGAATGCCAGAAACTTATTCCAATAGCCATCGAGATCAACGGATGCAACTTATCTGGAAAGCCCTCTTCTCCGACTCTCTCCGAAGGAAGCGAAAGCCCTCCTCTCCGACTCTCTCCGAAGGAAAGCGAACGCCCTCCTCTCCGACTCTCTCCAGAGGAAAGCGCTCCTCGCCATTCTCTCGGGAGGAAAGTCGCCCTCTGCAAATTTTAAGCGGAAACGAGTGAAAGAGGAGAGGGTGCCTGCCGTTGATATATATAATATTTTTTTCATCTTTGTGAAACTACGAAAATGCCACCGATCTATTTCCATTTTTTGATCATTTTTCAAAATAAAAATTTCCTTCACGTTACAAATGTTAGCACTTTCTTACTCTCTCGAGAGTGATTACAGTAAAGCTTCAAATAAATTAGGGTAAATTGAAAAGAGCAATCAAAACTTAAATCTTCGAATTAGGGCGAAACTTTTGGACCCAACGAAGACGACGGGAATAACATAGTAGATGGAAGGAAAGTTGACTTACCAAGATTGATCGGTATATTGCAGAGAAATAACTCCAATACGTTGCATAAATTGAGGCAGATGGAGAAGTAGAGAGGAGAAATGGAAAATTCTGAGAGAGAGAAAGAGAGGGGAAGGAGACGTTGACAATTAAGAAAAATAGAGGAATAAACTCATAAATGGCAGAAGGTTAGCCTCGCCGTAAAATAGAGGGAAAACTCTCGCTTGGATTCCGCACCGACTTAGGGCTCATTCTCACATGATGAGAGTGAAGAGAAAATGTAAAACATTAATCCTTGGTTGTCTTTTTCTCTCCGTGCTAAATGATATTGGTTGTCGTTTGCTGTTTAATGGATCTATCTTCAATACCAATTGATGAACTAGTTTTACTTAAATTAATATCTTGTGCCTTTTTAGCTACAAAAATAATTTTTTTCTAATGGTTAAATGTGTTCTCTGTCCCCACAAACATAGTCTGACTCGCGCGCTTCAGCTACTTGAGTTAGATAAATTTCTATCAGGCTCTAAATATTAGAGGTGCCTTTTTTCTTACTTATTAGAAATGTGTTGTCATTGAGATGAGAATTACCCACAAAAGAGTCTTTTTTTCAACTTATCTCTTACTTTTGATGTTGTTGCATGTAAAGCAACATGCTCTTCCCTATTTAAGCTAGAAGCTTTAGTCTTCTGCACTTGGCAATATTGGAACAACTTCATCAAGAACTCCAAAGCCTTTGGGGTCCCTTCACTCGCTTTTTGTAGTTTTTTATGCAAGTCACACAATTCTGATTCGTTTAGCAAATAATCTTTCTACTCTCTTTGCATGGCCTGCGTGACATAAAGTCCAAATGAGTACATTAGATCAATACGACCCCATACTTTTCAGGTATGACTGCTTTAGGAGGAGATAGATGGACTCCTAAAACTGGACAGAGAGAGAGAGAGAAATACAAGTTTAAATTATTCAGGTGTTCTTTTGGAGTCACTCTCTATATTTTAGCTTCGCTTAGAAACTATCAATCCATTTCTTAAATTTTCATCACAAGTTTTATGTGGATCTTATCTCTGCACAAATTTTATCAAGTCCCGCAGAGAAAGAAAGCAAAGTCGGACAGCACCGAAAATGATCAAATTCAAAGCCGACGAACGAGACAGTCCAATCCACTACTCAAAAATCCAAGAGCAAGAAAATGAAAATGAAACGTCAAATTAGATTGATTCTCGGAGTGTAAGGAAGGATCCAGCGATTACCTTGCTACACTCAAAGCCCATCGACTAGGGGAGAACAAACAATAAATCAGCTACCTAAAGATAAGGCAGTCGAAGAGAAAGAATGACAGAGTCGAACTATCATATTGGGCCGTACAAAATATTTAAGACCAACCTAATTTACCTATTGAGGTCAAAGAACAATAGTTTACGCTCATTGGGAAAACGCCAACCCAACTTTTGTATCTTGGCTGGGTCCATACACGGCAGCTGCATCTGCATTGATTGGAAAAGTCACGGATCCTAGAGAGTTGTTTTAGTAGAAACATGAATATCAAGTATGCTCATTATGTTTTGACTATGCGCTTGAACTGAAAATGTTGAGTTGTATCGGTATGTTTGTGTTGCCAGGAGGTTGATGTAAGGTATGATATCCTCCTTGCTGTTTAGATTAAGGAATATCTTATGCTTTGACCTCCAAAATTATCAAGTATCAGGGTGTCTTTCGGTGGTTTCAACGCTCATACTTGAAACTGGGATTGTTTTGAGTAAAGTCGGGGATGGATGAATTAGCTGCAAGTTTCCAACTTTACCTGAAGACGGTGAAGAATCTGAAGATGACGAGGAAGAGGACGATCTCCTTGGAAGCCCATTCCGATAGTAACTGACTAATAAAGCAGCCCGTTATTTGAACTTGAACTCTAGCTGCAACGGTTCTGCCACATAGTTTATCGGCCATTTCTGGGAGCTTGCTCACACGGTTGTAGCAGTCGGAGTTGCTGAGGTCGCCTCTGCATTGGAAGAGACCATCAATGGAGGTGCACGAGCCAGAGGAAAGAGGGGATAAAGAAGGAATCCGACTCCAGACTTTTAATGGGCGTTGCTGAGACATACCAGTACTGTGTAGTTATGGTTCCCAAATCTCTTCCAGCTCAAATGAAGATACCTATGGTCCAAAATGTCCCATAAAAGAGGGAAAAAAATTGATTTTGAAAGTATCTTTGCATATACCACTCAAAATCGTGGGTGAGGCCTGATGTGCAACGGGAGCACATCACTAATCTAGCGCCGAGGAGCACGGCTAATTTTGTTAATTTGTGTGCTCGTTTTGTAGGAAACATAACATCGGAGTCACCCACGGAGAACGACCAAGAAAAGCCGAAGACGTCCATCACTTGGCTGGACACGACCTCCGGGCCGGACATGGCGGCCCGTGACGCGGAGCGCGCGACCTTGACCGCACACGCCGCGACCTTGACCGCACACACCGGGCCGGACATGGCAGCCCATGCCGCGGNCCCCCTGCCTGCTTCTTCATAAGCTAAGCGGTGGTTTAATTAGATCTCCATGCTTTTTCATTATCGGGGTTTTTTGTATGGCGTTCCAATCACTCGTGGCCTACGAAATAAATCTGTATGTTGGAGAGATTGCGGACAATGCTTCATGAAGCGATGACTGACTGCTGTTTTTTTCTTCTTCTTTTTGTCCAGTCCAGTTCTATTTCAAGTTCCGTTCTTTTCCTTTTTGAAAATAAAATTTGTCTTAAATTTAATTTCCAAAGCTTGACGGCTAAGTAGTATGTTTGGTCTTGTGCAAGATTTTCAAATTACTTTTGCGTAACCAGACACCAGTCAGGTATCTTCCTCGAATTTCAATGGTTGATGCAGTTACGAGTCTGGAACAGAAAATGAATCCATCGTTACAGATGCGAAGCTCCTCAAGCTCCCATCTGCTCCATTTGGGCTCCACATATCTGCTGTCTTCAACAGTAAAAAACAATTGAGCTAACGCATGTGAAAGGCCGTCATTAATTTTATTCTTTAAAATTTCTTCTTTGCATTCTCAATCTGGGAACCACTGGAAAGAAAAGTGTTTTTACAATCCATGCATCTGCACCACATTGTAAATGATTCAAAATTCCTAGAATTTGTCATTGCGAGTAGAATAAGCTGAGAGAATTGATTCAAAGAATGTACGGCTTCATCAATTCGACTACTAATGATTGTGTTTGCAGAAAGAGCATACCGGAACAGAGCATACAAACGATGAACCCTAGTAGTATTCAAACGATGACTCCATGTCAGTCTATTGGTGTCAGCATTTGCGGTGCTTGTTTACGGTTTTTCCTTCAGCTAGTTTGTGGTACTAGTAGTATTCTGCTTACTCCTTTGTGTTTGAGGACCCACTTGTTTATAGGGGATGGTTGTTAAAAAAGCAACCTATGAACTTGAACAGAATTTATAAAACATGCACGTACCTTGTGTAGCATGGGAAACGAGCTAAAAGTGGCCAGTAAAGGGCAAAACAATGCGGGGAACGGGCTAAACGCCCACATAGCACGATAGACACAGCCAGAAAGCATACAACGAACCTTGAGCAATGGCGCGAAACGCTATAAAGATAACAGAAATGCCAAAAAGTCTCTATTGAACGGCAATAGCTCAACGCTCGAGGAAATGCCCAAACGCTAGGGAACGCCAAAATGCTTGGGAAATGCCGAAACACTACAGATTGGATTCATTAGACTTAATACTACAGATTGGAAAAATGATCAAATAACTACGCATGCGGACATGTTACAGCGAGGAACTCACGCGTTTCAGCAAAAAATAAATAAATTGGAAGACCCCACGCCATCGCCCCTGGTCCATCTCTCCTGTTGACGCCCTGCTGTGGCTTTTCACTTTTTGAAGGTCAACTTGTGAGAAAGTGTGTTCATTAGAGTCGCATCCCGGCTCAAAATCTGCATTTTTCCATCTAGAAGGCATGGGATCACAATTCTGCAGTCCGCATAAACAATAACCAAATCAAGAACCAATCTTGACGAGGGTAGATTGCATTCTTCATAATATGCAGAGCCCACACAGAAACACTCACCTGCTGTTTAAGCAGTTCCTGTTATCAGCTTTTCTTGTTCATCTAGCTTCTTCGCTTTTATGATGCCCAACAGAACTTGAAGGCCAAAAAATGCACACAAGGCGTAAGCTACAACTGCAGGAGCCTGAAACAGGATGCCAAGTATTTACACATTAATAACAAAGATCAATGAATCCGAAAAAGCAAAAGAAGAGATGCCTACCCGACTCGAATTAACATATAAGATCGTTGCAAGGTTGACCAAGCTGCCTGCAGCTATTGCCTGCATTAACACGATAGGTACATTGATCAGCAAGAGTATTGTGCCCTGCCCCCAGACATTCATCTAGCCCTGGGATGTCAAAGACCAATTAGACTCACATTCCCAAGCGTTCGCTGACTAGTTGCAAGACGTTGGAATGCTCTTTCAGATTCCAGAGTTCGAACTCTAAGCTTCAGATCCCCTTGCTCCTGCCATATTGATTGGATGCAGGACATCAGGTGAAAAGTACCAAAATCAGGAAAATAAAAGGTATCTAAGCTGCTCATTTAGCAAGCACACAAAAATAACATACTCACCAATCTTTGGATGATTTCTGCCAGCTTCTCTACTCTGTCTCCCTGCCTAAATAAATTGTAGAATGCTCGATATTGTCTGTCCCATCTCGTCCTGAAATCCTGAACAATAAGTAATATGATCAATCATGTTAGTTGACTTGGATGTATTTTGAACAAACTCAACCCACAAAAGTGATTGTTCAGAATATTGCCTTGAGAATAACTTCGACACCGGCTTCACGAAATTTTAACAATTCCAAAGCATAACTAAGAAATGATCATAGAGCCAAGTCAGCGGAAAGAAATCATAGTTTCCTAGAAAGACAAGAATCAATGATCAAACTCACGGTTTGGCGATCTCAGTGATGTCAAATCGTGGATCAAGACCTTTACCAATGCCATCCAAAACTGCAGATCGAATTCAAAATTCTAACATCATACTGCATATAGATTCATCTAGATTAGTTTTCAAATTTTGGGAAGAAAATATTTCTATCCTAATACCTGAAAAAGCTCTAACAACAAATGTGAAAGTGGCTGGAAACCTAAAAGGTTGGTCGGCAGCAATTGCCAAAAGATCTTCCCCTGTTAAGTGGATACAACTGTTATGAGCACCAAGCATGTGGTAGAGCCCATATAAAAAATCAAAGAAGAGAAGTTCGGCCGGAGGGCATATTGTTTTGATTCAACGTAAAGTGAGAAATCACAAATAACAACCAATTCAATGAAGTTGTTTATTCTTGGGCTCATTAATGGCGGCTCCACCCCACATAAAACTCTTTTTTCCTTTCACGCTCTGATGAATAACTTCTCTTAGATATAGATTTATCTCTCTAGTAGAGTTCATTCTATTTCTACTCTCATTTCAAATAGATAGAGGCTTGTTTATATGCCACGAAAAATACATGTGAGACTAACGGCAAGTTATATCATGTTTAAACAATGAATACTCCCACTTAATAACTATTCGTTAAGTATTTCAGATGCCAAAGAATTTGCTGCGTGATACGTCCCCTTTCATCACCTATACAATGCCGAAGAGGAAGGAGAAGTCCAGTTAGAAAGATTGTAAGACATCAATCTCTACCAATTACACTAAAACTAATTGGTGATATTAAGGATGCATATCCTAGATTTATATCCAAAGTGCTCACGACAGATTGTGACTTGGCTAACCTGGTTAACGTCTCAAGATAATGNATCATCAATGCTTCGCTTTTTTACTAAACCATTAACTACTTTATCATGCGATTGTTTGTGAAGGATTTAGGCAACCTAGCGAATGGAAACCAACCGGGGGGCGAGATACTGCAGGATGCAAAGACTGGGGATTGCATTATTATGTCAAAAGAAATGGAGGAGGAGGAAGGGAACTTGCTAAAAGCTCGGTTGAAGGAAGAGGAGGTTGAGCTGGGAATCAAGTCAGCTGGTTCTGAACATTTGGATGAAAGTCAATTTACAAAATTGGATGAGCTCTTAACTCAAACACAGTTGTATTCGGAGTTTCTACTGGAGAATATGGACAACATTATATTTGTAAATTCCTATTTCATTGTTTTCTGTTTTTTTTTCAATACCTTTTTCATATTTGTTGGAAATGCTTTCTTAATTGTTAGAACGAAGGGGAGAGGGAAGCCAAACCTGTTGAGAAGAAAAAAGGACGTGGCTCTAAAAGAAAAGCTTCTGCAAACTACAACAATGTAAGCATTCCATCTCTATCAGATACATTAATTCTTTTTTTGTAAGAAATACTTGTTTTTGGTGGATTACAAATCAATGCTTGGAAGTAAGCATTAGCTCTTTTTTGTCAATATCTTAAAATACACTGTATATGAAGTATTTTTTACATGAATTGTTGAGTGAGTCCACTTCAATCACTCAATCAGGTAACCTTTTTTTTCTTAACATTAAATGTGCTCACAATTCAGATTCAAGGTATTGGGTGCTTTTATATTGGCCTTAATTTTGATTATGCTTCCAGAGGAAAGCCAAGAGGGCAGTTGCAGCAATGCTCACTAGATCTCAAGAAAGTGGTAAAGATGATGATGCAAATCTTACTTTAGAAGAACAAGTTGAAATGGAGCAGAGAGAACTGGTACCGTTGCTGACTGGTGGACACTTGAAGTCATATCAACTTAAAGGTGTAAAATGGTTGATCTCATTATGGCAAAATGGATTAAACGGTATTCTTGCTGATCAAATGGGGCTTGGAAAGACAATTCAGACCATCAGTTTCCTTGCACATTTGAAAGGGAAAGGATTGGATGGACCGTACTTAGTGATTGCTCCTCTTTCAACTCTGTCCAATTGGGTTAATGAGGTTTCAAGGTAAATTTGTTTCAATTTATTGCAACTGTTTCAAGAAAGATCTTTGGATTTTTATTACTTATCGTGCATACCATTTTTTAAAATAGGTTTGTGCCGTCAATAAATGCTATTATCTATCATGGTGATAAGAAAGAAAGGGATGAGATACGTGCGAAGTACATGCCAAGAACAATAGGCCCAAAATTCCCCATAGTAATAACATCTTATGAGGTTGCTATGAGCGACGCAAGAAGATCTTTGAGACATTACAACTGGAAATATCTTGTCGTAGATGAGGTAAGATATATAATTTTTCAAAGTTTTCATCCTAAACAAATGGTTAGTTATAAGTTCATTCCAGATGTAGTCTGAATGTATTTTTCTTTTTTCAGGGACACAGATTGAAAAACTCAAAATGCAAACTTTTGAGGGAGTTGAAACTTTTATCTGTTGAAAATAAGCTTTTACTAACTGGGACGCCACTGCAGAATAATCTAGCTGAGCTTTGGTCATTGTTGAACTTTATCCTGCCTGATATTTTCTCATCCCATGAAGAATTTGAGTCATGGTGAGTAAATGCTGTGCCCCAAGGATTTGCTTGCAAGTCTATTAAAATGCTTATAGCCTGCAGAATCACAATATATATGAATTGAAGGATGTGAATTGTGTTTTATTGAAAATATTGGATGAATTTGGATCCTGATACTTTTTGTGTATCATCTTTTGTTGAATACTTAAAGTAAACTTATTAGCTTTGAGATTATTATTCTATTTTTTGTTGCCAACGAAGGGGAGATCAAGTACATCATTTTGTATATCTTCTGAAACCATCTTTTAGGTTTGATCTCTCTGGAAAGTTCGACAATGAAGATAGAGAAGAAATTGTAGAGAAGCGAAAGAGTCAGGTAGTCATGCTATTTAACATTGTTTCCTACTTTTTACTGCATGAAAGACTAATAACATTTCCTTCAAAATGCTACAGGTTGTTGCAAAACTACATGCAATATTACGTCCCTTTCTACTCCGAAGAATAAAATCGGATGTGGAAAACATGCTTCCTGGAAAGAAAGAGATTATAATCTATGCCAACTTAACAGAATATCAGAAAAATTTTCAAGACCATTTAATAAATAAAAGTTTGGAAGAACATCTCACGGAGAAGGCTTTTGGTACTATATCATTTTTTCTACTTGAAGATCTTACTGTTTTGTCACTAGAACTGTTTACAGAAATTAGTTTATTCTTCCACCGTTCTTTCTTGAAAAAGTATAGAAAAGTATATAGATTAGTGAGCACTTTTGTTGTCAGATTTGCATGGATAGAAAAAGTATATAGATTTTAGTTTTGTGGTGACTAGAAATATAATGTTGGTATGGACGAAATTCATCATGAGAATTTTAACGATCTTTTAGTGATTTACTTGTTTTAAGTATACGAGTAAAGTTTGAAACCATGTCATTTCTTGATGTTTTTTGTCTTTTTTTTTGTTTTTCTATTAAAATAGCAGACTAAGAAACCATTGTTTGGGCAATAGATAATTTTTTTTGCTGACTGACAATGCGTGAAATTGCAGGACATAGTGTGAGAAAAAAGCTGAACAATTTGATGATCCAACTTCGGAAGAATTGCAACCATCCTGACCTTTTAGAATCTGATTTTGATAATTCTAGTATCTTCATTAACTCTTACTAAAAAAATTTATGTTAATTGTTGTTCCACTATAACATGTTGATTATTTTTTTTGCTCTTACAGCCACATATCCACCTGTAGAGCAATTAGTTGAACAGTGCGGTAAATTTTGTTTGCTGGAGAGATTGTTGACACGGTTATTTGCCCGCAACCATAAAGTACATTTTACATTTTTATTTCCCTTGTTTATCTTATTTATATTTGTTCACTTCCATAATTTCTTGGCATTCACTTATTCAGGTTCTTATATTCACCCAATGGACTAAGATTTTGGACCTCATGGATTACTACTTTAGTGAAAAAGGATTCGAAGTTTGTAGAATAGATGGCAACGTGAAGCTAGATGAAAGGAGGAGACAAGTATGTGATTGCCCTCTGCATTTTATGGCTTTTTATGCTCTTTTCTGTAATCTTTCCTTTCTTTTCTTTTCTTTTTTCAATGGGAAGTCTCTTTCCTCCTTACTATCTTGTTTCTATTCTATCGATATATAATTTTTCTTGTCCAAAAAGTTCAACAATTCCACTTCTTATGAATTTATAACGTCTTCGAAACAACAGAGCATAAAAAATTTTGCCGCATGTGACTGATTATTGCCCTGTGTGTTGTACTTGAAGTATGAATTTATTGGAGTTTTAATATAATTAAGATACTGGTATCCATGAAGCTGGAATGACTTTATTGGCATCCATGTTCACTTCCATTATTTTTATATTAAAACCTATATATCTGGTGCGACAATAGGGCACAGGCAATCACCTCCAGATTTTCTGCTGTTTGTACGGTGCTGTATTCTTAGATTGTATTTACTTATTAGAAGTCTCGTAACAACACCATTTTGATGATATTTATGAAGTTCTATCTCTTTTTGAAATATGAATTTCTTTTTTTCCTTGTGGTGTTTGCCAGCATAATCNGACAAAATCATTGAAAATTTTTCATGACTCAGACATATCAGTGAACCAATGGCAACTATTGATCTGTCCAAAGATACCGTGGCCATCCTCGGTTTAAGAGATGAATATCTGTTTCTTAGATGTGCTTATGATTGAAATTTAAGACATTCCAATGCTCGGTCTAAGGACAAAGACTTGCTACTTATTACCATCAGATTAAACAAATTCAAATTTATTTTGATAGCATCATATAAAACCCAAAAGAAGTGGCAAAGACTCACGGGGTCTGCGTGAAAGAAACCATGAGATAAAATTTGCTCCAAGTAAGATTCAACAGCATATCGACCCAACCTGAAATCACTCAAAACAATTAGTTACGATAAAAGTTATTGTGTGGATGATGTGACTGTTGCTGGAATTTTTTACATTATGATTAATTAGCTCAGCAAGCATTATTAAAGCAACATAATGGATAAGAGACGAAAAATTGACCTTTTGCGATCAACACCTAGCTGATCTAAAGATCCAATCTTGTTTATTTTTATTCCAGGGACATACTCCATTGTCAAGACCTACAAAGTATCAGAAGAAATTGAACGAATTTAGTGTTTTTGACAGGAAATAATGTGGAGATGAAGGGAACGCATACAAGATGAACTTGCAAAAAAGAACCTGTGGAGTGGTGTATTCCCAATATATTGATGGTACTTTAACATAATCCATATTTTTGAAGTTATTAGCAAATAACTCAGCATTGGCTGCTTCCTTGGTGTAGTCGATCTCCTAAGAGTTACGAAAGCTGTCACAAAATTAGGAGAATGATCCAAGCAGACTCAAGGGAAGAATGGTAATATACAGCATCCATCCCATAATAAATAGAACCGAATCTTATCAGTTTTCTAAGTTCACCTGATACAAGACATTAGCACACTCGTCATATATAGCAACCCAGTCTCTTTTTGCACCATCTGACTTTGGATCAATCTTTTGAAGATATTCTGCAATTACCTGAGAGAGCAATAAATATATTTTATTTATTTATTGCTCAATGTGAAAAAGAACTTGATCAAGAACTAACCCTGAGATTTTTGAGGTCAATATCAAACAGATCCTTCAGACCTGGCCTCTGTACTTTGATAACCACCTCCTGTCCATTCAATTTTGCACGATGGACTTGACCTGCACAAAGAAAGCGAAAATTCCTGACCCAATAATGATTTCATTTCTACAAAGATAGAGGCAAATGCTGCATCTTCAACATATTACTGATGGAGGGTATTACCAAGACTGGCTGCAGCTATTGGCTCATATTCAAATCGTTCGAAAACTTCGCCCACGGGAGCTCCAAGCTCTTCCTGGACTATAGATATTGCTGTATCTGAAGGAAAAGGAGGCACTTGATCCTGAAATTCAAAGGTGAACATGTTATCCTTTGTGATATCATCAAAGGAAGAAATATTGTTACTAAACCATAAGAAGCAGCATTCTATTACGACCTCTCCCCCACACCGCACTTCACTAAGGTACAAGTGCACGTTTGGAATCCTCCCATGGTGAGATTATTAAGGACCAAATTTTGTTGCCGAGCTGGTGAGGGGACCCATCACTCTCTGTACGATTCATTTCGGGCCGAGATTTCTGACCGGGAGAGGGAGCTGACTGGGAGAAGGCCCGAGTGAAGCACTCCCAAGTGAAGTGCAGTGTGGGGGAGGAGTCGTAACTCATTCTTTTTGCAAATGCGAGCAAACTTAGTATCAAAATAGGAGTTCTATACTTTTACGACAGTAAGTAAAAATCACTACTATTCATACACAAATGGAATATGCAGGGATCAGAGATGAACAACAATAATTGGCGTTCATAAATAGTAGAGAGATGAAGATTTCAACCTGAAGCTCAGACAACTGATCAACATATTCTTGCGCAAGGATGTCCACCCTTGTGGAGAACTGCTGACCAATTTTAATAAATGTCGGGCCAAGCCTTAAGATACTCTCTTTCAGCCACTTAGCGAGGGCCTTCCTTCGCACAGTTTTCTTCTCCTCTGTCATTCCTCCTAAAACACACCTTAAGCTGTAAACAAGATCTTTGTGCGCTAATGCACCGCGCCCGTTTTATAAACAACTTGGCTGCTCGTAGCTCTACTTCTATGAATTAAATTTTGATTTCAAAAACAAAAACTGCTCACCTTGATATGTGAATTTTTTGTTGTTTAGCCAAGACCTGATGAGAAAAGTCAGCACAAATCCCCATATTTCCAAGGTTCTCTGGACCGTTGAGTAGGTTTTAAATCTACTCCACCTGCCACCTGGTGCCACCGAAACCTGTAAACCAGTCGTTTCCCGGTTATCATGTAGTACATTATAGGGTTTAAACTGAAAAGCTTGAATCTACAATAAAAAATGCAGAACCTCAATCTTTTGACCGCTTTTCTTAAACCACGCATCTTCTTTACCAATATCCTCTATTCTCTTCTTCCTGTCGTCCTCGTTCGACTCCAAAACTGCTACTTCCTTCACAACTTCCTTGGGATCTTCCTCTACCAGTCTTGGTGGAGCACCATTTCCATTGACATACTTCACTAAGCTCCCATTGGTGGCTCCATTTTCGCTCCCCATCACCGTAGAGGTTCCATTCAACGAACCATGGTATCTGTAAGCAGCTCCATTACCCTTCACGAGTAGCTCTCTGCGTTCCAACGAAAACCCTTCTTCTTTAACAGCGTTAATCCGAGTCGGAAGAGCAACGCCGCCTCTGTGGTTCTTACCCCAGCTAATTTTGAAAAGACAAGATCCACAAAGAGAGGTGCGACTCGTGGCAGCAAGTGATGGGGAGAGTAAAATGAGCTCGGGTACATGAAGAGGAGAAGCCATGGAAGCTTAATTTGTCAACAACGAGGAAGAGAGTTAAGGGAGAGCAACGAGGTAGGGGGCAGCAGTGAAGCAGCTGGCAGTGGAAGGGAGAAGGAGGGGAACATGAAGAAGGAAGCGGTGGTTGAGGAGAAAACACGTGGCAAAGGATGATTGTGTGGACGATTGCAGGATTGTGATTGGCCGACAAAATCTCGAGGTTCTTTCCGCCACGCGAAATTATGGGCAGGGGCAGTCTTGGACGCTTTTCCGCTGACGTGGCAACCCTCTCGCGCCATGAGATTGATCCGACCCGTTTTTCAAACTCGGGTAGCCAAGTTGACAGTAATTAACAGAAAGTAAGGGGGCAATATTGTAAACCAAGTTTTCCCGCCACTCTAGATTAGGGAAAGTATTTTCTAATCGTAAAAAGACGGAGAGGGCGGCTTCGGGTTCGTTTCAGCTTCCATGGTCTTCCTGTTCTTCTACTTTCCTTTCTTCTTCTGATCGAAGTCTCTATTCCATTCACTGTTCGGATCGCTGCTCTCTTCTGTCTTACTTGTTTCGTTCTATTTTCAGAGGTAATGCTTTGAAATGGGAACCCTAATCTCTTCGCCTCTTTTTTCTTTATTCGGACTGTGAATGTCCCTCCTTAACTGTTTGTTGTTGTGGCCTTTCTTTTCTGATGATTTTTAGACGGAAAATGGCTGTTGATAGCAAGCAAAAGAATGAAGGTTCTGTCGATTCCCCGACCTCGGTGCTTGAAGACGAGGTTTTTTTCATCATCGACTCTTTCTTTAGTTTAGACTTTTTTTTTGTCTCTGTTGTACCTTTTCGTTTTTTTTTCTTCCGCATTACTGGTTACAGCGCGATTAGGTAGTGTAAGCCGCTGTTTGCCCTTCGTAGGTGGCAAGGGAATGGAAAAGAGTCAAATTTTAGGTTTTTGGAATGTACCTTGTTTTCTTAGTCTATCTTATAAGTGGTTCAGTTAATGATTTTTTGTTTTATGAATTCATTGATCATCAATGCTTCGCTTTTTTACTAAACCATTAACTACTTTATCATGCGATTGTTTGTGAAGGATTTAGGCAACCTAGCGAATGGAAACCAACCGGGGGGCGAGATACTGCAGGATGCAAAGACTGGGGATTGCATTATTATGTCAAAAGAAATGGAGGAGGAGGAAGGGAACTTGCTAAAAGCTCGGTTGAAGGAAGAGGAGGTTGAGCTGGGAATCAAGTCAGCTGGTTCTGAACATTTGGATGAAAGTCAATTTACAAAATTGGATGAGCTCTTAACTCAAACACAGTTGTATTCGGAGTTTCTACTGGAGAATATGGACAACATTATATTTGTAAATTCCTATTTCATTGTTTTCTGTTTTTTTTTCAATACCTTTTTCATATTTGTTGGAAATGCTTTCTTAATTGTTAGAACGAAGGGGAGAGGGAAGCCAAACCTGTTGAGAAGAAAAAAGGACGTGGCTCTAAAAGAAAAGCTTCTGCAAACTACAACAATGTAAGCATTCCATCTCTATCAGATACATTAATTCTTTTTTTGTAAGAAATACTTGTTTTTGGTGGATTACAAATCAATGCTTGGAAGTAAGCATTAGCTCTTTTTTGTCAATATCTTAAAATACACTGTATATGAAGTATTTTTTACATGAATTGTTGAGTGAGTCCACTTCAATCACTCAATCAGGTAACCTTTTTTTTCTTAACATTAAATGTGCTCACAATTCAGATTCAAGGTATTGGGTGCTTTTATATTGGCCTTAATTTTGATTATGCTTCCAGAGGAAAGCCAAGAGGGCAGTTGCAGCAATGCTCACTAGATCTCAAGAAAGTGGTAAAGATGATGATGCAAATCTTACTTTAGAAGAACAAGTTGAAATGGAGCAGAGAGAACTGGTACCGTTGCTGACTGGTGGACACTTGAAGTCATATCAACTTAAAGGTGTAAAATGGTTGATCTCATTATGGCAAAATGGATTAAACGGTATTCTTGCTGATCAAATGGGGCTTGGAAAGACAATTCAGACCATCAGTTTCCTTGCACATTTGAAAGGGAAAGGATTGGATGGACCGTACTTAGTGATTGCTCCTCTTTCAACTCTGTCCAATTGGGTTAATGAGGTTTCAAGGTAAATTTGTTTCAATTTATTGCAACTGTTTCAAGAAAGATCTTTGGATTTTTATTACTTATCGTGCATACCATTTTTTAAAATAGGTTTGTGCCGTCAATAAATGCTATTATCTATCATGGTGATAAGAAAGAAAGGGATGAGATACGTGCGAAGTACATGCCAAGAACAATAGGCCCAAAATTCCCCATAGTAATAACATCTTATGAGGTTGCTATGAGCGACGCAAGAAGATCTTTGAGACATTACAACTGGAAATATCTTGTCGTAGATGAGGTAAGATATATAATTTTTCAAAGTTTTCATCCTAAACAAATGGTTAGTTATAAGTTCATTCCAGATGTAGTCTGAATGTATTTTTCTTTTTTCAGGGACACAGATTGAAAAACTCAAAATGCAAACTTTTGAGGGAGTTGAAACTTTTATCTGTTGAAAATAAGCTTTTACTAACTGGGACGCCACTGCAGAATAATCTAGCTGAGCTTTGGTCATTGTTGAACTTTATCCTGCCTGATATTTTCTCATCCCATGAAGAATTTGAGTCATGGTGAGTAAATGCTGTGCCCCAAGGATTTGCTTGCAAGTCTATTAAAATGCTTATAGCCTGCAGAATCACAATATATATGAATTGAAGGATGTGAATTGTGTTTTATTGAAAATATTGGATGAATTTGGATCCTGATACTTTTTGTGTATCATCTTTTGTTGAATACTTAAAGTAAACTTATTAGCTTTGAGATTATTATTCTATTTTTTGTTGCCAACGAAGGGGAGATCAAGTACATCATTTTGTATATCTTCTGAAACCATCTTTTAGGTTTGATCTCTCTGGAAAGTTCGACAATGAAGATAGAGAAGAAATTGTAGAGAAGCGAAAGAGTCAGGTAGTCATGCTATTTAACATTGTTTCCTACTTTTTACTGCATGAAAGACTAATAACATTTCCTTCAAAATGCTACAGGTTGTTGCAAAACTACATGCAATATTACGTCCCTTTCTACTCCGAAGAATAAAATCGGATGTGGAAAACATGCTTCCTGGAAAGAAAGAGATTATAATCTATGCCAACTTAACAGAATATCAGAAAAATTTTCAAGACCATTTAATAAATAAAAGTTTGGAAGAACATCTCACGGAGAAGGCTTTTGGTACTATATCATTTTTTCTACTTGAAGATCTTACTGTTTTGTCACTAGAACTGTTTACAGAAATTAGTTTATTCTTCCACCGTTCTTTCTTGAAAAAGTATAGAAAAGTATATAGATTAGTGAGCACTTTTGTTGTCAGATTTGCATGGATAGAAAAAGTATATAGATTTTAGTTTTGTGGTGACTAGAAATATAATGTTGGTATGGACGAAATTCATCATGAGAATTTTAACGATCTTTTAGTGATTTACTTGTTTTAAGTATACGAGTAAAGTTTGAAACCATGTCATTTCTTGATGTTTTTTGTCTTTTTTTTTGTTTTTCTATTAAAATAGCAGACTAAGAAACCATTGTTTGGGCAATAGATAATTTTTTTTGCTGACTGACAATGCGTGAAATTGCAGGACATAGTGTGAGAAAAAAGCTGAACAATTTGATGATCCAACTTCGGAAGAATTGCAACCATCCTGACCTTTTAGAATCTGATTTTGATAATTCTAGTATCTTCATTAACTCTTACTAAAAAAATTTATGTTAATTGTTGTTCCACTATAACATGTTGATTATTTTTTTTGCTCTTACAGCCACATATCCACCTGTAGAGCAATTAGTTGAACAGTGCGGTAAATTTTGTTTGCTGGAGAGATTGTTGACACGGTTATTTGCCCGCAACCATAAAGTACATTTTACATTTTTATTTCCCTTGTTTATCTTATTTATATTTGTTCACTTCCATAATTTCTTGGCATTCACTTATTCAGGTTCTTATATTCACCCAATGGACTAAGATTTTGGACCTCATGGATTACTACTTTAGTGAAAAAGGATTCGAAGTTTGTAGAATAGATGGCAACGTGAAGCTAGATGAAAGGAGGAGACAAGTATGTGATTGCCCTCTGCATTTTATGGCTTTTTATGCTCTTTTCTGTAATCTTTCCTTTCTTTTCTTTTCTTTTTTCAATGGGAAGTCTCTTTCCTCCTTACTATCTTGTTTCTATTCTATCGATATATAATTTTTCTTGTCCAAAAAGTTCAACAATTCCACTTCTTATGAATTTATAACGTCTTCGAAACAACAGAGCATAAAAAATTTTGCCGCATGTGACTGATTATTGCCCTGTGTGTTGTACTTGAAGTATGAATTTATTGGAGTTTTAATATAATTAAGATACTGGTATCCATGAAGCTGGAATGACTTTATTGGCATCCATGTTCACTTCCATTATTTTTATATTAAAACCTATATATCTGGTGCGACAATAGGGCACAGGCAATCACCTCCAGATTTTCTGCTGTTTGTACGGTGCTGTATTCTTAGATTGTATTTACTTATTAGAAGTCTCGTAACAACACCATTTTGATGATATTTATGAAGTTCTATCTCTTTTTGAAATATGAATTTCTTTTTTTCCTTGTGGTGTTTGCCAGCATAATCTTTTTTATTGTCTGCGATCTCAGATTCAGGAGTTCAATGATGTGAACAGCAATTATAGAATTTTTCTTCTAAGCACACGAGCTGGCGGACTGGGAATAAACCTTACAGCTGCAGATACTTGCATACTCTACGACAGTGATTGGGTGGGTAGTATTGACATTAAACTGTTTCCAGGCTTCAACAATAGAATTTAGATTTTGACGTATTGTCCGTTGCATTGCAGAATCCTCAAATGGATTTGCAGGCCATGGATAGGTGCCACAGGATTGGTCAAACCAAGCCCGTTCACGTTTATAGGCTTGCAACTGCTCAGTCAGTAGAGGTTACCCATCTTTGGTTTCTTTATGCGTGCAGAAACGTTGTCCACGGAATATCTAAATAAAATGAATGAACAGGGACGCATTCTAAAACGAGCATACAGTAAGTTGAAGCTTGAGCATGTTGTCATTGGGAAAGGACAGTTTCACCAAGAACGAACCAAATCAAGCGCATATGATGTTACTGAGGTATAAACTTTCTGCGAACTCTTAACCCTTGTATATATGTGTTATAATGCGGAGAATGGCAGGAAGAAGAGCTGCTGGCGCTGCTCAAGGAGGAAGAAAATGCGGAGGACAAGATGATACAAACAGACATTAGTGACGAAGATTTGGAACGGCTAATGGACCGGTCGGATTTGGTAGTTGGTGGGGCGGCTGATGCTGCTCCGAACGCGGAAGAGAAGTGCATTGGGTGGCTTCCTCTGAAAGGGCCAGGTTGGGAAGTGGTTATACCGACTGCGACTGGGGGAGTGCTGTCGACGCTGAACAGCTGAGTCGGAGGAGCTTGCCTGAGCTGTATTTATTTATTGTCATTCAATTGGGACTGTAGGTTAGACGGAGCCGGAGGATTGGTTCCCTTTTTTGTGGGAATTGGAAGATGGGTTTTGACAAAAATTGAAGCTTTTGTGCACCATCATCGACATTCATCACCAATTTAATGTAATGCCCATTCTTCCTTCTTGTTTCTTTTGCTGAAAAAAAAGTATAAGGAAAAACACTTGTTCCGATGCCGGGAATCGAACCCGGGTCTCCTGGGTGAAAGCCAGATATCCTAGCCGCTGGACGACATCGGATGTGGTTGTCAAATTCCAAACAATGATAAGTACATTATTTTTGAAGAAATTTGTATCTTTGTCGCTATTTGCTTGCTTTGACCCATTGTTGTCCTTCGACCAAATCGAAGAGCTTGTACTTCCATCGTTGCCGGAGGATTGGCTGGGTTTTCATGGATTTGAATGTACGCAAACATTTCCCATCTAAGTTTCATTGATTGCATACTTAATACTCACTGATTAGAAAAGCTTGCATGAACTTGTGAGACGGAAGAAATTATGATTTGAGCTTCCTAGATTAGTTACTTGCCAACGAATAATTTCTATGCGAACTGATTGATTGGTTCAATCGGTACCTTCGTTCTTCGTTCATTTCGTGATCTGAACCATTTCCATTGTGTTATCATGATTTTATTCTGCTGGGACACTGCCACCTGCTACTTCACGCCTATCATTTTGCTTTCTTGATAGACAAACCAAAGACTAAGATGCTAAAGTTGCTTTCTTGAGGAGCCCAAAAATTCTTAGCTGTGTTTAGGGTTATTCCGGAGATATCTTCTTTGAGGATATCGGTAAAAGAGTGATATGTTTTTCATACGCGGCAGATTGAGCATTTCATTTTGTATGAATGTTGAAACCAAGTGCCTTTACTTGGTCAAGGTATGCCCTTGCCAAAATCATCTTAGCATTGTCTTCTTAGAACAGGATGGCCAATTCTAAGGATACAAAGTTAGTGGTTAGAAAGTAACAGTTAGTGGTTAGAAAGTGTTACGACCTCTCGCTTACACCGTACTTTATTCGGGGGCGCTTAGAGATCGAACTTTCTTGTCGAGTTGAGACCCACCACTATCTGTTACAATTCCTACCAGCCCGAGAGTTCTGACCGTGAGAAAGAACTGACCGGGGAAAATAGAGAGTCTCGCAAAGGGTCCGAGTAAAGTGCGGTGTGCGAAAGAGTTATAATAGAAAGTTTGCTCAAGCTGCAAGTTTTGGCTTATCTTATCATTACTTTGGTGAGTAAGCCTGCTAAAACAAAAATTTTGCTGGTAGCTTCTTAGATAAAAGTTGATTTAGTTATATTTGGAAGATCTAGATGTTACTATTAACGCAAAACTTAGGTGAATGTAATCTATGAACTAGTAATTGTGGATATTTTTCTGGCTTATTTTAGCACTGTAGTTGGTAATCAAATTCATTTAGTATTTCTGGTGCCATATTGAGGAGGAACTATGATTGATTTTCCTGTCTGCTATTAGCAAAATTATGAATCCTTGGCTGTATTTGATAGATTGGTCGATGTGCTCTGTCATGTTAACTGATGGGATTTGGGACCCTTGTCCCTTTCTTTGAAATTTCTCTAGACTCCAGGTTTCATGAGCAGTAGAATAAAGATCTGACAAAATAGAATGGAAAAACTGATTACAGGGGTGGCGTAGAGGGGAAATGATTCATCTAATTCAATGAGTGTATATGCCCCCCACCAACACATGCGTACCAAAGGCATAATGGGCCTCTTTTCTGTTGGATACGCATCGAGTAAGTAAAAGAGTGATGCAGGCAATGGCTTAATACTTTTATTTTTCTGGTGTAGCTGTATATCATCCATGGATTCTCTTTCCCTCCCACGTCTTTTCATGAGCCGTAATGGTGTCCACCAGTGCTTTCCTCGGGTGTTGCTGAAAGAAACTTCCTCCATGTTTTCTAATCGAAGCACTGGAAACTTCCTCTGGTCTTTTCTGAGGTATATTCTTGTCTAAGCTTGGCATGATTCTTGCTCAAATGGTCCGCCTGTCGGGTTATTATGATATTGTTAATGGTCTGAATTTAGTAGCTTTGTCATCTCATGTCGCTCCTTTAGATGAACGCTTCTCCTCTGATTTAAGGAGAACCTAATTTCTTTTGCATTTTGTAGTGTTGGCGGGGTCTCCTTCATGTTATTATGCCATTTGGCGGAGGACCACGACTGTGCGCCGGATCAGAACTAGCCAGGCTAGAAATGGCTGTTTTCATACACCATTTGGTTCTCTGCTACCAATGGGAAATGGGTGAGGCGGACCAACCTCTGGCTTTCCCTTTTGTCGATTTTCCCGATGGCTTACCCGTCACAGTCCGTCGCCACTCTCTCCTATAACACCAGGAGAACCCAAGATTTATGGATTTCTGGGGGCAATCTAGCGTCCACTGCATAGTTTGACTGCTGGCTTCACCAACTCCTCGATTGACCGTGAACGTCCAATCTCCTCCGTCCGCGATTCTATGCCGGACAGTAGCCGTTCCGGTGCCTCCGTCCAGCTGTCAGCACAGATCTTGGTAACTAGGCCCAAGCGTCTTTTTTTTATTTACTTATTTTTATGTCGAACAATGTCGCGTGGCGACCTACGTGTTAAGCGAACTCTTGTTCTTTTTAGGCATATGTTGTACGTGTCCATACAAATTGATACTTTATTCAGTATATGAGATCACGCTCGCAAGGAAGAAAGTACAGACCTGCGCGAGAAACATGAATTCCGTGATCAGTTTTAGCCGCCCAAGAGTTGCGCTAACGAATACTCTGCTGTCTCAGATGGGGAGGGGAAGGTCCGGGATCGGATTCCGGGGTGTGTCGACGGCCAGCGCTTCGAAGCAAGCAGATGAGAAAAGAGGGTGAGCGCCTGCGGCTCTTTAGTTTGCCTATTGTGTTTCTAGCTGATAATATGGTTGGGATCAGGGACGTAATGTCGGACTCCTACGGAGAAGGGTACGCGTCAAGGTGCGATGATGAAGGGTTTGGCGGAATCGCCGCCGACGACGAGTCCATTTCCGACGCCGGGAAGGACGAGTGTCGGAAACCAGATCACCCCGGTAAAAACTCGACATCAAGATGTTTTCGTGTTCTCTCAGCTAGAGTTAGCCCCTCTAATGCTTGTTCTTTTTTATGGTTTGCGAAGATTACGACAGGACGCAGGGCAGTGAAGTGAGGGAGAGAGAGAGAGAGAGATCAAGAAACCAGAGCGAGTGGAAGTAGAGGCTGTGTTGGGCCTGGGCCTGGGCCTGGGCCTGGGCCTGGGCCTGGGCCTGGTCCTGGGCCTGGTCCTGGGCCGGGCTCTGATCCAATAATGAACTCTTGTAGTTTGAATATTCCAATTTCAATAAATATAGCAATATTCGAGTAATGTCTTGTCATATTTGTTGGTCAAATGGCGAGGGATCCACGTCTACCATCTAGTAAATGAAGAGAATTGGGTGGGTGCCTAAAGTCAAAAATTGGGCACGGTCAAAGTTGGAAAAGTAGGATCTACCCAACCATTACTCTCTAATATAATATTCAATTAAAAATCCAGGACTCTTTATTTCCATCTTGTTCGATCAACCCAAGACCTGCCTATTGACCCAAATGTTTACACAATCCCACAACTTGACCTATAATCTAAACGACCCATGGTTCACTAGATCTCGTACCCGTTTGAGATGTTAGATGCACTTTAAAGTTAGAATATGTGCATATATTATCCTCAATTAGTTTTTGTATAATTTGTTTCTACTGAGCTCTTACAAGTGATATCAAAACAAAGATTAATGGTTTTATTCCCATAGAATACAATTACTAAAAAGGAATTGTTGCTCATGTTGATGCAATTGTCTCGTTGCAGATGTTGAATGGATCAAATCACAATCGAATGTTGTTAGTATTTAAAAGTATTGATGCACTATAAAGTTGAAATATACACTCATACAATCATCATTTAATTTTAGTAAGATGGATTGACTACAAGATATGATTAAGATCAGAATAAAACCTGGGCAAAAATTTGATTCTAGTTTGTAAATTTGGGTCGATTTTGTCATAACATGAGATGGTAGTATGTAGCACATGCCACATGGCGACATTTGATGCCTCCTCAAATGATAGTAGCTAATAAATGCACAAACTAGGTTAATTATTATTCTCAAATAAATTAAAACAAATCTAGAAAGTAACGTCAGCATAAAAGTCGTCCCAAAAACAGGTGGACCCAGACCGGATCTACGTCTACCTGCCGGCTGCAGCTCCACCTACCACCGCCAAAATGGGTGGCGGTCTCAGAAAGTGACTCCGACAGACTCTTCCACTCACCTTTTGCGCCTGAGAAAGCCTCCCTTTTCTCTCCCTGCTTCTCCTCTTCAACGCCTCGCCATCGAACCCAAGAATAATCGCATTCGCCATCCTCTACTTTCTTCCTTTTTTCCGTCTCTCCCCCTTCACTCGCCTACCCTTCTGAAGGACGCGCTTTTCTCTTCTCCTTTTCAGCTCCAGGTTCCTTTTTGTCTGTATGTTTTTCATCGCCCGCTCATTCAAGATATCTCAAATTCTGCTCTCGCTCTGAAATGATCGGTTTTTAATCTGTTGAGATGGATGTTATCTTGTTGGATAAGTTTGATTTCTGTATTCTGCTTAGATCTATTCCTTCTTGGCCTTTCCGTACAGGAATTTGTGTTTATCCTCTGATCTCGGATTATTCGGATGAATTTGGGAGATTTTTCTACTGTGTACGAGTGGTCTTGAACTACTCCTCGCCTTGGTTTTATATTTTTATTTTGCTTCACTAACAAATTAATGGTTCCATGATTCTGGGTTCCTGTCAAGAACTATTTGCATGGTTAATCCAATATTTTTGGCTCGACCCTTTTGTTAATCTGGATCAGCAGAATTGCAATTTCACGTTTGGCGTGAACTTTTTAATATCTCTCGTTCGAGTAGTGAAACAAAGTAATTAAAAGCCTGAGCATATTTCCCAAATCTCATTCCATGTAGCAGCCATAGTGATATCTGCATCCTTCTTGCTCTCTAAATAACGAAAAGTCGATATCAAGTCTCTTTTGTTCCTTCAAAATACGTATTAACCTTCAAACTTGGCCTGGTTTGCAGGTTTTAGCCGCTATCTGCTTGTGAACAATACCACCGATTATAATGTTTCGAGGTAGAAAAAACTCTCAGAGTCACCAAGAGACTGCTTCTTTGCAACATAATGCCAAGGTAACGAGTAAACTTCCTACACAGCTGGTTCAATTGCCTTCTCCGCTTGTTTCTCTATCGTTTGACTAAATTTTGAATGACTCTGTGAGAGCCTTGTACCATTGGCAATAGTACTTGTATTAGTTCATCTTCATCACTAGCTTTCGTTGCATGGTCATGGAATGTTTTGATCTTCTCTCGCAGATTGCTGAACTGAAGGCTTCTCTTGGGCCTCTCTCTGGCCGGATCTCCTTGTTCTGCACCGATGCCTGCCTGAAGAGATATTTAGTTGCTCGAAACTGGAACGTTGACAAGTCAAAGAAAATGTTAGAAGAGACTATCGCGTGGAGGGAGTCTTACAAGCCGGAGGAGATCCGTTGGGTAAGAACGACACCAATGATTTACACTTTCCATATTGGTAGGATATTGGTTAGAATTGTTTCATCATTTCCCAGAATGAAGTGGCACATGAAGGCGAAACAGGGAAAGTATCGAGAGCAAACTTCCACGATCGATTTGGGAGGACTGTTCTTATTCTGAGGCCAGGAATGCAGGTTCAGTCTTCCTATTTCCAAATTCTTTTTGAACCTTTCATTGCTTAAGCTTGTTTTAAAAACTTTGCAGAACACCAATTCGGCAGAGGGCAATGTCCGGCATTTAGTTTATCTCTTAGAAAACGCGGTGCTTAATCTCCGACAAGGTCAGGAACAGATGTCGTGGCTCATAGACTTCACTGGTTTCGCTTTGAACACCAACCTCTCTGTCAAAACGGCTGGAGATGTGATTAACATTTTGCAGAACCACTATCCAGAAAGGCTTGGTATTGCATTGCTCTACAACCCGCCAAGAATTTTTCAGGCTTTTTGGAAGGTTGGTTCTTTGAATTTGGATGTTTTTATTAGGCACGATGTGAAGAAATCTCATAAAGTTTGTTCTTTTTGCGTCAAATTATAGGCTGTGAAGTACTTTCTGGACCCGAAAACAGCTCAGAAGGTGAAGTTTGTGTATCCGAAAAAGAAAGATAGCGTGGAGCTGATGAAATCCCTTTTCCACATGGAAAATCTACCGAGTGTATTTGGGGGAGAAGCCACCCTCAACTATGATCACCAAGAATTCTCCAGAATGATGGCCGAGGACGACGCAAGAACTGCCAAGTTCTGGGGACTCGACGAGAAGCCTTATCACTCGCTTAGTGCCCAATCCAGTGCAGAAGTTGCGCCGGAGCCGATGCCAATATCGCCAGCAGCTAGCTGAGTTTGATTTTAGTAATAAATGACTGTCCAAATAATTGGCACGACTTCGAGACTGTAAAAAACCTTTTTTTTTTAAATATTCATCGTGCCCATTGTCAGAGACAGTAAAACCATGGCAGAAGTACATCGAGTGCCGTAGATTTCGAGAGGATGACAGCGCCGTCGACGTGCAAATAATCGGCGGGTGCGATCCTCGCTTTCAGATAGACGTTAGATGGTCAGGCGAGTATCGCACGATTTGCGATGAACGAAATCAGCAATCGGAAATGGGGTAGTTCTGAGAGCGACGGCGAGATGGTTCACGGTGCTTACGAATCCTTGGATCACTTAAGGGTAGTCCGTCCAAGATTTTGGTCGGCTGCTCGATGGATCTCTGAGCATCTACTTCCCGGAATCCTCTGATTCCGAGCGCAATCCCACCTCCTATCACGTCTCTCATATGGCGACACTGCAAAAGGAGCTTTAATCTGTATGGTTTGGAAAGGAACGTGCTTCCGGTCGACGGAGATATCAGTCTCCGGTGGTCGGGTAATTACTCAAATTAAATACATGTCACAGTTATAAAACCATACGGATATTCTGACCGGCATTACAACTACCACTTGCGTTGAACTAGTCAGATATCTTGACCAGGCACTGCTGACCACTGCTGGCCAACCCACAGCTGACCTCACCTTCTTATGTATCTTTTGTCCGACTCACAAGCTGGTCCCCCTCGTTCTTCGTTGACATGCGGTTGCTCCGATTCCAAGACAAAAGACGGTGGCGCCGGGGGGAGCAGAAAGGAAAATGATTGATTATGAGCGCGGTGAAGGACGAAGCATTGAAGCTAGTGGACGAGTTCCTTATCTTTGTAGGCCACCCCACAAGCACTCACAGCCTCTCTCTCTTTCTCTCTCTCCCTCTGCTTTTCTTCTCTTTGTAGATGACGGACTTTCTTGCCCCGGCCGACTTGTTCTTTTAATCTCTGCCGCTGTGTTGTTCAGTTTTTGCTTGGAATCGTTTACTTTAATTCCCCTTTTTTCTTTTTCTCTTTTTGTTTGGTTGGGTTTGCTTCAAAGAAGAAACTTTCTTTTTCCTCGTTTCTCTGTTTTTCTCAAGATATCAATTCCGAAACCACGAAAGAACATTCGTTACCCTTATTGGGTTCGAATCAGCGATCGACGGTAGGAAAGATAGCATGTGTACGGAATCTGGGTATTGTTCGTCGGCAGAGTTAGCGAAAGCTCTTTTAGCAACTGGAACGCTGCTTCAAATCGAACCATCTTGGAGGGTTTGAAGCTCTTTAGGATTCTTCTGCGACAAGAATTCACTTTTCGCTTGGTTTCAACTGTACATGGAAGAAGGAAGTGGTTGACTTTAATGGCTTCCACAAAAAGCTGGCCCTACCCTTATTCTCTTCCCCAATAACATTTAAGGTTTTATGCTTCAAAATAGGACTCAATCACTGTGTTCGGTTTGCCTGAAAAAGGTTGTTTTTAGTAATTTAGTTGGCTCATTCACGCATGTTCTTTGTTAATGAAGTAGAATCCCAACCACGGTGCTGACAATTGTCTGTTTTCTTGCGGCTGAATGTTCAAACTCAGACAAAATCGCTTGCAAATGGGAACTGATGCGACTGAAGCTCATGGACAAGAGCCAAATCCCTTATCCTTCAAGGTATATCAGCTATTGACAAATCAAGCACATATTCAAATATCCAAACTCAAACTGCTTCCACGGCATTTTGCTGGAGATTTTGCCTGAAAAGTGGTATTTCGAATACGATTCAAATCTGCAGGTTCATCGTCTAATGTGTTTGGAACTAATGAAATTGGTGGATCGAGTATCGACAATAATTCCAAAAATAGAAGCAGCGAGGCCGGGATGCCCATCAGGAATTCGGCTACTCTGCTCATTGACCATCACAGTAGACGAAGCAACAAAGTTACTTCAGAATTGTCGAGAATCCAGTAAACTTTATCTGGTGCGCCTGTTTAGTTTTTCGAGCAAATTAATGTAACCTTTGTATAAATCTTCAAAGACACAGATGATGGATAAGCAATTCATATTCGCAAAAAGAAATGTTTAATTTGCTTCCAAATGTGGTTCTCTGGCTTAATAACAGCGTCAATGATTATTCATTTGACATGCAGGCTGCCACAGGAGATGCAATTGTCCGAAGATTTCAGCGATCAAATGAATCTTTGGAGAGAATTTTACGCGAGATTAAAGACATGGTCCCTATTTTGTTAGAATCCGAGGTTGGTGAAGTTTTGCGCTTCATGTCTCAAAAACCGACAAGATCTCTCACCTTTCCATTAGCGATCATCTTTTGCAAATATTTAGATTTAGTTACATTTCTGATTGAGATATTTGGTCTATCTGTCTTTGCTGTTTTAGAGAGATAGTGAAGTTGAGGATTGAATAATATTTTGCAGATCAGTGAATTAGAAAATGATCTTCGGAAATCAACGTATCTCATGGACTCGTCCGAAGAAGAAGCTGGGAAGGCTGTGCACCAGTTGTTGAGAAAAATCAATTCTTCTTCAACTTCTATGGAGAATGCTTTTCGAACTGTAGCTGTGAAGCTCAACATCACTTCTCATAAGGAAATCCTTATCGAAAAGAGATCCATTAAGAAACTACTGGGGACTGTGGATGCCGAGGATCGGAGGAAGAAAAACATACTGATGTACCTTTACAATCTTCTGAAGAAATACGGGGACTCTGTCGTCGTTGAGAATTTCTCTAATGGAGCTTTGAATTCTCCATCTATGGAAGATAAACTTCATAGATCACGTAGGGAAAATGTCTCTGAAGCTATAACACTAGGCAGAGCTGCTATTCCTGAAGAATACAAATGCCCATTATCCTCGGCAATAATGTACGACCCTGTCATCATTGCGTCTGGACAAACATACGAGAGGTTTTCGATAGAGAAGTGGTTTGATGAGGGTCATGATTCATGCCCGAAAACTGGAATCAAGTTGCCGAATCAATCGATGACTCCAAATCTTTCCTTGAAGGATTTAATATCAAGATGGAGTTCAAATTATGGAGTCGCCATTTCAGATCCGAGTATCAAACCAGAAACTAAATCGTGGGAATATTCATCCGACTCGATCGGTAGCTTTGGAAGTTTGTTGAATGATTTTCGTCTGCATATAGATTTTAGCAATATTTCGTTGGGATCGATGGATGCGAGTTGTTATTCATGTTCACTACCACCTCAACCTGATGCAAATCTACCCGAAACAGACTTTGAGTTCCCATCGAATCTTAACGAGCTGGAATGGAGGTTACAATGCAAAGTCATCGAAGATTTCAAGAACCGAACCAAGGAGAATGATGAAATTTGCATCGGGTTGCCAGAAAACAGGGTCGAGGTGCTAGCAAGATTTTTGAGCGATTCACATGCTCAACACGATGTAAGAGCTGAGAAAGATGGATCTTACTTATTTCTAACTTTCTTGAGCAAAAACCGGTAAAGTTTCTGCAGATGCAGCTTTTCTTTTCAAATTTCACTTTCCGGGTTCTCGATTTATTATAAGCGCCATTAAGAGTTTCTAGTTGCTTGGTGCAGGCAAGGTGTATTGAATATACGCGAAGAAACGTTGAGTTTTTTGGCCTGTTTGCTCTGCTCAGAGGTGGCCGAAGAAGCTCTTTCTAGCTTAGAAGTGCTTTCTTGCCACAAAAATTGCATATCTAAGTTTGTGGCTTCTGGAGTTCTTGATTCTATTCTAGAAATCATGGACTCTCCTATCAGAAATTTGAAGCTAAAAGCTGTCAAAATTCTATCCACTTTATCCTCGAGTTATGTCGTTTGCTCCCAGATCGTTTCTCTCAGATGCATACCAAAATTAATTCCTTTGTTCGACGATAATGAACTTTCGGGCGACTCTATTCTTCTACTGAAAAACTTATGCGACTTCGAGGAGGCTAGAATTGCTGTAGTTGAAACAAAAGGATGTCTTGCTTCAGTTGCGCAACTTCTCGAGTCCGACAGTCTAGAAGAGCAAGAAAGTGCAGTAATGGTTCTCCTTTCTTTATGTTCTCAAAGAGTTGAATATTGCGAATTGGTCATGGTTTATGGCATAATCCCTTCCCTCGTCACCGCATCTGTCAACGGAAATAAGAAAGGTCGGGCGGGAGCATTGGAGTTGCTCCGGCTTTTAAGAGAGGCCTGCGAAGATCAAGCGCCTCAGAAACACAAACTCGATTCCTCGAGAAATGATAGCAACTGTGACAATATGGACGAGAAGAAAACGAAGTCCAAGTTATTTAGATTCTTAAGAAAGAAATAAGATTCTTCTCACAACCCGGCTCTCTCAATCGAAACAAACCCTGAGTTGTTCCACTGGCAAAGGTGCTTGGTATATTTTGTAAGCTTGTATTTTGACCCAATCAAATTTGCAATTATAGCCATGTTAGTGGTAGGTAGTGTTTTTTTACAGTAGTTACTCTTTTATATGGCAGCAGTGTATAGTTTAGGCTGCAATGGAACGCGCCGTTGGAGTATTTAATGGAAGTTTCTGTTGACTATTAAAACTCAATGAATAAGAGTAATAAAAATTTGTTAATTTCTATGGTAGATTTTAACTGAATTTTATAAGGGCAAACAATTACTATTTGGGATCTGATAGCAGTCATGGCTAATCCGCGACATCAAACAAAAGCCCGTCCAAGTTGGAAAAAATTTGCACCCCTGCATGGAATTCAGGACCTGAATCCAAAAATGAAGCACACCCAGTTCAGCAAAAATCTCAAAGATGAAACCTTATAAAGCTGATGCCAGAGAGCCAGTCATTAAAAAATTAAAAAAAAACGATCCGAGGTTGTAGGTGGGATAAGGAAGACAAGAGAACCTTAAAAGTAAGCTCTTTTCTGTTTCAAATAACAAAAGCCTGAATCTGATAACGCCCTTGGAGAACAACAGCCTACCATACAGAAATAGAGCAGTTCTGAATCTCGAGCTGCATTTGGCCTGGAGGCCACAAAGAATCCTCTTAATACCATCCAAAGCAGATTACTTTAACTTAAAGATAGAACACCTTGTCTTGCAGCGTTTGGTTTGGTAGATATTGTAGCATTTTCTACGCTGGGTTGGCCTTCTGTACCTCTCATCCTCAAAATGCGTCAAATTAGCCTGCATCAACGTAGAATCTTCATCTTTTTAAGCATTAACCTCTACGTAAATCAAAGACAGTTCCAGTCTCTATCTGCATTTTGCTTCCAAGCTTTCTCCTAAAACAATCTAATTTGTATAAATGCTGATCCATTTCAGCTTCATTCCAATTGCTCAATGTCCACGAAAAGAGAAATGGGCAACGGAAGAACTGCCCCTGTTTTAGCCTTGTTCTTCTTTGGGTTCATTGGCTTTGCCACGTTTCCAGCAGAAGCTGCATTGAAGAGCTACCAGTTCGATGTACGATCACCAGATTGCACACCTGACTTACACCTTTAGCTCGACCATTACAGGTCAAAATAACTTCAGTTTTTTTGTTCATCAGATTCAAGTGAAGAATGTGAGCAGATTATGCCATGCAAAACCTATCGTCACCGTGAATGGGAGGTTTCCAGGGCCAACAATCTATGCACGGGAAGGTGACAGAGTTGTAGTCAATGTCACAAACCATGCGCAATATAACATCTCCATTCACTGGTAAGAGATATTGTTACGACCCCATTCCACTCTCGCACTTCACTCGAGAGTGTTTTACTCGAACTTTTTGGGTTTCGTTTCTTTTTTCCCCGTCAATCCCTCCCTCCGATCAAAACTCTTGAGACTAGTGGAATCGTAACAAAGAACGGTGAGTCCCAGTTAGAAAATAGAGTTTGGTCTCCAATAATTTCACCATGTGAGAATTATTGATGACCGAATCATTTCTGACAAGATTCCTCCTAGTTAGAAGGTTCTAACCGGAAGGAGGGGCTGACAGAAGAAAGGAGAAGAGACTCAAAGCCACCGAGTAAAACGATCTCGAGTAAAATAAGGGTCGTAACAGATACTAAGACAAAAAATCATTAGTCTGGCTCTCTTACCTTCTTCCTTGTCTTGTTGATTCAGGCATGGACTGAAGCAATATAGAAACGGGTGGGCAGATGGCCCAGCTTACATCACTCAATGCCCCATTCAAACAGGGCGTAGCTATGCGTATGACTTCAACGTGACAGAACAGAGAGGAACCCTATGGTGGCATGCCCATATTCTTTGGCTCAGGGCTACAGTCTACGGAGCAATCGTAATCATGCCTCCACAAGGCACACCGTTTCCTTTTCCTCGCCCAGATAGAGAGTTGGAACTAATATTAGGCGAATGGTGGAACAATGACGTGGAGGAAATAGAGAAGCAAGGAAACATGATGGGCTTGCCACCAAACATGTCAGACGCGCACACAATCAACGGGAAGCCAGGGCCATTGTTTCCTTGCTCTGAAAAACGTAAGCAACCAGAAAGAAACAACGTTGTATAAGCCTTGAAAACAAAGCATTTAATGTCTCTCTTTTCGTGTTTTAGACACGTACGCAGTGGAGGTGGAGCAAGGAAAAACATATCTTCTGAGGATCATCAACGCCGCCCTAAACGATGAGCTTTTCTTCGCCATTGCCGGCCATAACATGACAGTTGTGGAGGTCGATGCAGTTTATACAAAACCATTCTCGACGCAAGCTATTCTGATTGCGCCAGGCCAGACCACCAACGTCCTGGTTCAAGCAAGCCAAGCTCCGAACAGATATTTCATGGCGACAAGGCCCTTTCTTGATGTTCCAATCGCCATTGACAACAAAACAGCCACTGCAATTCTTCAATACAAGGGAATTCCAAACACTTTTCTTCCTCTTCTTCCTCCATTACCTGCCCCTAACGACACAGATTTCGCTTTGGGCTACAACAAGAAGCTGAAAAGCTTAAACTCACCCCAGTTCCCGGCTAATGTTCCTCTCACGGTGGATCGGAAGCTCTTCTACGTGATCGGTTTGGGCATGAATGCTTGCCTCTCGTGCCTGAATGGAACCAGATTGGTTGCTTCTTTGAACAACATCTCCTTCGTGATGCCTAGCGTTGGTCTTCTTCAAGCCCACTATTTCAACATCAAAGGGGTGTTCCGAACTGATTTCCCCGACCAACCCACGACGCCTTTCAACTACACGGGTGCACCCCTCGGTGCTAATCTTGGCACTAAAGTCGGCACCAGGCTGACCAAGCTTGCGTTTAATTCCAGCGTTGAACTGGTGCTTCAAGATACGAATCTTCTGACTGTGGAGTCGCATCCATTTCATCTCCATGGCTACAACTTCTTCGTCGTCGGGACGGGGATTGGAAATTTCGATCCCGTCAAAGACCCTCTAACGTATAACTTGGTCGATCCCGTCGAAAGAAACACTGTCGGAGTTCCCACTGGAGGCTGGACAGCCATTCGATTTCAGGCCAATAATCCAGGTACGGTAGAAAGTTGAGCGAAATTGTTTAAACGAAAAAGAGATTGATTCTTCTGATAATGCATGGGCAGGAGTTTGGTTCATGCACTGTCATCTGGAGCTGCACACAGGGTGGGGTTTGAAGACCGCATTCGTAGTGGAAGACGGTCCTGGGAAGGATCATACCGTCCATCCGCCGCCCAAGGATCTTCCACAATGCTAGCTTATGAAACTTCAAGAAATAGACTTTTGTACTGGGATTTGACTGGCGTTTTCCTTAATTTGATTTGATGGAAGATGCTGGATTGAGTGAATTAAAAGCTGTTGTGTTTCATGAATAATAGATGGTTTTATAATTCAGCCCGAAAGTTGAAGAACATTTGTATTTCTTGAAGTTTCTGAACTATGAAAACAGGCTCGGTGGTTCCTTTTTCTAGTTCAATCTGCACAAAGTTAAGCCCACTTGGTTCCTTTTTCTAGAGAGAGAGAGAGAGAGACCCTGTCGTCTTCTTCTTCCCAGTTTTCTTAATTTTGTTGGATAGGTAAAGAACACTGGATTGGGTTCGGTTTGAGGCCATATGAGGTTGCTCTGTTCTTTCTTCTCCCTTGTTCTTTCTTGTGAAACTGACAAGTGTATGGCTAGATGGGGGGAGCTTTGGTGGTTGGGATTGTAAGAAAAAGTCAAGTGTAGAATTTGGTAGGTGAAATATTCTGCTAGAAAACTAAACTCCAACCTGGTTCACAAATTTTAAATCTCTCTTCCATTTCTGCGTCTTTTGATCTGGTTTTCATCATGCTGAGAGCTTTGAGCTGTCGGAGAAGTGCCCACAGTTACGAACGGCTCTGTGATGAAGCTCCTCTTGGTCTCTTGGAAGGAGAGTTGAAGAGGGTCGCCAGTTTGCCTGCTCGAGCCTTCTGTTCTTCTTCATCGAGAAAGTCAAGTTTCCGGGTAAACTGGCCGGAGATTTCACAGACGAAGCCAGCAACCAAGTGTGACAGAAATCAGCACCCGCTCTTTAGTCTCTTCTATTCTCGGCGGAGGAAGAAGACGACTGCAAGACCAGAGTTTTCGAGGTACATCGAGTTTGTCAAGGAAGGAGGGCTATGGGATAAGAGCTCAAACACTCCTGTAATCCATTATAAATAGTAGAGTTCTTCGTTGTTTTCTGCTGCTTTCTCCGAATAAAAAATGGTGTTCTTCATTTTTTTTGTTGTGAAGGATGAACTTGAACCCTCATTCTTAAAAAGCATTTCTAGCAGGCGATGAAAATTACACGAAATCATTCGGTAAATCAGTCATTTTTTATCAAGATTGAAGCTTTATCTCAAGATTCCAACACCCCACCAATTATTTGCGGGAAAAATACATAGAATTCACCGTTAATAGGTTTAATGAG
This sequence comes from Begonia fuchsioides, assembly GCA_003255005.1. Lineage (NCBI taxonomy): Eukaryota > Viridiplantae > Streptophyta > Magnoliopsida > Cucurbitales > Begoniaceae > Begonia > Begonia fuchsioides. The sequence goes on along the minus strand of QAOC01034524.1, from coordinate 37,249 downwards.
TTATATATTACAGTGAGAGAGAGTCGTTTAAGAGACAATATATTCTTCTATGGTTTCAAAATCTTCAACAGGCTCAAACAAAATTGGAGTATTAGAACGAATCCAACTTTGTATGCATATAAGAGCTTCAACGGTCTTCGGTAATAGGGATGTCCGAAATGGGTCAACAACTCGCCCACTACAACTGAAAGCTGATTCTGAAGCGACGGTCGAAATTGGAATTATCAACATATTTTTTGCTATTTCACTCAAAATTGGATATTTATGAGCGTTCAACTTCCACCAAGTCAAAATGTCTAATTTGTTAATGTATTTTTCTTGTTTTTCACTCAAGTATTCATCCATTTCTGACATATTGGCGTTAGTCTCACCATCAATTGTATTGTCCAAAAATGTCTGCAAGAGAATATCAGTGGAATTTGAAGGATTTCCTACATTCTCAGTGGTTGGGCTTGATAAGTTTGAAATCGAATCGCCCTTATACTCCGCATATAGTCATTGAACGACATTTTCAATTTCTTGCATAAATTCAGCAGCTCAATCGTTACCTAACAGAATTGTCATACAATGTTTCAACATCTTTGCTTTGTACATAGGGTCCAGCAAAATAACTACAAATACGAGAGAATTTATCTTTTCAAAACTGCCCTAATATTTATCAAACTTATTCTGCATTCCAATAGTCATTTGTCTCAACAACTCATTATCACCGTCAACATACTTTTCGATACTTAACTTCAATTTACAAATCTCACTAATATATATATTAGAAGTCATGTGCAACGAAGCTGAAACTGCGATCGTTGCATCGTAAAACAATTTTAAGAACTTACAAAATTCTCGAATGTTCGTCTAATCTTCATCGGTAGGAGGTCCTCCTTCTCCCATGTACGAAAAAAACTGACTATCAGTTCCTTCAAGTTTTTCAAATGCTTTTGCATACTTTTCAGCATGCTCTAACATCATATACTTTGAGTTCCATCGAGTAGGCACATTTGGTGTTACATTTCCTTTGAATGTAATTTTCATGAGATCAATGCAAGTCTTAAATTGTTGCAATCATCTTGGTGATGATTTGACAAACTTTACGGCCTTTTGAACTCGACAAATTGAAGCTTGATGCTCTTTCAACCCATCATTGACAATTAAGTTAGCGATATGAGAAAAACATCTTATGTGAATGTAAGCTCCATCTAAAACTAATCATTCCCACTGTCTCAAACTCTTTAGTAAGTATGAGATGCTGACGTCATTTGACAAAGCATTATAGTAAAAACATTGTCGATGCCCCAATCAACCAAACACGTCTCTATTAACTTTTCAATTGTTTCTCCTTTGTGGTTGTCAATCTGACAAAAATTTAAAATTTTCTTGTGTAATTTCCAATCTCCGTCAATAAAATGTCTAGTCAAAACTAGATAATTGATATTTTGAGACGACGTCCAAGTGTCAGTTGTTAAACAAACTTTTTGCTTATTTTTTTAAGTACTCTATCAATCAACTTTTCTCTTGGTTGTATATTGCCTTGATATCCCTCGCAATTGTTTTTCGAGAAAGCACAACGAAAGAAGGTTGAAAATAGTCACAGAATCTTTTGAAACTTTCCCACTCTACCATTCTCATAGGCAATTTATCTGTGATTAACATTTCTGCAAGAATCTTCTGTCTGTTTTCTTGAGTAAAAGTTGAGACACTCAAATTGGAGCATTCTCCTTCTTTCTTTCTAAATGGTAATTTCCATTGGCTGTCATCTTGGGTAAATAAATATTTTTTGCACGTGATCAAATGCGTTGACATATTAGACGTATCATTTCTCTTTGTATGACAAGCGTATCGTTGACCACAATAGTTGCACTTGGCCCTAGAATCTTCGGGACCACTATCTTCGACCCATCTAAAGTGGTTTCAAACATCCGACCTCAACATCCTTTTCTTTCCACTATTATTTTCATTGCTCGACTCACTTTTCATTCAAAAATTTACTTGTGCACCTGAAAAAAGATAAAAATTAATCTACACAAAGTCAATTATACATAGAGAGGCTGTGTGGCAGCTACTTCTTCTTGATCTCTTCATTTATCAATTTTTAAAATAAAGAAACTGAGACTATATCATTGCTTTTCATGTTGTCGAGATTATGTTTGAAGCATCAAACCAATTATAAAGCAAATCAAGCAACATAAAATTAAAAGCATAAATAAGATAACCATCAGGCAGCCGTAAGCTCTTAGAATTGTATGGAATTTATCACTCACATACTCCATTGAGTTATTACTCAGAACAACGATCAAGCATTGCGTATAATTCCACAGGATTATTAGTAGCACTTACAAAATCTATAGCTGTAAATAGAGATTATTTATCACTTACATACTCCATTGATTTATTAAAGCCTGTAAATAATAATAAAGTTTGTCTAAGCTAATAATGGTTTTGATGTCTCAGAAACAACTGAAGAAAGAATAAGAGTGAGAATATTGACAAAAATCCGAGCCAAAACAACATCAGCATGGCCAATGAAAACTCGGAATAAATTTTAAAAAAATAAAATAAAAACCTGTCGAGCTCGAACAGCAACAGAAGACAACGAATGACGAAAATGTTGAGGAGTCGGTGGTTGGCGCTGAAGAAGAGAGGGAGAGACTAGAGAGCGTCGTGGTCGGCGTTGAAAAAGTGAGCGTCGGGAGTCGGGAGTCGGGAGTCGGGAGAAGAGAGGGAGAGATTAGAGAGACTAGAGTTTTTTTTACAACCCAACGGGTCGGTCAATCAGGTTTGACCATCTTGGGCCACCGACCCGCAACCCGCACTAAGGGTTTCTGCCAGACCCATTAAGGGTTTTTTAACATTTAACCGACCGAACCAGACAGAACCCGTTCGGATTGGGTCGGTTACTCGGGATGGGTCGGTTATGCCCACCCCTACTTGTTTTGGGGGTATTAACATCTAAAGAAGTCACTCCCTCTTCCCTCATCATGACTTCCTCCTGTGTAATTTTAAACTATTTCCACACTCGATAGTGGGTCGGAGATGGACTGGGTGCGTCGGAGAATGAAGAGTTGACAGGCTCACGTGATGCCGCTCTGTCCTTCGTCGGTGCATCAAAATTAAGAATCAGCGGAACAAAAGCAAACCCTTGACCAAGTTGTTCATCCCGACCCCATTATGAAGCTCGACAAGAGTGCTTAGATAGAACCCCAGTGCACGTAATGCACCGGACAGTATCTGCGGTCAGGGGTAAGGGTGGGCGCGGGTTCTTATCGGATCGGGTGAGGAAAAATCTGACCCACTTATCGGGTCATGAAAAATTGACCCGATTGGGGCATGAATTAAAGGTGACCCGAACCCGACGCGACCCGCTCTTTATCGGGTCTTATCGGGATGGTTATCGGGTCAACCACTAATACAAAAATTTCGACAGAATCTTCTTTAAAATTTCATCTAATCCTACCTACAAACAATCAATTCAATATATCTCAACAGTCATCCATATTTCATTCAAAATTCATTCAAAACTACTTAATATAATTGCAATCTCAATCATAAATAACAAGTTAAACATTTACCAAATGTATTTGAATTTTGACAATTCACAACAATAGTTCTTATTTTAAATAAGAACTCAAAATGTATTAAAAAAACAAACCGAAAACTACTCAATGAGCATTGGCAATTCTTCGTCTTCGGCTATGTCTTGAGGCTGAAGATTTGGATCTGTTCGTGACTCAACGTCAATGTCAAGCTGTTCCGAACTAGCAGCAATTTCTAAAAAAAAAACATGCAAATTAAACGACATTATTTTATAATTTTAGAAAAATTAATGAATTGAGTTATGATATTAAAAACAACGTACCTTCATCAATCGTGTCATAATCTTCAACTGGGTCTAATATAGTTGGAAAATTGGACCGGAGCCAATTTTGAGTACATATTAGTGATTCTACTGTTTTTGGTAAGAGAGAGGTTCGAAATGCATCAACAACCCGACCTCCGCAACTGAAAGCGGACTCTGACGGAACAGTAGAAATCGGCGTGATCAGCACATCCTTGGCTATTTGACTCAGAGTCGGATATCTATGACAATTCAGCTTCCACCAAGCTAGAATATCAAAATCTGCACTGAAGGCTTCACATTTCTCGGCTAAATACTCTTCAATTTCTGACTTGCTGCCTATTGTCTCGTAATTAGGAGTTGTTTTGTAAAGTGAAGAGAATAACTTATCAATCGTAGCAAGTGGTTGCCTTCCTACATTGTCTGCTGCTGGATTGTCGCCTTTGTACTCCGAATATAGGCGTCTCATAATGTTCTCCACATTTGCTGTCAAATCGTCACCTTGTTCTTCGCCAAATAATAAGGACATACAATGTCTGAGCATTGTTCGTTTGCACATCGGATCCAATAAAACAGCAAGAAATGTGAGAGAATTCATTCGAGCATAGTCGCCCCAATATTTGCCAAACTTTGTTTGCATGCTGAGAGCCATGGTCTTCAACAATGAATCTTCACTTGCTGCATACTCGTCGATGATTAACTTCAATTGACACACTTCACGGATATACAAATTTGCAGTGACGTGATTAGAAGCGGAAACTTTCAATGTCGCATCGTAAAAAGCCTTCAAAAACTTACAAAATTCACGAATTTTTGCCCAATCATACTCAGTCGGGGCCCCTCCTTCATCGTTGAAGTTGCAGAAATACTGAACATCAATCTCTCCAAGTTTCTGAAAGGCTTTATCATACTTTTCAGCATTATCTAACATTAGAAAAGTGGAGTTCCATCGAGTTGGGGTGTCGAGAGTAACATTACCCTTGAAGTTGATCTTCATCATTTCGATGCACGTCTTGAACTGTTTCAATCGGCCTGGTGACGATTTAACATATTTAACTGCCTTTTGAACTCTCTTAATGGCAGGTTGATGCTCTTTTAGGCCATCATTCACAATTAAGTTTATTATATGGGCGAAACATCTTACGTGAATGGCGTCTCCATCCAAAACCAACCCATTCCACTGCCTCATACTCCTCACCAGATATGAAATGGCCGTATCATTTGAAGATGCATTATCTACTGTAATTGTCAAGATATGTTGAATTCCCCACTCATGAAGACACGTCTCAAGCATCTTTCCAATTGTATCGCCTCTATGGTTGTCAATCTGGCGAAAATTCAAAATCCTCTTATGCAAATTCCAGCTGCTGTCAATAAAATGTCCAGTCAAAACCATATAATTCTTGGTTTGACTGGACGTCCAACAATCAGTGGTCAGACAAACTCTTTGTTTAGATTGTTCAAAGAAGGCCTTCAACTTCTTCTTCTCCTTAAGGTATAAAATCTCGATATCTCTTGAAATTGTCCTCCGAGAAGGCACAACAAATGTCGGCTGGAAATACGTGAATGCATCCTTCAAGCTATCTGATTCTACTAGCCTTAGCGATAACTCCTCTTTAACCAATAATTTCACAATTACTTCTCGTCCACCTTCTTGAGTAAATAAAGGACGTGAAGTGCAAGAACTTTCTCCTTTTTTTGCTGTAAATGATGATATCTTTTGTTGTTTCGCTTCCAGAGGTGCTACATACTTCTTGCACTTAAGCAAATGTCTCTGCATATTTGACGTACCATTCTTTCTTGGATGACAACCATATACTGCACCACAATACTTGCATGATGCCGTTGGATTGGCCGTAATAATATCTTCGTTATGAACGAAATGTTCCCAAACATCAGACCTCAAGGCTCTTTTCTTTGTCGGAACATTACTGTTGGTTGCAGTGCTCGATGTACTTGCCATCCTACAAAAGAAAACCGCAAACTAAATCAAGAGATTAATTACGCTGGAAAGGAAGAATAAAAAATAAGAGGGATATTAGAAAATGCAATGCTGGAAATTACGCTGTAAATTGCAACGTTGGGGATTAGGGTTTGACAATTCAGAATACCAATGCTGGAAATTGCAACGTTAGAGATTAGGGTTTGAAATTTCAGGATACTAATGCTGTAAATTTCCGAAAATTGTATCGTTAGGGATTCTTGCTAATATGCAGAAAAAAAAGATATTACAGACTAGGTAGTCCTGCTCATGGAGAAAAAAAGATAGACAAATTTAGAGATATTACAGACTTTTGACCACCAATGATAATATGCAGCTATATAAACCTTGTTTATCACTAGGATTTTGGGTATCCAAAGTATCGTTAACTCTCAATGCTGATGGACCACCATTCTTGGACGAGATTTCAAATTTATTGCGAAATGCATTGTCTGCTTCAAGTTGTTCCTGAAATCATGCAATAAAAAATTCATCAAATCATCATTTAAAGTAAAACAGGAGGGGCACAGTATCAAACACTCACTGCAATATTATCTTCTGAATATGTCTGAGCATATTTTTTTTGTTGTTCAGCAAGATGCTTCTGCTTAGCTTCCTCCTCAATTTTCTGCCTTTGATAGCAGAGTGATTACGTTTTGCCCTGAATATCTGAAATGCTCGCACTTTCTTACTCTCTCGAGAGTGATTACGGTAAAGCTTGGAACAAATTAGGGCAAACTAAAAAGAGCAATCGAAACTTAATTGTTCGAATTAGGGCGGAACATTTTAGGGAAAAACGTCTTGACTGAAGACGACGAGAATAGCAGAGTAGATGGGAGGAAAGTTGACTTACTAGAAACGACCAGATGATTGCAGAGAAAGAACTCCAACACGGCCAAAAAATTGAGGCAGTGAGAAGTAGCGAGGAGAAAATGGAAAATTCTGAGAGAGAGGAGGGAGAGGCTAAAAATGTTAGGTTTGGTTTGCTGGTTTGCGGGTCAAACCCGTGAACGTAACCGAATCGATAACGAACCGAAAATCGGTTCGTTTTCGATTCTAAAATTGATCGTAACCCGACCCGCCCCGACCCGATAAGACGCGGGTCGGGTCTGACCCACGGGTCAAAAACGGGTTGCCCAACCTTAGTCAGGGGGTGGGTGGATTCAAAAATTGTATCTTTTGATATTAGTTTAGTTTGACGTGGCAGAATTCAGAATTCAGACCAAAAATGCTGCTTTGTCCTATAAAATGGAGATCCTCTCCGCTCCGAAGCTTCAGTTCAACTCTTCTACTTCCTTTCTCCTCGGCGATGGATTTGTTTTCTTTTCCCGTGGCCAGGCCACCGAGTCCAGCCGCTCCCGGAAGGTCCAGTGTTTTCCAGAGCTTCGCTATGCTGTTTTGCTTCGTCGAGTTCTGTGTCGTTTTGGTTTTTCTCTGGTCAATGTACTCAAAGGTCTCTCGGCCATGAGAATTTCCGGCGAGTATGGCCAACAGCTTTTTCGTTTTCTGCTTAGCCCTCTATTCTGTTTCGTACTCGGCAAAGATATCGTTGTCACTCTCTTAGTCAAGCCTTGTGGATTCTCTGTCCACTGCGTGGCTGCTGACTATACGGAAACTTAACTCTACGACAGCGTGATAGGCAACAACCAGCCTGAGCTCCAGTCTGAGAATGACCGACTATTTTCTGACGGCGAAAAGGTTGTTTTCGAGTAAGATCTCGAATACAGACAACGATCAAGAAGACGAAATAAAAGAGAGAGAAGCGAAGAGGATTTTTCGTGGTAACACCAATCAATGCACCTCCACGGTGGTATCATCAGCATATATACTAGGATTTCCAGAATTAGGGTTACAAACATGGGCCTATCACCTTCTCGACGTACTGCTCTTGAGACAGATTTAGGGTATTTGTAGTTCTGTTTCGGAAAATCCTCATCTCGAGAATCTGCTTTGCTGCACCCAAATCTTTCCTCTCTAATTCTGCTGACATAATTTTCTTCAAATTGTTAATTTCCTTTAGGCTTGATCCTGCAATTAACATATCATCCACATACAGAAGTAGAAGCACATAAGAGTTAGAATACTTCTTCAAGTAACATCACTGATCTTTTTTACTCCTCTGAAAACCGTTCTTGCACATGAAAGAATCAAATTTCTTGTATCATTGTCTAGGAGCTTGCTTCAACCCATACAAACTTCTTTTAAGCTTACACACCATGTGACTCTTTTCAGGAACCTCAAATCCTTCTGGTTGCTGCATGAAGATTTCTTCATCTAAATCTCCATGTAAAAAAGTTGTTTTTACATTCATTTGCTCAATATGCAAATTTTCTGCAGCAACAATACTCAACAAAATTCTGATAGTAGTTAGCTTCACAACATGAGAGAAAACCTCAGAGTAATCAATACATTTCCTTTGTGAATATCTCTTAACTACTAGTCGTGCCTTGAACCTCATTTTGTCATCCGGTTCAGTCTCGATTCTATACACCATTTGTTTAAAAGTGCTCTCTTCCAAACAAGCAAATCAGACAACTCTCATGTCTCATTCTTCTCAAGTGATCATATCTCATCATTCATGGCTTGCTCTCACTTGATAGAATCATCTGTCTGCAATGCCTCCTCATAGACGCTGGTTCTCTCGCATATGTCAATAACAAGTAATGTAAAGATGGAGAATATCTATCTAGAGCTTTGAAAGTTCTGGAAGATCTTCTCAACGTCTGCTCAAGTGTAGATGGTTCAGCTTCAGATTCAAAATCTGGAGTTTCTTGGGATCTTGCTTCATCACTTGCTGAACTTTTCTACAGCTCAACCTCAACATCAACTCTCACTTGTTCATAGCTTCCTGAACTCATTCTTTCCTTGTCTTTATATAGAACATTTTCATAAAAAATTACATCGCAATGTCGGAGAATCTTCTTGTCCGTGTCATCCCAAAACTTGTATCCAAACATATCAGAACCATAGCCAATAAAATAGCACTTCAAAGCTTTTGCATCAAGTTTGTCTCTCTTTCTCTGGATCAACATGAACGTAAGAGGTACAGCCAAAGGTCCTCAAGTGTGAATATTTGATTTCCTTTTCAGACCACATTTCTTTTGGAATCTTCAATCCCAAAGGTACTGACGGTCCTCTGTTGATCAAGTAGGCTGCAATGTTCACTTCATCAGCCCAAAATGTTTTGGGCAACCCAGAGTGAATTCTCATACTCCTTGCTCGCTCATTTAAGGTTCTGTTCATTCTTTCAGCAATGTCATTTTGTCTAGCATTGCCCAGAACTATTCTGGTCATTCTTATTCCTTCAGATGCACAAAATGCGTTGAAATTTGACTTGTCATACTCTCCTCCATTGTCAGACCTTAAGCATTTTACCTTCAAATCAACTTGGTTTTCAACTTCAGCCTTCCATCTCTTAAAGGTAGCAAACACATCAGATTTGTGCTTCAAGAAGTAAACTCATAACTTCCTGCTGAAATCGTCTATGAATGTCACATAGTATCTAGAGCCTCCAAGCGACGCGACTGGTGATGGTCCCCACACATCTGTATGCACTAGTTCAAGCTTCACTTCCTTTGGTTCTCTTATCGTCTTTGTGAAAGTAACACGTTTTTGTTTTCCCATAACGCAACTTTCACAAAGATCCATATCAACTGTCATAAGCCATGGTAAAACACCCTTTGTAGTCAACATCTTCATTCCTTTGACGCTCATATATCCAAATCTATTATCCCACAGACTTGAACTGCAAGCGCCTCCAACAACAGCAGTCATGTTTATACACCCGTAGTAGTGTATAGAGTTCTAGATTTCAATCCACGTGCCACAACCATAGCACCCTTGACAATCGTCCAAGAACTCTTTCCAAACTCTGTTGTATAACCTGCGCTATCCAACTGACTCATAGAGATCGGTTTTTTCTTGAGACCAGGAATGAATCTGACGTCCTTCAACGTCCATTTACCCCCTCCTGGGGTTTGTATGCAAACATCTCATTTTCCTTCAATCTCTAATGATTTATTATCAGCAAGATACACCTTCCCAAAATTTGCAGCTTTGAAATTCTAGAACAATGCTTTGCTTGGAGATGAATGGAAAGATGCTCCTGAATCCAGGATCCATGATTCGACCGGGCTTTTCACACTGAGGACTAAGGCATCCCTAAAATCTTCTGATGAGTTCAAGAATCACTATCTTCACCAATCTTTTGACCCTGCTTTTTCTTGGGCTTCGTGCATTCATTTTTGAAATGCCTTTTTCTGAACAATTCCATCATGTAACAGATTTGTTCGGTGATTTTCCACGTTGCTTGGATTTTGATTTGAAATGCTTGTTCGGACCTTTTTCCTTGTTTCTACCCCTTCGATCAACACTGAGAGCACTTCCAGATGACTCCCTGAGTTCTCTCTTTCGAATGCTTTCGCTCAGAACTACATCACGGATTTCATCAAATTTCAGTTTCTTAAATCCTCAGGAACTACTAATCGCAACAACAGTATCTCAAGATTCAGGTAAAGACGACATCAAAATCAGGGCTTTAACTTCATCTTCAAAAATAATATCTACAGAGGCCAATTGATTGATAATCATATTGAACTCATTTATATGATCGGTTACAGATCCACCTTCAGACATCTATAAATTGAGGCAGCCCCAAAGTTTCGTTGCAGTCTGTTTTTACGCAACCTGCAATAGGATATCTTCCCGCAAGGTTTGGAGAATATACGCCCTCGTTATTTTATCCTTCTTCGCATCCACTGTTGTACCGTCCTTTGGTTGTACAGCCTCCCAGACTCCCTGGGCATCCATCAACGCCTCTACCTTGATCGCCCAGGTGGTATAGTTTGTCGCCGTCAATTGCGGATAGTTGGTCGGCACACTGCCGCCATCTCTCGTCGCCACAACTTGAGAAACAAACGCCATTCCGGCTCTGATACTTGATGAAAGTTGTAGACACTAGAAAAAAACAAAGAACCAGAGGAAGAGGAAGATAAGAGATTGGAGAATGTTTCTCGTTCTTCTTGAATTCTTAAACAGAAGGACTACTAAAATAGAAAAACTTTTAACTAATTGTTGTTATCGTAATACTAATAAATCTGCATCAAATCCTAATTAATTTTTGTTAATGTAATCTCGATAAATCAGCCTCAAATCATTCTATGATTTGCTGAATCTTGATAAGCAGACGCTAATGATGCTTGAGAACGTTGACAATGATCGGGAGAGAGTGTTTGATTAGCAGACGTGCTAATGATGATGGTGAATTATTCATAACATGCTTACCGTTACACTCTTATCCTTTTATCCTTTTAATTACTCGAATACCGAAGCCAAAAATGAAGAATCTACTCTCACATTTACGGAAGAAATCTCCATGGATATAATCTAACATACATGTAAAAGGATTCACGATAACTTGACACCTTGTTTCCTCGTTATCGTTCCTAGTTTTTTAGAAAGCCTCGTAATCTTGTTCTATGAATTTTCTCATTTCGAAGAAGCCTCAAAGTCATAAAGGGACAAAAAAATTTATACGTGATTAATATATCGTTTTAATTATTCTCAATACACTATTATATGTTTTTAGTCAATAGAGTTCCATGAGGAAGCCCAATTTTCAAACAACGCAGTTTGGGTTGATTTTGCCGTCGACTATACTCGAACCAGTAGGCTTTGGTTCTGAATACAAAATCGAGCAACGAACCCTAGTTACCAGAACAGAACCAAACTAAGAATTTCAGCTTTGTTAGGATCGGCGTAGTTTGGATTTTTTAAATGTCCAATCATTTCTCTAGGAAGTCTAAAGCAAAAACATAACGTATTTGTCTATTGTACAAAAAACCAAACCAAATGTCTCATAAAACCATGGTCATTTGAGAACTTGTGGATTCAAGATAATTAATATCTTATTTTAAATTGGTAACACTTATGGTACTCATGACAAATTTGAAGAGGATATCCTTGGCATTACTCCCATGTTGAATTGAAGCAACAACATAAGACTTAAAAATAAAATGTAGTTTTTTAAGATTGCAAGAACATCAGGCGTGGATGGAGGAGCAACGTAGAAGAATTAATCGACAAAAGAAGCACAGGAAACAGGAACAAGGCACAGCCCTCTCCTCCTCAGCCCTTCCTTTCTTTGCTTCCCTTCGGCGTCCTTTCCGGCGAGAATACCCTGTCAAATCACAACTCCGGTCAGCCTTCGCCGGTTTCCTAAACGAGCTCACTCACTTCTCACCTCGTCTCTTACCATTTTCTTCTTCTCCGCACAAGTCTTGGCCCTACTCCATTTCATGTAAGGAACGCTCAGCGTCTGTCAAATAAAACTGTTCATTACACCCCACGCTTATGTCCCTTTTGTTCATGCTTTTAAAGGGTCTCACCTGAACTTGATCGTGGAGAAACTGAATGTAACCTATCACTTCTGAAAGCACTGACGCTGTGTCCGTCTGGAAATCGTACGCGTATTTAAGTTGAAAACATGCAAATTTTGGTAGAAATGGGTTCATGATTAGTTTGAAACTGACCTTGCCAAAGGGTGCTACCAGTCGCTGAAGAGCTGAAACCCTGTCTCCTAGCTTTTCTTTTCTAACCTAGTTTTTACAAACTCCCTTTACAGCATTGGCCAACGAGATAAAAAAGAGCTTTCGAAGTTACCTTCAATGGCGGACGAGCTGGTTTTGATCTTGTGATGGATTTCCTTATCTCACAGCTATATGACTCCTTTGACGACGACCCAGAAGAGCAACCAGCTTTCTTTGTTCTTGATACAGTCGATACCTTTAGAACATGAACATCTTTTAGAAGAAGAAGGAAAAAGAAGCAGAAGCAGATGAACTCACTTTGTTGGAGCTATTTGATGGACTATCTAAACAAGACGAGTACTGTTGCATCAGACTGTGGCTCAACCATGGCATACCCTCGTCACGAATATCAACTCTCTCGCGCGAAGGCTGGTAAATTCCATACGACAAATGGTCCAAATTGAGACCCATTTCAGAAGTCGAATAGGACGAAGAATTAACCTCAGAAAATCTGAAAGGATCGTCAAAGCGAACTGTAGAACTGGGTAACTGATCTCTTGCCGAATGATGCAGACCAGTGGAGAAGTTAAACCATGGATTATGACAACTTATTTCATCCTGACATAACTTTTGCATGTATTTTGAAGGCAATGAATTGAGTTCGTCAAGATCGCTGAATTCGGCCTTTTTGGCACTCGGAAGAAGCAGGTCTAGAGTTGACTGCTGGCCCCTGTTTCTTCTTCCATAAAGATTGAAATCATGGCTACGAGGGTCAACCGGGTGAGATAAGTTCCTTAAAATTTGGAAGCTTTCATTTGGATTTATCATGTGGGGATTACCATCGCTGCACGAACACGAAACCAAGCTGGTTATATCACGCATATAAACTTAACCAAGACTCAAGATTGTACTTACAGAACGAAGGCTTGATTATGGGCAGTGGAATTAGCAGTTCTTTGAGCAGAAGCTAAAGAAGAATATCCAAGAAACAGCTCCTGAATTCGATGATCCGACTGGAGATCTGCAGACGACTCCATGGAAACTGAAATGAAAATCTTTCTTATGATCCCTGCATTTCCCAGCCTCTACTCAGCCTCCAGTAGGGTTTTTGGAGGATAATAATGAAGATACTCTCAGTCAATAAGAGCTCCAGCCCTCATCATCATCAACAGGTCATTACTTTATATGTACATCATTAAAGCAAGCATTGTACTTGTACATGACAGTATTCTATTCTCTCCTTTTTTCACATTTATTCTCTGCCAAACCAGATTTATATAATTTACCAACTTTTCTAGATGCCCATTTTTGTTTTTCCTTAAAAAAATAAAATTTTGATCCTATCCTCTTTCTTCTGTTCTCATTCCAACCCAGACAGCATCGACAGTTAGTGATGAAGACGAGGCTGTCTTTTATGAAAACATACAACACAACCCTAAATACCTTTGAATCCACGACACCAGAGAAAGACAGATGGACGAGCTTGCATCGAGAGTGAAAAAAAATTCAAAATTTGAAACCTGTTTCGGATATTTTTTGCGAAAAGCATACAATTATTGCAACGACATTGGGATTCCAAGCTCCCCATTTGTGCACTTAGTTTATATTTTATGTACAACATTCTTCCACTGTATTATGATTTTAAATCATAAAGCAGCGTCCCTACTCTCTCGCTCTCTGTCTAAATCCCACTCGAATACAGTATATTTTTAGCCACCCAGTTGGAATCCACGTAGAACGCCATTAGGGTTGTAGATTAAAATACTATTTCTACACTATAAAACAATTAAACCCATGGGCAGAAAAGAAGCATGTTTTTGGTCGCACAGTCGACCATCCTGAAGAACTAGGGGTCCGATCCAATCTGATCCGACGAAAATCGGATTGGAGTAGGGGATCTGATCGGATTGGCTCAAAAAATTCATCTGAATCCGATCCGATCCGAATTCCGACAAAGTTTTTGGATTGGATTTCGGATCCGAAGTTTCCCCGAGAGCCGTTTTCCCGAGAGCCGTTTTCCCGAGAGCATTTCTATTTTTCAGAGATCCATTTCCAAAGACAGAGAGATCGGATTGTAAATTTTTCAGCTCTAATCTGAACATATCGATAATCCAAAACAACTAAAAGTAACATATCCATAATCCAATCATAATCCAAAAAAATTCATCCATAATAATTAATTATAATCTAAAACTATTCAAAATCCAAATCTATCAAAGTATCAATAATCCATCAATCATAATCCAAAGACCAAAACAATACAGAATACGAAAACAATTCATAATCTTAACATAATACACAATTTAAAGACTAAAACATACGATATTAATAATTCATCAATTCGATTAGATCGGCTCTACGTTTCCCCCGGTTGCATTTTCCGTAATTTCTACAAAACAAAAACACATAAAACATCTTTATTAATATAACATTAATAAATATTAATGTTAATAAATAAGGTGTAGTTGAAATATACCTTCGTCAATAGTTTTGTAATCTTCCAATACCTCCAACAACAATGGAGTTTCAGATTCAGAACGGATCCAACTCTGAGTGCATATAAGGGTCTCTACTATTTTCGGTAACAAAGAAGTGCAGAATGAGTCAATAACGCGACCACCACAGCTAAAAGCTGACTCCGACGGTACTGTAGAAATCAGAATGATTAACACGTCCTTCGCTATCATACTCAAAATTGGAAATTTATGGGAATTCAATTTCTACCATAGCAAAAGGTCTAGATTATCAGAAAATTCTTCAACAGCATCGTGTAAGTAGACGTCAAGTTCCGACCTACTAATTCTAGACTCGGTAAAAGATATCCCGGAGTATAATCTAGAAAATAAAGGATCATTCAGTAGTGCTGCGCTAACATTGGACGAACTCGATGGTTCGTTGCTTGAACCCTTATACCCACTGTAAAGTCGACGCAAAAGAATATCTACTTCGTCATAATATTCACGCCTCCGCTCGTCCTCCATCAGAATGGTCAAACAAAGTTTTAACATATTTGCTTTGGACCGAGGATCCAAAACAACTGCAATCCACATAAGTTTATTCATTTTTTCGACGTCCCCCAATACTTGTCGAATTTTGCAATCATGCAATTAGTCATTGTTCTCAATAATGGATTAGGACTGTCAACGTGCATTTGAATATTAAGCTTCATTCGACATACCTCACTAACTACATGTTGGAGGTCACATACAAGGAATCCGATACGGCAACCATCAACTCATAGAAAATTTCCAAGAATTTGGTAAATTGACAAATATCCACTCAATCTTCGTCTGTCAGAGGGCCTTCATCTCCCATATATGCTAAGAACTGAGAGTCAGATTCTGCAAGTTTTTCGAATGCAACTGCTTACTTCTCAGCTCTTTCCAACATAAGGTATGTCGAGTTTCATCGAGTAAGCACATCAGATGTCACATTGCCCTTAAATGTTATTTTCATCATGTCAATGCAACTTTTGAACTTCACTAAACGTGCTGGTGAGGATTTAATGTACTTTACCGCCCTCTGTACTCGACTAATAGAAGTTTGATCCTATTTAAGCCCATCATTCACAATTAAATTGGTGATATGAACAAAGCATCGCACGAGAATGAAGTCTCCATCCAAAACCAATTGATTCCAATGACGCAAACTCCTAACCAAATGTGCAATGACCCCATCATTTGAGGAGGCGTTGTCCACCGTAATTGTGAACACCTTCTCAATCCTCCAATCACACAAACATCTCTCAATTAATTTTTCAATGGTTTCTCCTCTGTGGTCGTCAATTTGTCGAAAATTTAATATTTTCTTGTGCAATTTCCAATCTTCATCGATAAAGTGGCCTGTCAAAACCATGTAGTTTGTATTCTGCGTAGACGTCCAAGTATCCGTTGTCAGGCAAACTCTCTAATTACTTTTACTAAAATAATCTTTTAACTGATTTTTTTTCCTCTTATAAATAGTCTCGATATCCCTTGACACTGATCTGCACGAAGGTAGAACCAACTCGGGGCGGAGATATGCGCACCACTTTCTGAATCCTTCTTTTTTTACCATTCTCATTGGTAGTTCATCGGTTATAATCATGCTCGCAAGTACTTCACGGGCTTCTGTCTGCATAAAATATGATACAGAAGACGAGCTTGCTTCCCCTTTCAGCGTAGTAAAAGGCAACTTCTACTGTAATTGATATGTGGCCAACAAATACTTTTTGCAACTCTTCAAATGCTTTGTCATATTCAAACTTCCTGCCTTCTTCGTATGACAAGCATATTTCTTGCCACAATGGTTACAGCTAGCTCTCCGATCTTCCGGATCACATCCTTCATCCAATGTAAAATGATCCCAACATGCTGCCCTAAAAGCTCATTTTCTTGGATTAGGGGCAGGCTCTATAGGCTCCGTAGTGGTCGCCGGAGTTGTAGATGTTGATTGTATCGTAGTGTCGATAGTTGCAGAAGCTGTACTTTCCATTCTGCAACAAAATAATCAAACCAAATTTAAAATACAGCACGAACTACAATAATTCATTACAAAAATTCATTCTAAAATTTGGTAACGAGTTCTCGGGTAAGCATCGGGACGGATTGGATCAGATCGGACCAAATTTAAAACACAGCACGAACTACAATAATTCATTACAAAAATTTATTCTAAAATTTGGTAACGAGTTCTCGGGTAAGCATCGGGACGGATTGGATCGGATCGAATCTGATATGATCTGATCGCCCATCCCTTCCGGGACCCGACTTCCCGATGTTCGATAATATGTTATACATCTACAATGCAGGTCAGAGATCGACAATAATGCGACAACAACTGAATACAACTACTTAATCAACGACGGACTTCAATTTCCAAAATAATGCGAATAATAGGGTGGACGACGGAATCTAACCTGAGACTTGAAGGAGAGATTGTCGGCACCGGCAGTCGGCAGAGATGAGAACTTCGGCAAACAAGAAAAATGAGGGGTTCGTGTCGTGGGCCACGTAGTCGATCGTTGGGAGTCGGGAGTCGGGAGTTCAAAAGGGTTTCGACTTTCGATTTGGAGATTTCAGAATTTCGATTTGGGACTCGTTTATAATCGGCAATCCGATGTTCGGATCAGATCAGATCGCTTTGAATTCGATAACGATCTGATCCGGTAAACGATCCGACGTTCGGATCGAAACTCAGCTTTGCCGACCGAATACTGTTGCCCGATCCGACCCGATCCGATCCAATCCGATTGGATTGCCAGATTGAGTCGGATCCGCCCAGCCCTATAAAGCACTACATAAAGTAAGGCTCGCAATGCAGTTGTTAGCTTATCTTGTCCCTATTTCAAGTGATTTTCCATGCTTCTTTTTTGTACAATTATATGGAAAACGAAGAGCTGACAAAGTGGCTGTAGTTTAGTGGTAAGAATTCCATGTGGCCGTGGAGACTTGGACTTCTTTTTTTATCGTTGGCCACCTGTCACCACCTCCGCCGCTTACTGGAGCCTTTCGGTGTCGGCCAAGCGGCAGGAGATGAGTTGCACACAAAGCAAAACCCTCCCGTCCCTTTTAACCTAATTTGGATTGACTGCATCCAATGGGAACTCAGTTTATCTAGTTTGTGTTCGTCTTTGCAGAATAATCCTGGCAGATGAAGATAAAATATACTACGAAACTGTTTGACTCAACTTGATTTTGAAAAGATTTTGTCAATGATGATTGAATTGCACGTGGCAAGAAAAACTCTTTCTTGTACAGCAACAAGAACAAATAAAGGGTTGTCGTTTTCGGGTGTTGAATTAGCCGTGTGGGAGCCATGGCCGATGACTTCTCTCCCTCTCCCTCAAACCATTTTATGGTCAGATGAAAAATCGGATCTTGAACACCCGACTGATTCATCTCTTCCGCTTCTCTCTCAGCTTTTTCAACTTTCCATAAGTCCAAAAAAGATTGGACTGGCTGAATTGCATACAAGGTGTTCGACAAAACTCCCCGACCAATAGAAGAAACGGCAAGTAAGAATTGATTATGCTTCGCCTTCTTTCAGTTTCATCTTTTTTTTTCTGTAACTTAGTGTAGATAGTATGCATGGGTGTTGAGTAATTTAGATATTTCCTAATGATTTAGAGGAAAAGATGGCCACATTGGTAGAGCAGCCAAATGGATTTAAGGCAAACGGAAAGTTGAACATTAAATTCAATGAAGTAAATGATAATAAAAATTCGACAATTTTTTAATCAGATTTTGGCCGACTTTTGGAATGGCAAACTGTTATCAAATTTAACGTCTGACTTATGAGTTTCTATGCTCCGAATGTCTAATTTCTAATGGTGAAGTTTCAAGTTTTTCATAGCAAGAAATAAAGAGTGTAAGAGTTATTATTTGAAAGATGACAAGAGTTCATAAATTGTTCTTTTTTTTCATATTTTGTTATGCTGAAATTGTTGATTTTTGTTTAAAATTTTCAGGTAAAACCTGATAATCCTACCATAATAGACAGCGTTAGATAGAGAAAAAGCATTTGCTGACTGTTTCAAGGACTGAAAAACACTTAATCCACACATTTGGAGTTGCTTTGAGGGCTTGCCAATGTTCTTCACCGTGATTTGAAGCCTGGGAATCTCCCGGCTAATGGCACCTGCGACTTGAAGATTTGCGATTTTGAGCTGGCAAGAACGAACGGAGGGAATGACCAGTTCATGACCGAATACTCATCCAAACATTCTGTTTGGCCTCTGGTTGGACCATTTTTGTCTCCAATTTGTTCTTCGAATCTACCTTAGATTTAACAGATGATAGCCAAAGTTTTCATCTTGTTTTTGATCCAAGTGGGGGGTGTTGTACAGCTAGGATTTGATCAAATACAAAATACAACAACTGAGCTGCATGATTGATTGCTGAGTTGATATAATTCAGAGGATCGGCAACTGAATGCTTCTGTGATCAATCAAGATTCAACTTCTAAGGCTGTCTCATTAAATTATGTTTTCTTTTCATGCATGTTGCACTCCTTCTGCTCTATAAAATCCGCCATTGATGCCCTCCGCAAACCTCCTTCCCTTCTCGTTCTGCGTTTCCGGGTTTTCTAATTTCTTCATCTTCGATGTCTCGATCAATGGGAAACCCTAGTTGATTGATGCTCATTACTCATGTCTCATGTTACTCTCTCTTAAGTATTAAACTCAATTAAGTTAATAATAATAAAATATTTTAATTTTTTAAGATATATTTCAACTGATTTTTGGAAAGACAAACTGTCATCAAATTTAATGTGTTACTTATGGATTTTTATGCTCTGGATGACTAGTTTTCATTGGTTTAAGTTTCAGATCATTCCGAGCAGTGTTGAGAAAGTTATGGTTGTTTCAATAACGAAAGGTCAAAATATTATTATGAGAGTTTTTAAAAATAAATAGTTCAAGAGTTATTATTTGATTTAATTTCGTTTTTAATGTAATTTATGTCACTTTGTATATAGTAGCTGAATGAAATAAAAAAATACAATAGTCCACAAATTATTCTCTTTTTCAAATTTTGTTCTTTCTCCTTTTAAGAAACTCGATTTTTTGAATTTCGATTTCTTTGACTCTCCTCTCTGGGTTTATGATCAACTCATCTCTAAAAAGTAGAACCATCTCGTTCAATCCTTCTCGGGGGTTTCATCTGGGTCTGAAGAAAAAAAACCTCCAGCAGATCATGGATCAAAGAAAGAGAAAGAGAATGATATCGAATAGGGAACCGGCGCGAAAGCAGATACCTCGACGATCTCGCCGCTAAGCTGGCTCATATCAGAAATAAGAACATAAATCAATCAGAATTTAAAAAACTAAGTTTTTAGAGAGAGAATAATAAAATATGTGAGAGAACAATTATTAAGCTCTTGTTATTTTTTCATTCCGTTCACACAATATATATAATACAAAATTGACATAAAGAACATTAAAAATAAAATTAAATAAAATAGTAAATATTAGAATTTTTTTATAAAACTGTAATAACAATTTCTGATAACTTCTTTCATAGTGCTCGGAATAACTTTAAACTTGAATCATTAGAAACTAGACATCTATGACATGAAAATACATAAGTCATACATTAAATTTAGTAATTGTTTATTCTTCTAAAAATCAATTGAAATCTTTCTAAAAAACTAATGAATTTTTATTATTATTTATTTAATTGAGTTTAATACTCAGTATAACAAGAAAATCCTTACAACTATTAACCTTACAGTCTAGCTATACCTAAACCTCGAGGCATAAAACTCGGTCATCAGCAGCAGACTAGAGTCGCTAAATGAAATGATAAGTGCATGAGGAGGAGGNTAATGGCTCTGGTAATGAGCTTCAGCTTTGTTCTCTCTCTTCTCTTTGTTCTACCTCTTTCCCTCGCCGCCAGAACCGGCGGCTTTTCTGAGCTCCACCCCCAGTTTTACTACCATTCTTGCCCTAAAGCCCAAGGCATTGTTCAGTCCGTTTTGGCCAAAGCTTTCCAGAGAGAAGCTCGCATCGCGGCTTCTCTTGTACGCCTCCATTTTCACGACTGTTTCGTTAAGGTCTTGTCTCTAAACCCCATGCATTTTCTACGTCTCGGAACGTTGTCTAGTTTTTGGAACCATAGATGAATAAATAAAACTTGGAGTCTTTTACGCAGGGCTGTGATGGATCGCTGTTGTTAGATGACGGAAGGAACATAGTCAGCGAAAAGCGATCGAATCCAAACAGAAACTCAGCCCGAGGGTTTGAAGTGATCGATGAGATGAAGTCCGCCCTAGAGAAAGAGTGCCCCAACACAGTTTCTTGCGCAGATATTCTGGCTATTGCTGCCAGAGATTCCACTGTCATTGTAAGTTTTTCTGTTGAACTCAATCAGAACCCAATATTTTTCTGGCTATGACTACAGTTTTCCGACGAATCCAGACCGGCGGTCCGAGCTGGGAAGTACCGCTAGGAAGAAGAGACTCGAGGAGTGCAAGTCTCAGCGGCTCTAACAACGATATTCCTGCTCCAAACAACACTTTCCAAACCATTCTCACCAAGTTCAAGCGACAAGGGCTCGACCTCGTTGACCTTGTCACTCTTTCCGGTAAATTTTCTCGTCTTTGAGTGTACCTTGTTTTGTAAATTGTTGGACGTATAACCATGGCCATTTTCTACAGGAAGCCACACAATCGGAAACGCCCAGTGCACCTTTATAAGGCAGAGGCTGTACAATCAGTCCGGCAATGGCTTACCGGACTCCACACTCGACCCATCATACGCCGCCCAGCTCCGGTCAAGATGCCCCAGATCAGGCGGAGACAGAAACCTGTTTTTCTTGGACTTTGTGACGCCAGTAAAGTTCGACAACAGCTACTACAAAAACATCGTAGCTTCGAAGGGCCTGCTTAACTCGGACCAAGTTCTTTTCACCAAGAGTCGGGAATCGGCCGCGCTAGTGAAGAAATATGCCGAAGAAAATGAGCTTTTCGTGGAGCAATTTCCCAAGTCCATGCTCAAAATGAGCCTCATTTCTCCTCTAAAGGGTTCCAAGGGTGAAATCAGGAAAAATTGCAGGAGGGTTAACTCCAACTAGGAGGATTAGGCAATGGATGGTCGAAAAATGTGCTGTTGAGTTGAGTGATCTTAACCTTTTCTGTCTTGATTCAGAATAACATTTTGTTTTTCTATATTGCAGTAGCTCTAAATCTACCTAGGTTTGATCCTTGGTTTTAACTAGAGATGGATCAAATGGACCCAAATTGATAGATTGAACTAGACTAGGATTATTTAGTCAAATTCTTGCTAATCTTGGTCATGTTTAGTTTTGATAATGATCTTAAATTGAAAAATAAGTTTATAATTTGTGTGATAAATATTATAAATAATGTTTTTTTTAAATATTATCAAACAATTGACCTCGAATTCAGTTTGTTTTGCGGAGTTTTTGAAAACTTGAAATCGAATCTTGGATTCAAAAAAACATAAATGAAACCAAAACCGCGAGTAAGTATAACTAACTTGAAACGAAACAAAACACTTCTTCGGGTTCGGTTTCAATCTGAAGTAAGTGGAGTCTATCTCGACCCGAGGTTTTCGGAAGTTGAAACTTTGCGTTGCATCACCAAATCCAACCCCATTATCATGCACATGACACAAAAGATGGACCACATGCAGTATTAAAGTTCGCCAACCTACTCTCACGAAACTGAATCATCGCCGCCGTTTTTATGATACTCGGTCGCTGTTTATCTTTTTGTCGCTATCATCGAACGACAATGCTTGTGTTTGCACATTCAAAACGAGCCGGAAATTAAAAGCAAGCAAAGTTTTGGTAGATGTCTCTTTGGTAACTAAGAAGATAAAGACATCACCAGAAACTCGGAATTGTTCGACGAACAAGATGGTCTGCTTGCTCGGAATTGTTCGGCAGTGTTGCTTCCAGCTGTTCCGGGAGAACTAGATTTTGTTTTTTTGCTTGAGGAAGCTTCTGATGCAGTTATGAATCCTAGAAAAAAGAATTCTTCAGACAAAAACATTCACTATAACAACCGCAGACGACTAAACAATGATCATAATCGCTAATTTCTTTGGATCCTTGGATTTTGCTGGATCTAATCAAGATCTTCCAGTTCATGAAGAGAGAAACTTTCAACAATGTTAGAAAGGCTGTCTTTCCATTTTGGAGTTTCCGAGATTGTGGTTAAACACTTCCACATATGGATCATGTTCTAAATCGAATGATGATGTCTGGCTATCTTACCTGATCATTCAAAGCTTGCCCGGGAATCCGATGAGGCTTCAGGTTCAGATCGATCATCTTACTGTCCATCTCGTTATCCCCATCAACAACACCATTTGGATCTGCCGAATGACGATCATTTTGCCGGTTTTCTCCCCCGGCAACTTTCGGCCGTTGGTTTTGTAGCTGTTTTGTCTCACTGCCATTGGTGGCTGGCGGGGCCGAATCGTCAAAACCTCCGGCTTTATTGCCTGGAAACTGCAATTCAAATCCGAAAAAGAGTCTTGAAACTTGAAAGGAATTCAACACTAGCTTGTTTAAGGTTCTGAGTAATCGACCGACCTCTACTCTCTGCCTCAACACAAGGTATCGTTTATGAGTTCTTTTATTTCCAACGTGAACAACTGTATCACATTGCAGACAGAGGGAACTGCCGTCTACCTCACAGTAGCAGAAAGCTGCACCAATTCCATCAGAAAAATCGTGTTTTTATAGCAGAATCTAGAGAAAACACGATCAATGGAGTAAGAACAAGAGAACAAAAAACGAAAGAGACAGCAAATAGCCTCCATACCAGGAGCATTCTCGCATATATCGCATTGAGGAGCTTATTGCACAGATGGACCTGCAACTCCGATGAAGGATGAAGAAGAATTTGGTTTAATCCTCAGAAGACATTGAATTCATTCATCGATAGTTTAATTAGATAGACATTCGTGAAGGATTTTTTTATATTCTTTGTTCTACAGACGAAATCACCAAACTCAGTGCAGATTAAAAGATCATCAACAGTTCATAAGCATGCAAAATTACAGAGATGGAGAGACATCTTTTCAAGAATTCAGCAAGAAGATTGCTAGCTAAGGAGAATCCCAACCCCAGAAAACATCAGATAGTTCAATCAAAATGGCGAAAAGGGTTAAAAGAGAAGAAATTGAAACTACCTTCTCGTCGCAGGCACGGCAGAGGGCGACCTCGATGGCAGCGCAAAACACAGTAGCCGGTGCACTTTCACAAGAGCCGCAAAGCCCACGCATGGTCCAAACTCTCTATTTTCATCTCCTCCACTAAATCAAACGCGTTAGTTTTATGGCATCGCAGCCTAAAAAAGATCCAAAAAAAACGCAACCAACGACAAAAAGCTTGAAGCTTTTTCCGCTCTCGATTGCTGTCGGAAGATGGTCGGCAAAAGTGGAGGTCATCGACAATGGGGTTAAGCTGGTTGGTCTCGGAGATCTGGAGAGAGGTGAGCGGAGACGCTAACAGTGGAATGAAATCTATGGAGAAGCAAAAGACACGAGGAAAAAATTATCGAACTTATGAAGAACACACAACCTCTTACCTCCACCACAAATTTCAAAGGTCTTTCCTTTATTTTCCGACCACTTAGATATCTCCCATGGCTTCCTTGAATTTCACTTCTGTTGCAGGCCCGTACAACCCATATCCATTTCATCAAACACATCCTGTGATTGCCATCGGCCAAACCTTTGTCCCGACCTTAGATTAACCGCAACTAAAAAACATTGGATTTGTTTCTTCCTTATTCTTGTTGGTCCTAAATCATAAAAAAGAAAAAGGTTGTTCCATTTAGACAGCTTTGAACTAAATTATCATTCATGATCTTAAGAGTACGTCCATAATTCTAAAATTACCTTATTGCCATACATTATTAATGTGTGTATTCAAAGAGTAAAGGAAAACCCGAGCAAATAGCTCAAGATCTTTCAAGTAAAACCACGGTCGAGCTTATACAAGAGAGTTGGAGTTATTCGATACGGGTAGGTTTTTCCCTACCGGATACAAGAAGCTTAAGTTCGACACAAAGATTGATTGATACACTTGTAGCTACAATTGTAGAAAGGAAAAACTCGAATAGAAGAGTATATGCATAATGAAGATTGATTTTTTAACGATGAAGCTTGTAGCCTTGGACGTGTTTTAAGAGTATAACAAAATCTTTGAAAAATCAGAACGACACCAACCACGATCTCCCATAATTAAAATGTTATGCTCAATTACAAATCTGATGTTTATAATGTAATATTGGTTTTGTTCTCGCATATTTAATGCCCAGAATATATGCTCCAACAGATGATTATTTGATTTGTAAGATGTATTTTAAGAGAGTATAGTAGTATAAGTATGAAGTATCATTATTCGATATGTTATATCTTATGTCACGTATCAAAATAATGACTTTAGAACATCTACACCGGCCGCATCCACGCATCAACAGGAAAGTAAGGAAAGTGGTGAAACAGATAGATAGCAACACGAACGGGCTAGTTGATTTCTCCGAATTTGTGGCAGCCACTATGCACGTACATCAACTAGAAGAACACAACTCCGAAAAGTGGCACGATCTGTCCCTGGCCGCCTTCGAGAGTTCGACATTGACAAAGATGGCTACATAACTTGCGAGGAGTTACGAATGGTGAGTGCTTCAATGAATTTCATTAGAGGATCGTAATTACCGAGTTAGCTTTATAAACTCGCAGCACACGGGGTTGAGAAGCTCGATCAAGCCGCTGCTCGAAGAGGCTGACGTGGGTAAAGATGGAAAGATTAGCCTGCATGAATTCCGGCGGCTGTTGAGGTCTGCAAGTATAAGTTCGAAAACTGTTCCGAATGCGGGCCATACGAGCATTGAAGATGTGAAACTGGAGCTGGAGATAGAAGATGGACTAATTGGAGCTGTTAAATGATGGCTGCAAGCTTAAGATTCGTATTAGATTTGTGAACATGATAGAGCGATTGCTGGCCATTCCCTGATCCATTGGCCGACCAACTTATTTTGTGCTGTTCTTCCAATTTTAAGGGTGACCACATATAATTTGTGAATGAAAATGTGGTGATTCCAGTTTTTTCTTCTTTCCGCCATTGTTGGAGCTTCAGCCCGATGGGGTTCTTTTTTTATTCCAAGACAGAAAATGTCTGACTTTTACTCAGTTTTTTTCTCATTTTTGGTCTTGAAATTGAAAAAATAAATGATTTTTGAGGCGTGTGTCAGTTTGGATTGGTTTATAATCGATTAGAACCCATCTAAACGTTTTTAGTTCAAGAATTAAAACCTAAAATTAACCAGCGATCGCAATTAATTTTCAACCCAACCCAAACAAGAAAGCAAACAGCCTCAGAATTTTTTGGCCAAAAATGGATTATTACAAGACCCATGAAAGAATTGTGAGGAGAATCCTCCTTGAAAAAAATCTAAAAGCAACCCAACAACCTTAAACCCAGGCGCTAAATAAAAATCCCAAGGAGAAACCAACCTGCTATTTGGACCTTTAGAAAGGTATGGAGTATGGCAAAGCATATACATCAGCTTCAGGCAGAAACTGAGCACAAGGCCACTGACTCCGCTTTTTGAGTCTCGGAAACTTCCTTTCGATGCTGCTCCTGCTCCTGTATCTCTCGGTCGCTTGGTTCTTGCTTTGCTTCGTCTCAAATAGCCATCCCAAATCGGGATTCGTCCATTCCTCTCGCAGTGGAGGAGGCAACAAGTTTTCAACCAGATTCTCTAATTCTGCAGCCATGGTCTCACCTGCTAGACCATTTGATGAAGTTGATTCAGCCACCACGGAAGAAGGGCCGGACATCAGTTGAATTGGCATATCAATGTCGGGTCTACGAGCACATTCACTCTGCATTCTTTCACAGGAAGAGCTGGGCTGTTTCTTAGGGAGCACATCTGGATCTTTGAGCCTTTGGGTGGGCAGTTTGATCCTGATAATGCTCCCTTCAAATGGAAATTAACAATTTGAAGAAACAGAGTCAAAGACCTTGTGAGGTTTACAAACAGCAGAACAAGTGAACTAGTCAAAATTCGGCATGTCACAACGTTACAACACCCACCCGGATTGTGCAATTCTCCATCGACAAAAGGGTTTGCTCGTTTCAGCCTTTTGTTGATGTTGTAAGTACTATCAGTAGAAATTTGGGATCCAACAGGATGACCATGTTCTTCTGTTACAATACTTCTCTCGAGTGGACCGACTGTGGTTTGCTCATTGTTTTCTTTATCACCTCTTTGCTGATCTATGGAGCTCTGATCATCTCTTTGCCTCTTTTTATGATGCTTCTTTGTTTCAAGCTCTCCATTTTTTTTGGTCCTATCTTTCTTTTCTTGTTTCCTCTGTTCTCTATTCTCTTTCTTGGCCTTCTCTACTACTTTCTGTACAAGTTGAGATAAACATAGTTATCATAGCTGTCTAGCTACACCACAGCAAGAAACAAAAGCAAAAATTGCATAATAAACTATAATATTATAGGCATGTAGAAATGAATTGATTTTTTAAATAGTGGACCACTGAATTTGACAGAACCAAAAACAAAATGAAATCAATGCAAAAGAACTTGACAAGTGACAGTTTAGAAAAAGATTGCTCATGTATCAGCTCTCTGTGAGTTTAAATTGAGTCCCGCAACTAATTAATGTATGCCATTGACAGAACTACAATTGCCATCAAAGGTTATAACCTAACCCTTTTTCTTTCCAGAATGTCTGCAACTACAGCAAAAAGTCCAGTTCCAAGAGATAAAATAAATCTTTATACCATCGTAAATCGTTCAAACATCAGCAGACATCAACCAGAAGATTTTTGTCATTGGAAGATACTAATCAGAATCTAACCAACTACATAGGCCTGCAACATTCAGAACGAAGTCCACAACACATTTAAAAGAAAAGATAAATTTAATATTACATAAAAAAAATATACTTTTAATTACATGGATGAAATTATTTTGGCTTCTTGGGCATCATCGTCTGCGTTTCAACGCAATCATCATTCTCGCTCGCTCCCACCAGTGTCGCGTAGGCGACCACCCCCGTCCACCTGAAGTTGCAGAAGCAGAAGCAGGCCAAAAAAAGCACAACTTTACAGCAGACTGTTGCCGGAGAAAAGACAGAATATGAAAGACAGTTGTCCAGCAGCGAGCCTATTGCCAAGCTCAAGCAACGTCAGCCATGGCAGCTGCAATCAAAAGATCATCACCAAAAAGCTGTAGCTCTTAACATGGGAGGAGATTCAAGAACCCAGATTTTGGCTGTTCTAATTTCATACCCACTTGCTCTTTAAAAAAATGAGCAGATTTGGAATAGCGATGGCGACTCTGACCCGGAAAAGAGGCTCTTGCCGGGAAACATGGCGACCGGACAGAACAAAAGAGGGGACGATTTGACTGCGCCAATAATGCCGGAGAAGTAATTGGGAAGAAGACAAGAACATTGGCAATTGGGTATAAAAGTAAAAACCAAAAAAAAGCTCCAATTTTAGAAAAATACTTCCATTAATCTCAATTTTTAAAAGATAAAATTAGGATTCCGCCAACTTCTAATATTAACAATCCGACTCTCCATCGAACTCAAGATGAGTCTGAACTCTCAAAAAAAAAATTTATTTTTTTTATTTTTAATTAATTTAACTATGCATAATTTATTAGAATGACTTAAAATTTTTATCACACATTTGCGATATTTTTAAACTTTTTTAACAATTTTACAATTTACTATAATTTTTTTTTTAAAACATAAATAAATAAACTTTGTTAAAATTACGTACGTCAATAAAAATTCTTAAAACTTTTATCACACATTTGTATCATTATAAACAAATATTCTACAAAATTTTATGAATTGTTAATAATTGTACGATTTATTATAATTTTTTTAATACATAAATAAATGAACTTCGATAAAATTACGAGCATCAATAAAAATTGACTGAACTCGAACTTTTTTTTGTTTTTACTCTTGGCTTTTTTTCAGGAAATTACACGGGTGAAAACCGAGGATGTCGTCGGTTTGGTTTTGGTTTATCCAACACAGAAAACTGACTTGAATACTACTCCAAATTGAACCGAACCAAACCGATTCCATGGAACTACCTACAAAGAAGATGCAGATACAGCAGTCCACTGACTCAAAGTATAGAAATACGAGTATATACAGAGAAGCAGAAGCGTACAAAGAAAGCATGGACAGCATCTGGGGACGCAAAAGGAGGTCCCTTTTTCCTTTCCTGAAAACACTAAACACCACCTTCTTCCCCATAAATCATCTCAGAAATCTGGTTTCTCAAAATGGGGCTGTTGACGTTCTTTGCGGCGCCCGCTTTCTGGGTGCTTGGGCAGCTGCAGATTGAAACAACTAAACCAAAAAACAAAGAAAAAACAAGAGAAAACAGACAGTCAGAGCTTCAAAATGCACAAATCCTATGTTTCAGAGACGAAAACAGACAACACCGATCAAGGTAGTTACCAGATCCTGTTGTTTCTTTAGTCTTGCATTCTCTTCCATTAGATGGGCAATTTCTAGCTCCAGCTCATTCGTATAAGCCTGCAAAAATGGGGGAGAAGAAAAGCTTATGAAGAAATTGAAACAGGCATCGATCGATTGGAGAAAGATTAAAACTAGAGAAATACTTCAATCCCCATGAGTATAGATTTATGTACTAAATAAAAGCATGGAAGAAATCGTTTTCGTCAGCCTAGATTTCTTCGTTCCTGAATCTAGAAATATATGAACATAGTTGTTGGTAGAGAGAGAGATAATATTCATGTTTGCGGGCCCTCGATCGAGAAGCAGACTCTCTGTTCTTGATCATTCGCTTGTGCCTCCGATCGCCGGAATCATTGGTCTCCGTCTCCTGAAACCTTTTCTTAGCGCGAGGAGGTAGGCCGGAGGAGGAAGCTAAAACGTCGA
>QAOC01034522.1:0-28382 GCA_003255005.1 Begonia fuchsioides | reverse complement strand
GTCTTCGTCGCCTTGTCGAGGCGTCAGCGAGAGGGAGGGAGGGAGGGGGAGAGAGAGTTCGAGGGGGGACCTGCCGGCTCTAGCCCCAGGTCCTCTCTCTCTCTCTCGCCGCAGAGCAGCCGACGTGGGCTGCTTTTAACGGTCTGATGACCGTTGTAAATCGGGAGGGGAGAAAAAAAATGAGTATATATGATTTTTTTTGTATAAATAGGGTTGATTTAGGTGTTAAAATTTACCAAAAATTTTCTTGAATTCTCTCAAGCTCTCAATTCAAATTCTCGGAACTCTTTAGCGTGTGTTGGCGATTTATTCAAGCATTAACAAATTACTCATCGATGTATGTTTTATCGGTAATATATCGTTAATTAATCGTCAAACTTACTATTAACGTCGAACTAATGTTTTTCTAATATTTTTTTAAAGTTTACATATGTATTGAGTATTGAATATTGATGCACAATATAATTATTTTAGTACAATGTTATGTAATTTTTCATTAAATGCTATGTAATTTTTTAAATTTTATAATGATTATTTTTCAAATTTCTCATTACGCTCGCATTGTTCGGTTTGTTTAAGCTCGGCTCGAATAGCTCGCCCGAGCAAAAAATTTTCGAAAAAAAGCTCGACAAACTCGGCTCGACAGACTCGGCTCGAATAGCTCGGCAGACTCGACGAGCCGGCCGAACCCGAGCTCGGCTCTCTCGAGCCGGCTCGTTTGCCGACTCTACTCTATAATGTATATCTCAAGAAAATATAATAAAAAGCTGAGCGTAAATTGGAGAAATATTTTTATATTATAGAATTATCCAAAAAAATAAATTGCAGGCAAAAACACTAGAAATATGCTATGATCCGATGTGGTTAATTAGTCTACAGTCTGCAGATTTGACTCTCTTGACTCTTCTTCCTTCCCAAGGTCGGAAAGTACATTATCAATGGAGGCCTCGTCTTCTCACCACTCCGATTCGACTTCCAAGGTTTCCGGTGCTTCCAAGTACCTCGCCAACCTTCCCTCCCGCGGTTTTCTATCTTCTACTGTCGTTTCATCGAATCCGGTGATTTTTTTTCCATCTTAAACCTTCGATTGCTCTTTAAACTAGCGACATTTATCATTTTTAGTATTGTTGTCCAGGTTTGTTTCACGTTCTTTTGATCTAATGAGGGATGTTAGAGGTAGTGAATGAGAATCTGTAATTGTGTTCTAAGAATCAGTTTTCTAGGGTTCATAAGGTTGAAGGAAGATCCACTGAACTTTGTGTGAAGGTATCATTTCTTAGATGTGATCAATTGCATAGGATTCATCTAATGAAGACGGTAGTAAGATAATTGTAATAGTAGAAGACTAATTACATTAGGGTGATCTGTAGTTACAAAAATTTCCTGTGTAACGTATGGATCAGTACCACCAATGAATTGATAGAAGCGAAATAAGCTTGAAGGCACCGCACAAAATAATTCTATCACGCTTGTACAACACCCAAGGATACAATGAGGCGCCAATTCCATTACACACCATTCTCCTATTTTCTATGTTTTATTGTGAAATTGTAGACTGAGAAAAGGTTATGATTAGTTCTAGGAGTTTCTTGCAGAATTTTTAAGTGTTGACAGTGCTTTTCATAATTCATTTGAAGTTTTGCAGCAATCTATTCATTATTTTTCTAGATAAAAGCTTATTGGAACAATATTTCTATATAATATCATGCACAGGGTGGCATGCGAGTTTACCTATGTGTTCAGGACACAGCACCACCAGGTCACTTCTCTTTATTTTCATTGTGAACTGATTTATTGCTTTATAAGCTTATTACTTGTAAACGTATGTAATTTTTGGAATGTGTTTGGATAAAATGTTGTACTCAGCTTCCTTCATTAAGCATTACAATTGCAATGGCTTCAACTGTCATTGAATTTATTTTGGAAGACTAGTGTGTAGTATCCTTTTTCCTTTCTGTTTAGCTTTCTCATCAACAGGTTTGTTGGCGCTATAGAATCAAAGAACAAGCATATTTTTTAAAATTCATTGGATTATTACATTATAATTAAATGGTTAGAAAGTCAAATGGGATCAGATATTAAAAAACAAGCTTCAAGCAGTTACACAATCTAAGACTATAATATGAGTAGCATGATCTTACAAATATATTAGTCCACTGATTCTTGCAACTAAGCTCTCTCTCTGCAGATTGGGGAGGCAATAGACGAAGTTTAAGTCACTAGTTTTTTTATAAGAGTGAGAAATTATGAAGATATAGTGAATGCTATGAATATCTACTTCCTTATACTCTTTTGTTCTATGTTTTCACTTTCACAAAATACAAGATCCTATAGTTTTTGTACACAATCAGATAACAAGAATCTTTTGATAATCAGCATTTCCTTGGCCGACCAGCGTCAAGGAGCTTGTTGTGTGTGAAAAGTGTCATTTAATATCTCAAGTGTCCAAGTAATATAAAAGATAATGAAATTAAACTTTTCAAAAAATATGTGAAAATAGTTGCTGTGAAAGATTTAAAATGGATTGATGATTTTCTAGTGAATTAAAATGAAAGTTGAACAAAAGATCACTAAAATAAAAATAGAGTAGATTAAAAGATAGAAAAGATCCCGATAATGAAGATGGTCGGATTGAGGTTTCTTTTGAATGTCCACTCTTAGTTGAGTTTTATGTTGTAGCAAGTGCTATAACACGAACATCGACCGTAAGAATATCTATGAAATTGATAATTGATGTTGCCCCTCGATTGATTTTTTTCTCTCAATCTCTTCCAAAATTATGCTAAGACGGATGAGATCCGAGAATCTTAGACTACAATTATATTAATTTCCTCTTGATCGAACATTTTTACTTGGTAAAATATTTTGTCAAATTAATTCTAATCTAACAACTCAAACTATTTCATTAGTTTCTAAATGATTATCTAATGTTGTTTTAGTAATCATCAAATTCTTATAACTGTGGCGTGCAACTTATAACGATAGGAATGAAAATTTAATTGAATTATTCAATATTCTAAACAAATGACAATCAAAAGTTATCAAACAAATTATCCTCCAATCCACATAAAGGATGTTTAGCTCATATTGGGCATGAAAACACAACAGAAAACATGTCCCGACATCACACAGATAAAAAATAATGTGGGTTTCACCTCAGCAGCTCCAAAATCTAGTGGATGTGTCGGAAATCGCCTGAAATCAGCTTTGCCCAATTCGCCGTCTTTGTTTGCCTAGATATGTGCCGAATTCTCCACTTAAAAATCGTGGTAGTCATCTCTCTCTCTCTCTAATTTGTTGTAATCTCATATTTTGTTGAGATTTTGTGAATATTTTCTTCTCTCTCCAATTCGTTTCATTCCCAGATTGATTTGCCCACTTTAATTTATCTAATTTTTTTCCTTTTCAAGCTCATTGCCTCCATTTATCTTTTCCCAACACAACAATTCCTATAAAAAAAACTACACCACAACACTCCTTGCAGCATATAACGCACAACACACCTTTAAACACGAAACCCTTTACACGAAATTGAATAATTTCATAAATTTAAAGGCTATAATTAAATCTACTTCAAGACGTTACAAAGCTCACTAAGACTATAACAAGATTCTTTCTATAATTAGCGTTTAGACCAACGGCTAGGAGCTCACTCATGGGATGCCTAGTACGAACATTGGGGTTTTGATCGACGATCTCCTCTTCAACGTGATCATTTTAGTCCTATGGACTATGGATTTCGGCTACCCAATGACTAGGTCAGGCCTCCTTTGGTAAACATGGGAACGTTTGTTTGATGGTATTGGGCTCCAACTATGATTAATGAGAAAGGATGACAACTGGACTGAACTTTCAATTTGGAAAATGAGAGCTTTTCACCCTTTAGTTGGGTTGATGATATCTTAGTTAACTCAGAGTAAATGAACTGGACTAAGAAGTTAGTGGAGGATCCTTTTGATTCTAGTGAGCTTGACATGCTGCAAGTTCTGAAAATTTTGATGCACGGGCTCCTAATGAGGCAAGTAAATATTGTCTTGTGGACTTGTAGTCAAATCAGTTAGTGACCCTTGCCAGAATCTACTTTGAATAGGCTTAGGAGAAGAATGGCAATTTGTGACCTTGAGAACAAAGTTGATTTCAAGGAGTAATGTTGGGAATGTGTTGTGTTAGAAATTTGTATTATGTCTTAGCAATGTATTAGGAGGTAGTTTAAGTATTATAACTAAGTTATTTATAAATAAAGGGTTGAAATTATACTCTATATAGTGATATTTCTGGATATCTTCTGTGGTAGTTTTTGGGCCGATGTTTCCTGGACCTGTGGCTTTTCCTTTGGTTTTCTGTTTTATCACAATGAATCCATTTATTTTGCTACAAAAAATGAAGATCTATGGAATCTCGTGAATATCTTCTTTCTTGTACATTTACGTGCTTAGATTCATAAAAACTTTCTTTTCTCTACTTCCACTTACACAAAATGCAAGATTCTTATGGTTTCTCGACTAATTAGATGATAGGCTTTCTGCATTTGGTATTTCATCTATTTTTTTACACATTGCACCCTGAATGTTTCCTTTGATTGTTAGTGAAATTTCATGGTGTAGAACTTTGATGAATGTTTGGACAATTTAACTGCTGCCTCTATATCCAGATGAACAAGATATCAAAACAAATCAAGAAAACATACTCATTAGATCGCTTTTGCTTAGAAATAACAGTTTGAAGGACGGGAAAGGTCCGGCTGCCACCGAACCTTCTAGGAAGAGGTACACCTAGCTTTTTTTAATATGGCATATTTTTATTGGAATTAAGTAAGCTACGTATGATGTGAAAGGAAACATACAATTTTTGGCATTCATGGCAACATTTACAGCTGTCTCAATTTATGTTTTCAGGGTTGCTGAAAAGATTTCAGATAACAAGGGTAAGAAGACCAATGTTCAACTTAGTTCGACCCAAGGTTTGTTCTGATTATTCATGCATTGTCTGACTATGATTTATTCATTGGTCTAATATATTTGTTTTAGTTTGGAATTTGGTCTTTTAACATGCTCTTGTTTTGTTTTTCCTTATTTTGAAATTATACGAGTGTGTATGGCCATAAGTATCATGTATGGAAGAGCTTACAGTTTTGTTGTTACTGCTAGCTATTGTCGCTTTTCCATCTGGTTATTCAGAATGGCTTTATTTGCAAATGCAGATGGACCAAGTAGTAGTAAAGTGTCTTCCAAGGATTTGCACTGCCTAACTGTAGATAGGCTGCGTGCCCTTCTTAAAGAAAGATGTCTTTCTCCTAAAGGAAAGAAAGTAATTGGCCTGTAGATTGTAGCTTATAGTTTTCGTTCCTCGCTACCATAACTTCCGCGTGAAATGTGCAGGATGAGCTAGTAGCGCGATTGAAGGGTGCAGATTGTTAAAAGATAAGTTTGCATCCAGGAGGTAAGGCCTTTCTCTTTTGCTGATTATTTTTTCGTACGGAAACTTGATGAGCCTGATTCTGTGTGTATTGCTAGTGTGATAATGTTTATATCTGCCCTTTGGTGTTTGTTTCATGAAATTAGTGGAAATTTATGATATTAGCTGCATGCTTGATCTTCTATACTTAGATATCATTAAAATAGGGGCACTAAAACAGAAGTGGATATTATAAAAGAAACTATTCGGGTAATCAAATGAAATGGATGAGTTGGCTTAATTAACTCTGAAGTTTTGTGAGTTATCACGTCTTGAACTAGTTCAACTGGATTCATCATGCGAACCATAGATTATGTGTCGTGGAATTTGTGAAGACTAGTTGAAGTGGATGCTATGATGTGTAAATTGTTTATTGGTCTAGCTTATGAATTATGATATTATTGCATTAATTGATATGAAAAGTTACATTCATTTACACGCTGCATGTGAATTGGTTTGAAGATTTTAAAACTAGGTGCAGCGTAAGCTATTGCCGAGAGTTATGCAACAAAAGATTCCGCAATTTAGCCATTCTCTCATCATACGTTAAACTCTCTTTTCTCTTATTCATTGGAACCTATAATTTATTCACTTATTTAGTTCACGACATCTTGTTTTAGTTTTATAAAATCACAAAACTCATTTCAACAATTTCTATTGATCTCTATTTTGATTTTTTTTTAAAAGTTATACTTATCTTTGTGGGATTGATATTTTTAATGTTACTTGGATTGTGTACTCGCAATCTTAAACGACACGTTTTTCATACAACATCCTTAGTTTTAGTGTCACTTGTAAGACTTCAGACATATCTAATTTTACTAAAATAAATTGGTTATGGTAAAAATATATATTTTTTTGTTGTAGTGCATTCAGCATTGCTAAATTCATACGACATTCTATTATGACTTGACTTACGACATAGATAATTGGTGCTACATGACTTACAAATATACGAATATTTTAAACTTAAACATATTCACAGTTTTGCTTCAGAATCGTGAACTAAATCAAAACTGTCGATTTTAATTTGATCTTGATTTTAATTTTTTTTAAATTGTGATTTATGAGCTGAAGTCGATTTTATGAGTAAAATCGAGTTAAAACAGGAACTGTTAGTTTCAATGTCGATTTCAAAAATTCAGAATAATGAGTTTTAGTTTTGCTTCTATTTCAAAATAAAACTGAGTTCGACCATTCTGTGGCCACCATTGTCACATTCATTCTCAANTTTGCAGACCCAAAATTCAGTCTTAATCCAATTTCATTTTAAGTTTTCCTTCTAAAATAAAATAAAATAATTTTTCAAATTAATAAAATTTAATAATATTCAATGTAATCTAAATTATACTAAATACATAACAATTAATATAAGAATATACAATACAAAATTAAAAAAAATAAATCAAAATAGTCACAAGATTATAATAATTATTAAATTTAGTATAAGAAAATTTTACAATATATATTTATTAAAATTATTTACCTCATCATTAATCGTCAATTTTAATTAGAGATGAATATAATCTGGTTTAAATTGATCTTTAAAAAATAGAACCAAGCTAATATATATTGTTCTTTAAATTTTAAGATCAGCACAAGATCTGTAAATGATCAAGGCTGACCATAATCAGACAAAAATTATGGTGACTTATTGATTTGGGTTGATTTTGAACACATATCTATGGATGGGAAAAAGTTTGTTTTACAGGTGTAATGACATCTTTACAGGTGTAATGACATCTTTGTTCTTAAGAAGTTCAATAATTTGCATAGATGCCATTATGATGCTCAATTAATAAGATCATATAGAAATATAGAATAGCCCAACGTGCTAGGCCCACTGAAGAAACTAGGGGGTTCTTGATAGCAGGTTTTAGGGTTTCATTCTCGCTACTGCTCCGTCTCCTCTTCCATTTTTTTTCTCCGTAGAGGTTCGGAACGAGCGGCAGCCTCTCCGTTTGATCAACAGTGGCAATGGTTAGTTCTTGCTTTCATTACGTTTGTATTTGGAGTTTGATTCCACGTTGTTTCTCCTGCGTCATGATTTTTTTTGTCTGGTATTACAGGTGAAGTATTCGGAAGAGCCGGACAACTCAACCAAATGTATGTTTCGTCAATCTCCGCTCTTAATTGTTCTAACTTCACTTTCGCGTTTGATTACTTAGATGAGAATCCTAATATTCTTACCGTTTTAATCATTTGCTTTTCTCGTCGTCATTTATTCAGCTTGCAAAGCGAGAGGCTCTGATCTTAGAGTTCACTTTAAGGTAGTTTTTGTTCACTTGATATACTTTAACCTTTTACATTTGAAATTGCTTATTTTTTACTCAGCCTTATTGTTCTTATTCAACTCAGCATTTTAACGTTATTGTCTTTCTTTTTTGATGGATAAGCTTATGTTCAATTGATTCAGTATAAGTATCATCCTATCACGATTTTCATTATGATGTAAATTATATTTGGTTAACTAGTATTTCTGCTTGAGGTATATTGCTCATGCATCCAAGATCTTCCAAGTCACATCTCTATAAAAAGCTGGTCATACATTACTTTGTTAGTTTCTTAGACCTGATAAGGGGCATCTGTTTGTAACCGTACGAGTTGGCATCTGTTATAATATGTAAGGTTTTATTGTAAATTAAAAAATTAAGTGCCCTTTCACGAAGATGTCCTCTTATTACTTCAACTATTATTTTTTAGAATACTAGGGAAACTGCCCACGCCATTCGAAAGTTGCCTTTGACCAAAGCAAAAAGGTACTTGGAGGATGTTATGGCTCACAAACAAGCCATTCCATTCCGCCGGTTCTGTCGTGGTGTTGGGCGTACTGCTCAGGCAAAAAGTCGTCATTCTAATGGTCAAGGACGTTGGCCTGTTAAGTCTGCAAAGTTTATAATGGATTTACTGAAAAATGCTGAGAGTAATGCTGAGGTTTGTCAAATTTATCTTATGACTATGTTTCCTTTAGATTCATTTTTTTAAATGTTAACTACTTATTTTTAATTTTTTCTCTCTAGGTGAAAGGGCTGGATGTTGATTCACTAATTATTTCTCACATCCAAGTTAACCAAGCCAGGAAGCAAAGGCGCCGAACATACCGTGCTCACGGAAGAATTAATCGTAAGCATCTCCTAGTTGCTCGTGTGTTCCTGACAATTTGCTTATTAAGCATCATCTGAGTTTTGATGTTCTTTAACAGCATACATGGCATCACCGTGCCACATCGAGTTGATTTTGTCAGAAAAGGAGGTGCCCGTCAAGAAAGAGGTATAACTAACTTTGAATAAATGGAAAGAATTAGATGCTTCATAACATGTTTTCAACATACATTGAATAATTGTTGGGTCTAGAGCATTGCCAACGAGGCTGAGATTGCATGAACGAATTTGAAATTTTTGATGTTTTGGAATCATGAGAAACTCCTTTTTATGGCGATTGCAGCCCGAGACACAATTGGCACCAAGGAAGTCCAAAGCTCCGGCACCTTGAAGTGGAGCCTCTTAAGCTGGAGTTTATCAAGTGCAGTCATGGAATTTGGATGTCTTTATTTGATGAGACAATGATCAGTCTTACTATTACTTTTTGTCAAACTTTTTTAGAGTTTTTGTTTCTTATTTGGTGCATGTTTTGGTCGTTCTGCGGAGCTAGCATCGGACATGAGTTGAGATTTTTATTTTCAATGCTGTCTTTGAAATGCTTTAGTATCGGTGAGTTCTTATTTTTTAAGAAATGATTCGTCTGCAACCTTGTAAACTTACTATCTGCGTCCTCAATCTTGTCTGGGTGGAGGTTGTTTTGGACCTTGCAATTACTCTCCCCCTAATCGACACTTTTGTATTTTAACTTCTCCTTGGATTTTGCTAATCTCATTTATTTCTGAGCTTGGTTCTCTTTGGGGTCGGGGTTGGAGCTCCCGAAAATGTCCCGGTTTTGGGGTTTTGGTGTTTATTTTGATATTTTGCAAATAATAAATTTCTGATTTAAAAATAAATCATCGTCTAATTAGTTTTTTTAAACAGCGCTGAAAATTCTAATTTTTGTGATGGGTTGTACGGTAAAAATGGAGTTTCTAAATGGGAACTCAGTTTTTGGGGCTGATTCTGGGAGGCGATGTTAATCAAATCTCCGATCATAACATGGGATTGTAGTATAAAATCATCTCCATAAAGTTGAAAGTTTTTTTATCGTCGGGAGCCATCAAAACGTGACACTTCTACCCTATCACATAATCAATACTCACGATACATCATATGAACTAATTCTGGATTTCATTTCTCCAAAAAATCATATTAAAAATGTGTAATAATTAATATTTGCTAAAATAGAAAGAAAAACCAGTGCTGACGTTGATTCTCATCTCATCTCTCTCTGTCTCTCGCTGACTCTCTCTGCGGCCTCGAACAGGCAGAGAAGAAAACCCAACAAAGAAAGACACAACTCAGGCAGAGCAGCGAGACAGAGGGGGAGAGCATGGTTTCTACTAGAAGGAGTGGATCTCTTTCTGGGAGCAACAGTAAAAAACCCTCTTCTTCCTCGGAGGACAAGCCTCCATCTCCGAAGCGTCAGAAGGTAGTGGTTGTGAAGAAATCGAATCCAAGATTTTTGTGTTCTTTACTTCTGATCTCTTGCTGGAAAAGTAAAATCTTTTAATTATTGGTGGTTGTTTTTAGTTGGGGTTTTTGGTTTTTCTTTCTAATTTATTGTTTTCTTTTGTCAGTCTGAAAATGGTGGTTCATCGGAGGCGCCGGGGCCTGTGGCGGAGAATTCTAAAGATTCGGTTTTGTTACCTGCTGTGGATCCCGGAGAACGTGAGGCTGAGGATGTTCAGATCGCTGGAAACGGCGGCTTAGACGGTGCTAGCGCTGTAAAAGGCCAGGCTGTGCAAACTGCTGTCGCTGTGGCCTCACCCGTGGCCGATGGTTGCTATTTTTTCACTGAACTCGATACTGAATTTCACTTTTTTTGTTCAAGCGATGGATAAATTAACTCTTTCCACTGGATTTTGTCTTGGTTCAAAGGTACTACTCCGGTTATTGAAAAGCCAAGAAGTTCATTTTCTTCGTGGACTTTTTATCCTCAGCAAAACCCAAATTTTGAGACTTCAACGCCATGGTGTAGGCTACTCTCTCAATTTGGGCAGGTAATTTGATTCTTCTTAATCTTGTTGACACTTAATTGGAGTCTTAATTCTGGAAAACTGGAATTATATTTGAGCAATCTTCACTCTACAGAATCCAAACGTTCTCATTTGCTCTTCCATTTTCACGATTGGATTGAGCAGAGGTTGCAATTTTCCATTGAAGGATCATACGATTAGTGGCACTTTATGCAAAATAAGACGTACCCAGGTAGCTCTTGCTTTACTTTGTCTAAAATCAGTGTGTGCTGGGTACGAATTGAGCCAGGTTCAACTGCCTCAATGAGGGGCTAAAAATTGATATTCAAATGGCTTTTTTAGCAAACTTTCTATTTGTTGCCCATCAACAGAGGGATGGAACTACTGTAGCCTTGCTAGAGAGTTCAGGAAGCAAGGGATCGGTGCTAGTAAATGGTGTGGTTATAAAAAAGCATACCAGTTGTGTGCTTAACTCAGGCAATGAGGTGGTCTTTGGTGCTTTGGGGAACCATGCCTACGTATCCTTTCATTGACTGTGATTGCTTTGCTTAGCCTCTGTTTATTTTCGGGTTTCTCTTTAATTTTTTAGATCATATTCTATGTGGAGAAAATCCTTAATTTTTGCAAACTTAGATTTTCCAGCAACACACGACTGACATTCTGATCAAAGGTTCGGAGTCTCAGAATGGAAAGTTTCCTCAGCTCGAAAGAAGGACTGGAGATCCCTCGGCTGTGGCAGGGGCATCTATATTGGCATCTTTGTCAAGCCTTAGGCAAGATCTTTCCGGTAGGAAGCCTCCTGCTCATACGAGTAAAATCGATTCAGGTGTGGATTCGGCTTCTCATTCTGTTCTTCGTGATGCTACCGAACTTGAGATTGATGGCCCTGAAGCCAACTCCGTTCCAGATTCAGGGGGCGATAAGGCTACGGAGGGGGAACCACTCAACAAGAGTCTTTCTCCTGACAACAACATGGACTCTGGCTTAGAGGCAGGCAATGCAAAACTTTCTGGGGTGAATGATTTGATAAGGCCTTTCTGCAGGATGTTAGCTCAATCAACTAGTTGTAAACTGAAATTGAGCAAAGGTATCTGTAAACAGGTATTGGAAGAAAGGAATGAGTGGACGGGAGATTTGCAACCGGCATCGACTCCGGGCATGTCTTTGCGGTGTCAAGCATTTAGAGACGACATCCATGCTGGAATTGTTGATGGCAGAAAGTTGACAGTTTCATTTGAAAACTTCCCTTACTATTTGAGGTATTAGTGTGCTTTTTTCCCCTCCCCTTATTCTTCATTTTATACTTGAGTTCAATCTATGTCTTGTCTTGTCTTGAGGAAAACGCTCTGATCATCAACTTTTTATGTAGCTGATCATAATTTGGAGAAAATATCTGAGCTACATGTATCATGTTATTATATTCTTCGTCGTCATTTAATCTTTAAGTTGAAACTCTTGAAAATCAGTTTTTTAAGGAGAAAAACTAGGAAGTTATTTACTTGTACCGTTGGTGAGTAATTTATTATTTAGGTATCTATTGGGATGAGTTTGTTATTTCATGTAAATTGTGTATTCTAAATTGAGGAAGTGACATTTGATTTTATAGATGGATGAAGTCAAATAGTTATTCATGCTCAATTATTCATGTTTTTATGTTGATTGTGCTTGATGTCTCATCAGATTGGTGACTTCTTTAATTGTGTATGCAGTGAAAATACCAAAAATGTGTTGCTTGCAGCTTCTATCATACACTTGAAGCATAAAGAGCATGCAAAGTATACATCAGATCTAACAACAGTGAACCCACGAATTTTACTTTCTGGCCCTGCAGGTTTGCTAACTTCTTTTGTTTGATTATGCTTGCAAATATGAGCTATTTATGTTGATAAGAGGAGGCTTTTTGTAATTCTTTTGCAGGATCAGAAATATATCAGGAGATGCTGGCCGAGGCCGTAGCTAATTACTTTGGGGCTAAGTTGCTCATATTTGATAGCCATTCGTTTTTGGGTGTAAGATGCTTTTTAGAATATTAACAAAACAGTCAAGCTTTTTGCTTAGTCCTCATCTTACACTAACATAGTTTTCATTATTACTCAAGTCCAATATTCCTGGTCAGTTTAAAGAATGAAACATAATATATATTTATCATCTATGATGATGGGTTTGTAGGGTCTATCATCGAAAGAAGCAGAGCTAGCGAAGGATGGAGCTAATGCAGAAAAACCTTGTAACTGTGCTAAAGAAAGTACAGCATCTACTGACTTGTCTAAAAACATCGATCAATCTAATGGCGAAGAAGACACACCAAGCTCTTCAAATGGTCCCTTCGATGGTCTGGAATCACAATCAAAGATGGATGCAGATACCATGCCTTCTTCCTCAGGAACATCGAAAAAGTACTTCAAGATTGGTATGTTGTCTAAATTGTTTCTACAGCTTAAAAATTCTTATCTTTTTATTTATCTAGTTTAAGATGTTCAATAGTCTTGTCTAGATATTTTACTAGCAAAATTTTCTACTTTCAGGAGACAGAGTTAGATTTATGGGTTCTGTTGGTGGTAGTTTGTATCCAGCTACATCTTCTTTGAGGTTTGTTAGTTTAAGTGAAGTTGATAAATGATTGTCTTTAACTGTTTTGATTTTTAGTTTGTTTCAAGTAGGCCATCTGTATTCTCTTGAGTACTTGATGTTTAATTTCTCAGCATTTCAAATACAGCTAATTCAACATGACACTTCAGTAAAATTGTGCCACCAGAATTTTTTAAGAAGTTTTTTTTACTAGTGTTGCTAAGGTTTTAGAAGGTAATAGATATGCATTTGCAGAAGAAACTATGTTTTTCAGCGTGTCAATTTTACAAAGTACTTCTATCAACTCTAGTAGATTCCAGATCTTATTGAATATATGATCACAAACAGTGTGGCATGTGTATAATGTATTTTGAATTGAATTCATTTTCCTTTGGTTGTGTAAAATGCCTGAAATATGATTTTTGCAGATATCACCGAACTCTTGTTTCATGTGTGTTCTCCACTCTAATGAGACATCTATATGACCACTAACGATAATGGATGAAGTTAAATCTTTTTGAAGCAATCATGCCAAAAGTAATACATTGTTCATATTATAGGGGGCCGCCCATTGGTACTCGTGGGAAGGTTTTGTTAACTTTTGAGGACAATTCTTTGTCAAAGATTGGGATAAAGTTTGATAAACCTATATCTGATGGGGTGGATCTTGGGGGTCTTTGTGAAGGAGGCTATGGGTTCTTTTGCAATGGTACTTTTTCTGCGTAGTATCTTATTAAATATTCTTAGTCTTGATTTTGAGTTTCTCAACTATTTGCCTCGTTGTCTGTCTGGCTCTGCATTAGCTTCTGATCTTCGTTTAGAGAACTCTAGTCCAGAAGAATTGGACAAATTACTCATTGATACATTGTTTGAGGTACAAACTTACCCTCTTATAAAAGGGAGTTGTTTTACTAATTAATTAACTTGCTTCTTTATTATCTGGTATCAAACTTCTTATGAGTTTTATGAAAATATTAGGAAGTGAATACTGTGAGCAGAAGTTCTCCATTTATTTTGTTCATGAAAGATGCTGAGAAATCTCTGGTAGGAAATTCAGATTCATACTCTACTTTCAAAAGTAGACTAGAGAAGCTTCCAGATAACGTCATAGTAATTGTTTCTAACACTCACACGGACAACCGCAAGGAGAAGGTAATGAATTATTTTAACCAGCCTATCTCTCTATGTGCATGGATACAGAAATTTACACCATGTTGGGGATGATATGCTCCACTATTTAATTTTGTGGCGTAATGCTGTCAGAAGTTTCTGTGAACAACTCTAATTGTCATATGTTAGTCGATGACAAATTTAAAGCATTTCTAAATTCTAATTTTTTTACATAATCTTTTACAATTTTATTCATTTTGCAGTCACATCCTGGTGGTCTTCTTTTTACAAAGTTTGGAAGCAATCAAACTGCTCTTCTTGATTTAGCATTCCCGGTAATTATCATCCTTTCTTGGTTCTCTATTACGATATTATCCATTGTTTTAAGTACATGTTTGAATGTTATCCATTGCTGAATTGATTTTCTCGCCATTGAGGAGATCAAATTTATCTT
The DNA here is from genome assembly GCA_003255005.1 of Begonia fuchsioides. NCBI lineage: Eukaryota > Viridiplantae > Streptophyta > Magnoliopsida > Cucurbitales > Begoniaceae > Begonia > Begonia fuchsioides. The sequence goes on along the minus strand of QAOC01034522.1, from coordinate 13,677 downwards.
GTAGATGAATATTGAGTACCTGTATTGTACAGCCAAACCTTAGCAAATGTGTATCTAGTTTATAATTTCTAAAGAACACCTCTGGTGTCATATATGTTCAAGCTCTACTTATTTTCAAGATTCAATCTGATAGGAACTTTATAATATTCAGTAAGAAAACACAGGCTGACTTCCAAAAGGTGTATTAGTTCTTTCCTTACTAATTCCCTTTTATGGAAAATTCTTGATAATCTCCTTAAGTACCCTCCTCTCTACCTTTAATATTAAAACCTCTTACAGAGTCATTATTGTACCCTCTTATGCCTAAGTGCCCTTGCAACATTTTCTCCATTATTTCTCATTCTTACGTTGAATGATTTTCATCTCTGTAAACTTTTTCTTCTTTTCCTTATGTCATGGTTGAGATTTTCACTCACAATTTGATTAGTCTCTTTCCTGCTCGATATTGATGAGCAGTTAACTTGAATTCTGGACTCCATTATCCTAATGATCAAATCACAAGCCTGGAAAAATACCACAGATCCCTATTTCTACTCTCCATATACTATGTAATCCATTAACAATCAATGCTCATTCCTCTGCCTTTTTCATCTCTTATATCTTCCTCTTAAAAAACTTCAAGACCAACATACATAACTATAACACTGAGCTCTATTCCCATTTTGTCTCTTCCAGCTAAAAGTCGTCCCCCATACTCCACTTGATTTTGTATCCAATGGAATATTTTGACCCAATCATTCCATCAGTTCCTAACCTTTTTACCATCATGATTTCATTTCTTTCCAACTATGCTTGTAGAATTCAACCTTTGTCTCAATTTATTTAATTATAGAATCAATCTTTTGATTATTTATAAGTTCATTGAAAAAAGTTTTCTTCATAAATTTTGTCTTTTTGTTAACTACTATAATTAATCTAAAAAATAAGTGGAAAGAAATAAAAAGAAATCATATGGTTTTTAAGGGAATGTAGAAATAAAAATTGAATAACAAGTAAAAAGCCGAGATAAAGTTCAACTTCATCTTGCGATTAAGTTCTCACCATTTTTCGAAACTGCAAATAAAATAATACAGAACTGTTCCAATATCTTTTTGGTGGCATTTCATTTTTTTAATATATGCACCTTTTATTAATGAAAGGAGAAGGAAGAACACATGAAGTAATGAATTAAAATTTATTATTTACAGAAGCAAAGCTTTTTTATTTTGGTTTTACAGGATAGTTTTGGAAGATTGCATGACAAGGGGAAGGAAGTTCCAAAAGCAACAAAGCTACTGGCCAAACTTTTCCCAAATAAAGTAACAATTCACATGCCACAGGTTTGCGAAACTCATTTCACATTATTATTTATTTTCTTGCCTTATTTAATTTTATCAGAGCTTCATTGCATTTTTTTGATTTCTTATAGGATGAAGCACTGCTTGTATCTTGGAAGCACCAAATTGATCAGGATATGGAAACCCTGAAAATGAAGGGAAATCTGAATCACTTGCGAACTGTGAGCATTTTTCCATTATTTTACTTTCTTAAAATTTTTAAATAATTCTACTTCCCTCCAAAGCTGTCTCCTTGTAAATGTATTTGATGCATTATTTACCTTCCAACTACACCTAGATAAAAAAACACAAATTTGACATTTGAGAAAAAAATTATTGAATTCAAAAAATTAGTTTTTTAGTTGAACGAGAACATGATAGGAGTGTTGTTCATGAATATGTTTGTGTTTTGAGACTGGTCAAAAAAATATGTTCTTATTACATGAGCTTAATCCATCAGTAACTAACCATCCGTATTTGACAATTTGTTGTTGGGTGAAATGCTTGCCTTTAGTGTTTTCAACCTTTTGTTTCCTCTTAATTCTTGCCAGACATGGCTGTAACGTTATTACTCTAAGTAAAGTGCATTACTTATTTGATTTATGGTTTCTGGTTACTTCTGCTGGTTGATTTCGGTATTCTTAGGTTTCCTTATGCACACTGATGGGCTGGTTTTACAAGTATCATAATTGTACTTCTGGTGTCATTTTTAGTGTGGGTAAATATATAGTGGTACTATAATGAGATTTGTGTTTTTTAACTCTAGTCCATGACTTATGTTTCATTATCACCGTTACTTTTTTAAACTACAAGTGCATTATATGTTTTGATAGGTAAGTGTAGATTGCAATGTATTTGAGTTTTCAAGTTAATACTGTAGCTGTCGATGATTATTCTTATATGCAGGTCTTGAGTCGAAGTGGAATGGATTGTGAAGGACTCGATACTCTGTGCATAAAGGATCAAACCCTTACCAATGAGAGTATGCTGCAGCCTACTGCCTTATTGCAATCTTTTCACCATTTTGATCTTTTACATGCCTGGTGTCTTACAGGCGCAGAGAAGGTAGTTGGATGGGCACTAAGCCATCATTTAATGAACAATGCTCATGCTGATACCGAAGCTCGGCTTGTCTTGTCTAGTGGGAGGTGATTGATATTTTGTCTCATCATTCTTTTTGATCTCTCTTAGCTCAATCGTACACTATGTTAATGTGCTTATAATTAACTATGCTCTGTGCTGCAGCATCCAGTTCGCTGTTGGATTATTACATTCTATCCAGAATGAATCTAAGAGCTTAAAAAAGTCTCTTAAGGTTTGCAATGTACAGATGATATCAGGATTTTTTTACTAATAAAGTCATTTCTTGGTATTGAACTCTTTTCTCTCTAATATTGATGGGTATTTCGGCTATTGTAAGCAGGATGTTGTCACTGAAAACGAATTTGAGAAAAGGCTCTTAGCTGATGTTATTCCACCAACTGACATTGGAGTCACATTTGATGATATTGGAGCCTTGGAAAATGTGAAAGATACTTTGAAAGAATTAGTGATGCTCCCATTGCAAAGGCCTGAACTATTCTGCAAGGGGCAGCTGACAAAGGTCTTTTCTCTTCTTTTGTGATTAGCAAAACGAAACATATCCTCACAGCTTCCTCGGCAACCGAAGTCTGTGTTTGCTTTCCATGATTTGTCTTGGCTGCAAATTTTTGGTTGTCCTGCTTTCTGCTAGCTTATCACTTCAAATGTAGTTGTATTGCTCTTCTTGTTGTGAGCTTATTACATCAAATCAATATGTGCAGCCATGCAAAGGGATACTGTTATTTGGCCCCCCTGGCACTGGTAAGACAATGCTCGCAAAAGCTGTTGCCACTGAAGCAGGTGCAAATTTTATCAACATTTCTATGTCTAGCATCACATCCAAGGTTAGTGACAACCATGTTTTCCTAAACTTGATCATTATGTTTCAATTCTACTAATCTTTTTCCTTCTGCAGTGGTTTGGCGAGGGTGAAAAGTATGTGAAGGCTGTCTTCTCGTTAGCTAGTAAAATCGCTCCTAGTGTCATATTTGTCGATGAAGTGAGCTTTCTGGCTGCATCACTGCGTTAAATTTATGGGTTCAGTATTTTTTTCTCATCTGAATCGTCTTTCAGGTCGATAGCATGCTGGGGCGGAGGGAAAACCCTGGGGAGCACGAAGCCATGCGGAAGATGAAAAACGAATTTATGGTAAACTGGGATGGCTTACGAACAAAAGATACGGAACGAGTACTTGTTCTTGCAGCGACCAATCGACCTTTTGACTTAGACGAGGCTGTTATTCGAAGACTTCCTAGAAGGTAGTAAGATCAGGGGAAGTACCATTCTTTCCCTGTTTTGTCACTTGTAGACCAATGCTTGTTTTTGGTCTCTTTTGCAGATTAATGGTAAATTTTCCAGACGCCTCGAATAGAGCAAAAATTTTGAAAGTTATTCTGGCAAAGGAGGATTTGTCTCCTTCCGTCGATTTTGATTCGATTGCAAGCATGACAGATGGATATTCTGGCAGTGACCTTAAGGTAACTCTGCAAAAATTCTCTTTTTAATATATTTTTTTGCAAGTTTGGACCCTCAGATTGATTGACGCCTGGTTTTACCATTGTTATGGTGCAGAATTTGTGTGTAACTGCTGCTCACCGGCCAATCAAAGAGATATTAGAAAAAGAAAAGAAGGTTTTATTAGTGTTGTTTTTTTATGATATATCACCTTATTGTACGTATTGTTGGCTCTGAAATGATGGTCAACCATTAAACTTATTACAGGATAGTGCCATGGCGCTGGCTGAAGGTCAGCCTGTTCCGGCACTAAGAGGAAGTGCGGACATAAGACCGCTAAACTTGGAGGATTTCAAATACGCTCATGAACGGGTATAATTCGATCGAACCCAAACTTTGTTTATTCGAGCTTGTTCCAATTTGCACGAGTTCTCCTCCATATTCAGGTATGTGCGAGTGTATCGTCAGAGTCGATAAACATGACGGAGCTTGTACAATGGAACGAGATGTACGGCGAGGGGGGTTCGAGAAGAAAGAGAGCTTTGAGTTACTTCATGTGAACCCATGCGTGTTGAGTCATCATTTTTGGTGAAAGGCGAGCGAGGGGCTTCCATTTTATCGGAGTTGGTGGGGGATTTTGAAGTGCAATGCTGGAGCTAGAGCTCAGGTCTGCCAGCCCCGACAGAATGTGGTACTAACACAAACAAGTTGTAGATCAATTTTATTTTTCCCAAATTTAAGGTAGAATGAGTAAAACAATGTCCATATATGTTTTTGTTGAGTCATTCGTTATGAGTTGGTTTTACTTGGATCCAAAACAATAAGTCAAATAATGCTCAAACATAAATCCATGCTCTTAGTTTGCTCTTCTTATCAGGTTTTACTCTTCTTTTACCTTTTCTAATTCATGGTTTAATACTAGCAATAATCATTAATTTCACAAATTATTGTATTGATAACCATGATACTTTTAGAGGTGACAAAGAAGTCGGCTCATCGAGTCAAGTTTGACTAAGTTTTTTTTTCAAAAATTATAGGTGTCAAACCATCTGGCTCAACGAACTAAGTTTGTCAATTTTTTTTTAAAAATATTGGCTTGAGTCAATTCTCTAGACTTAGACGTGTGTCAAATAGATCAAGCCTAACAAACCAAAATTGTATATTGATATATATTAATATATTACAAATTATTTTCAATAACACAATTAAAAAATATTATAAATATTTTATTTGTATAACGAAATATGTTACCCACATATTTAGTATAATACAACAAATTTTTATTATTTATATAATATCAATAGTAATTATAAATTGATCTAATTTTATTTCTTCGATCTTAATTATTTGTGTGATAATTGACAGATTATTGCTAAATAGTTGCTCGAATGCTCACTAAACTTTGGCAAAATAGAGAGGAGGATTTGGCCCTTGAAGCTTGCAAGCCCTACTCGCAAACCTGGTTATTGAAGCAGTTCTAGCTTTCGAGCTCCAAACTCTTGCTCAAGTCGAGCTCGCCTAGCGATTCATGCAAGCCCGGTGTGCTATATTATGAGTGTGCCGAGCGAGAATGCTTTTCATCTAGCTAAAATTTCAAAGCAATGTTTGATTATCCAAGTTTGAGATAGTCGAGATCAACATGAAGCTGAACCTTATTATGAGAGCCATGATATATCAAGCTTTATACTCCTGCTGTTGCTGAATTTAGTCGGGTAATTCTAGAGCCAAAAGTTTTTGGAGGACCAATGTTATCAAAGAGTTGATGCATAGTAGTACTTCAAGGATATCAAAATAGATGAAGCACTAAATGACCTCAGCAATGATACATCTTATTGGTGATGCAAACTAACTGTGGAGGTCCAAATGACCACGACATTTGCAATGGACAACATGTGATCAATAATTGGGAAGAACTAAAGAGGTAGCTAAAAGATCAATTTTTCTGCCGAATGTTGAATAATTCTAAGACTACAAGCATCGAGAATATGTTAAGTAATTCTAATTTCTAAGGGCTTGGGCCCAAAGCATTTCAATTGCACTTTTTGCACCATTATATGACTATTCTACTAAGAGTCTAGGGCAAAAGAAGTTCATCCATAGTAGCAAAACTCTACAAAGTTATCAAAGTCAAACATTGGAGATATTAAAAAGAAACAATTTGTTCCCATTGAAGCATTTCGATCTCATCAACAAAAACCTTAGTGATCACAAACAACAATTCGACCATTGTTCCTGCAATTCTGAAGCAACCATACCTCAACAAACGAACACAGTGCAAGAAAGGGTTGAAGTACGATAACTCAACGTATGTCCTCGTCTCGTCAACGATAAATGAAAATAAAGAAAAAAGTGTGCCTCTAGAAATCTTAGATGACTGAGTGCTTGCCTAAGAGGTTCTCTCCATGAAGGAACATTTGCCATCAGATTGAGCTGATTTTGGGATCAAAGCCTCCTCTAAAAGTCTCTTATAGAAGGATTCCACCAGAAGTAGCTGAATTTAGAAAACAACTTGATGAGCTACTAGAAGTTGAAGTCATCAAACCAACAATAACACCTTTTGGAGCACCTACATTATTTCAAATGTGTATAGATTATTATGAACTCAATAAGATAACAATGTGGAACAAGTATCTCATCCCACTCATCAGGGATGTTTTCGATCAACTACATAAAACTAAGTTGTTAGGCCTTGAAAAAACCTAATATTTCATGGGATTTTATTGATAAATTGCTTGTGATCATATAATGTTTTATTCAAAAATTGGATTTTTAGGCAAATATCGCATGTATGCCGCAACATCGCAACAACATCTAAAAACGCAGATTTTACGTGATTTTCAACAATATTTCTAGATTTTGTATTTTCACAATATTTTGTTCAGATGCAGTTGCCAAGTTTAAAGATGGATTGCAGAACAAGAAAGAAGCTGGAAGATCACGAATTTAAGGAGAATATCTCAACCGAATAACCAATTTACAAATTTGGAAACAAGAATATTCTCGAAGATTTGGAAATCTTTCCAAATCTCGAACCAGATGAAAATCTCAACAAACTTCGAATTATCTCGTGGCTGAGGCTTCTATATCTATCTTCCATAGTGCAACGAAGAGGGGTGTGTTAGAATTAGAGAACAAGCTTGCGATCAAGCCCGAGCGTAAATCCGAGGAAGAAGTCGGTGACGGTGATCACGACGGCGAGGGAACGGGGCTGTGTGAACAACGGTTTCCGACGGCGATGACCAAAATTCTCTCATTTGCTTTTCGTTTTAACTTTCATTGATTTTACAAGTCTTGACAACATAAGTTATTGAGTTGTTTAGTTTTAATTAAAGTTTGAATTTTTCTTAAGTCAATCATAGTTAATTCTTTCCGAGGTTAATTCTAATTCTCGATTCGACCACCACTTTACTTTTATGCAATTTATTTTTCTGCAATTTACTTTATGCATGATAGATTAGATGAAAAACTCAATAATAATGAAAAACCTATTCTTTATTCTTTAATTTTTTTTGTAAATATTTAAAGTTAAGATTTTTAGTTTATTTCTTTTACTTTGCAATTACTTCTCTAAATTGAAAGTTGACTTGTCCTTGTGGGATCGATATTTTATTACTACGTTGCGACACGTGCACTTGCGTTTTTGCGATTACGTTTTCAAGCAACATAAGTACTTCACGAAACTTGATTTGAAATTGAGTTATTATCAAGTTTTGTAGAAGGTGATGGACCAAAGAAGACATGAGTAATGAGATATGAACTTTTGAGTTCATGATGATGCCATTTGGGCTTATGAATACACTTGTAACTTTTTGCACCCTCATGAATAAAGTATTTCATTAGTATGTTGACAAGTTTTTGGTAGTATACCCGGACGATATTGTTATACATAGTGAAATTTTAGAAAACCACAAGAGACACACCTCCACTAAATTATTAAAGCTAAGGGAGAACCAATTGTTTGTCAAGAAGGAGAAATACTCAATTGTCTCGTAAGAACATTGAATTCCTAGGCCATATCATTGAACATGGTCATCTTGGCATGAATGTTGACAAGATAATGGCTATCCAAGAGTGGTCAACCCTAAAATATGTTATCGTGTCAAAGGATTTAAAAAAAACTCAGAATTTTAGTGACAAACAACAAAGTGTAATGCTCATTTGAAACTCTATGCTTTAATTTGATGAAAAACAAAAAAAATGAACAAGGATGTAAGGCTAAGTGTGAAATCCTGGCCATGCGCCTTTTTTCTCACGTGCATATACTCATACTCTACAGGCCTCGTAATTTAGACATTATCCTGACCTTAATTCTAGGAGTATAATATGAGCCTTTTTCTAATGAAAATCAATCACATGCCACGGACGTATCTCACATCTACCATAAACATAAACAAACCAAGACTTATTCTCACGTGCACAAATTAAGGAGGACACGTTAACATCATTCCCATAATCTTGTTCATAATTCTGGGATCAACACAAGTGAAAATAATTCACTCTGTTGTTTGTTCTTTAAATTGCAAGACAGTTAGCACATTGTTCTTATTCAGTCAAAGAGAGAGACAATGGCTGGATGAGAAATTCATACATCATCACCAAGTGGAAAACCAAACAGCAGCATCACCGAGATACGTCTTCAACTTTCTTCGCTGACAAATATCTAGAATAAAAAAAAGAACGACAAGAAGTTAACTCCTGTCGATGCAGAACATCTTTTTTTGTTCGGTCCGAAATGTAGAGCTTCATACGTAAATAACAAGTCAGAACCAAAAATGGGTAAGATGACCTGCAGCGACTCAAAGATGCTCAAAAGGAAAACCACTCAAATTAGATAAGCCACGATTGTATCATTTTGGATGATAAAAAATCAGAATGTCAACTCCGACTTACACTCATCAAAATGACTTAGCCAAGCTCCAGAGAACTTAATTAAGCCACTATAAGGGAAAAAAATTGATATATTTCATAGCTTCAGCAAGAAATGGAACAAAATATTGGTCTTTCTAGACTCCTCTGTGGACAATTATCTCAAAGGTATTTTAGTGCAATGATACAGTCACTTGGGAGGCAATACACAAGAATTCACTGATCCAAGAAAGTATCATCATCGCTCCAGAACCATGACCACGATTATTAATAGAAAACTACCATCACTAAATATATTTCAGGTTGTAATTGTTCTCAGATTGAGCCTCGTCTTCAGGAGTACCACAGGTGGAATACCAAAACATGGCAAAAAATGATAGATCTATTAAAAAAAATAAAGATACATTTATAGACTTCTAAACAAAATAAAGCAATTAAGGCTAACAACTTTCTGCCTAATTAAGCACAAAGAAAAACTGCTTCCATCATGACTTCTCGGGAAAATATCCCAAAATGCAATTACCGATATGGTGGGCGTCTTCTCAACATCTCTTCCACCGATTCCCCACGCCAGGATTAATATCATCCCAACAGTAATATTGCATCCTTCTTCAAATCACACAGGCACTTGCCCCTGGCCCTTGGCCCAGCACGATAGTTGATAGAGCTGTACAGACTCATTGGAAGCATGACATGCCAAGAGCAAATAAGTGCGAGGCTGTACCATCCATGCAAATCTCATAAACAAGGCTGAATATACACACATTGCTGCATGTAGGTGTTGAGATGACTGTAAGATCTTAAAAGTGATTCTAATGATAGGGTATTTATGTTCTAAATTTGAATTCAGGTTAGATATATTCACCAGCTGTCATATTGCCAGAGATCATTTCAGGCGGCTTGTTCGTATTTGCCAAACCCTGTCAAATAAATCAACATGATGAGAGTAGGCCATGAAGATGATGGATTGATGATCTTTACAAAAAAAAAAACAAAGATTGGCATAACGAATGCCTTGCAATCACAAAACATATATAAGAAGGTCAGAAATTCAAGAATGAATTCACTCATATGAAGGATATGGAAACTTAATTAAGCATGGCACTTAGCTCAACTGCAAATTGCATGAGCAATGATGCATATAAGAGCTGATGTGAAGGGGAAACCTATATTTGGTTTCACTCGATGTAAAGGATACTGAAAATGTTAGTTTCCATGGATAGCGAAACTACTGCTGTAACGACCCGATTCCCGTGCCGCCGCTTTCTGCCTTACCTCANGATTTTTGTAAAGTCCTGATGGATGGACATGAGAGAAACATTGATTTTTGTTTAATTAAGGAGACAAGAAGGCATGGTCTGCCATTTCCCTACCAGCACGACTCTTTCTCCCTATTTTACTTTAAGTTCTCACGTCTTGATCAAGCGGAGAGTGAGATTGAGAAAGAAAAGAGATAATGTGAGAGAAAAGAGTAAGAAAGTGAGTTACCGCTGAAGTTCAAGGTAATTTTTCTATCCTATGAGTTTGTTTTAGGTTCAGTAAGGATAATATGATGGTATTGGTTGAATTGATGGATAAAAATGAAGGATTTCATGTAGATTGTTAAAAAATCAGTTGATTGCGTGCAAGGTTAGGGTTTTTGAGATTCAGTCAAATCGTAGCATGAATTTGAGTTTATGTCTTTCATAAGAGTTACAGTAGACTTTTAGAGTGATCTATATCCATTTGAATCACTCAGTTTGGAGCTTTTTAGACAAAGTTATGAATGTTGCAAGTTGGTAGACAGAAACTGGGGAGAGCTGCGGTCGACCCCTAATAGGTTAGGTCGACCGAATCTCGATTTAAAAATGCATGCTCTCTGTTTTGTCAACATGGGTTGACCTCTTATAGGTTGGGTCGACCGGTCCGTGATTTTCAGAGATGCACGCTCACTATTATGTCAACATTGATCGACACTTTATGCTACGCTAGTTTTGTGAATTTGGTGTCTTCTAAAAAGTTATAGTAGACTCTTTAAGAAATAATTTGACACCCGTAGCATCACGAATGAATCAATATAGAGGAAGTTATAGTTGTTCAAAGTTGGAATAGTAAGTTGTGACTTTATGCCATAAAATAAGTCATGTTACCCGATTTCTCATCCTTAAATGATCTGTAGGTTTAGGTCATCGATTGGATTAAAAAGGGGACTCAAGTGGATCAACTCAATCTAGCTGCTAAGGTAAGTTAGCATTAAGATGGTTTGGCCCTTAAGTGAGACTACATTGCAAGATTAGGATGTATGTTTGATGTGCGTTGTATGTTTGTTTTCATGACATGTTTGATGATATACTTGTTTTCATATTATGTTTGATGTGATTTAAGTAATGTTTCATAGTCACATAGTCATGCATCATAGTTTTACAAAATTTCAACGAAATGATTACATGCATGGTTTTACAACGTACTTGGCAGGTGTTCACAATGTGTTTCATGTGTCAATGTTAAGGAAATGCATTCGTGATCCATCCCAAGTGATCGAAGCAGAGCAGATAGAAGTAGAGCCAACTATGAGTTATGAGGAGCAGCCAAAAAGGATACTAGATACAAAGATGAAGGAGTTGCGGAACAAGCAAATTCCATTGATGAAAGTTCAATGGCAAAATCATAACGTGGAAGAAGCCACCTGGGAAAGAGAACAAGAAATGAAGGAAAAGTATCCAGAGATGTTTGAAGTCTAAATTTTGAAGACAAAATTTTTGTTAAGGAGGGTAGAATGTAACAACCCTCGTCTATTTTAAGAATTATGATTTTAAAATGAAAGCGTTTAAGATTTTTCTTTATGAATGTTGATTACGATTATGAATAATTGGAAGAAGAATACTCTGTCTGGGGTGTATCACACCGTGCACCGGCCCAAGTGTTTGAGTTTGATTGGTGTTTATTTGAAATCCATTTTTTGATGTTGCTAGGTTTAAGTAAAGTAATGAAGTAATTTGGATTAAATACATTACAGGATTACCTTCAAGTAAGATCTGGTCGACCCCAGGATTTAGGAGGGGTCGACACAAATGGAAGTTTCAGTCGACCCCAGGATCGAACAAGGGTCGACACAATGAATGATTTCGGTCGACCCCAGGATCGAAGAGGGGTCGACACTTTGTTTACCAGCCGACCCTAGGATTTAGGAGGGGTCGACACAATAGGACCATCCAGAACGTTTTCGGTTGACACAATTGGACAAGCGGTCGACACATTCATACATGCCGTGGAAAAGTCAGCCAAAAATTGGAGGAATCCGATTGATGGATATAAAAGAAAGATTGAATTTGTTTAATTAAGAGATAAGAAGGCATGGTCTGTCATTTCCCTACCAGCACCATCTCTTCTCCCTATCTAGTTACTCAGACTTCTCTCATCTGATAAGGGAGAGGGAGATTGAGAAAGAGAAGAAGTTCTGTGAGAGAAAGTAGAGAGAAAAGAGAGATATCTCAGAGGAGAGGAGGAAAACTCTGAATTTTTTGTGAAGCTGAGGTTCAAGGTAATTTTTCTATCCTCTGAGTTTTCTTTTAAGATCAGTAAGGATAACATGACGGTATTGGTTGAATTGATGGATAAAAATGAAGGATTTCATGTAGGTTGTTAGAAAACCAGTTGATTATGTGCAAGGTTAGAGTTTTTGAGATTCGGTCAAATTGTAGCACGAATTTGAGTTTATCCTTCATAAGAGTTAAAGTAGACTTTTAGAGTGATTTATAGCCGTTCGAATCACTCGATTCAGAGCTATGTAGAAAAGTTATGGACGTCGCAAGTCAGTGTACAGAAACTGGGGAGAGTTTGGGTCGACCGATTCCCAATTTTCAGAATACTCGCTCTCTGTTTTTGAGCATGGGTCAACCCCTCCAAGTTTGGGTCGACCGATCCTAAAATTTAAAAGCACACGGTCTCTGTTTGGTCGACATGGGTCGACCCCTTACAGTTTGGGTCGACCCAATTGGGGTTCAAAGAGTGAATGCCCTCTGTTTTGTCCAATTAAGTCAATATACGTTAGTTTTCTGAATTTGGTGTCTTCTAAGAAGTTATATTAGACTCCTTAAGGAACGATTTGACACCTTAATCATCAAGAATGAATCATTAACGAGGAAGTTATGGTTAATTGAAGTTGGAATAGAAAGTTAAGACTTTATGCAAATTCTGATCCGTATATGATTTATATATTTAGGTCATTTATTGGATTGAAGAAGGGACTCAAGTGGATTAATTCGAGATAGCTGCAAAGGTAAGTTAGCATTAAGATTGTTTGACCCTTAAGTGGGTTTACATTGCAAAGATTAGGATGATTGTTTGATGTGTGCTGCATGTTTGTTTGCATGACATGTTTGGTGATGTATGCTTATTTTCATGTTATGTGATGTGATTTAAGAGATGTTTTCATAGTCACGTGGTCATGCATCATAGTTTTACAAAATGTCTACGAACTATTTTCATGCATTGTTTTACAACTTAGTTGGAGGTAAACGAGGTATGATTGGTGGTATGGGATGCCAATTATGTTTCGTCTTTGATGAATTAAGAACTTGAATAAAAGCAGAATAGTAAGGTAAATGGTTATTATAGGCCTGAGCACTCCAAGTAGTAAGTAAGTGGGCCCAGGCCCAAGATCAGTAGAAGTTGAAGTAGGTGGAGGGAGTGTTCTTGAGATCCTGTAATATTTCCAAAGATAAAGAAGATATGAACCTAAGAAACGTGAATGAAATTGTACATTGTTTTAACGAAATAACATACTCATGCATTGCATTTTATAGTTATGCTTTTTACTGAGCTTTAGGCTCATAGTTTAGGCTTTGCAATGTAGGGAATATAATGGAGGAAATTGTGTCAATGACTGATCATGGAGATAGAGCAGAAGAGTGTCAAAATGATACGGTTTATTGAGCGGTGACCGACGAGGAGTGATGTATGACACACACGAGTTATTTTA
>QAOC01034504.1:14053-24982 GCA_003255005.1 Begonia fuchsioides | reverse complement strand
GGGGCCACAAAGACTTCTCCACCAAAAAAGAGGCATGGGTAGCTAAAACATGGCTGCAACCCATCCTAATACAACCTAACCTCCCACTTGCAGCCACTACACTAAACAACAAACATCAAAGAAATAAACAACACATTCTTGCATGGTTTTCACGTAAACGATGCAAGGCAAAAAAATACAATCGGGTTTTCAAAAAAAAAAACAAGAAATTTATAAACCCGAGACTTCCTTCATGCTCCTTGTTCGAAATTGACCTTTTTTTTTATGATTCAGGAACTCCTTGGAAGGCTTCTTCTTTTAAGATTTGCATTGGATAATCGGTTTTCTCCATGCATGGTGCCGGGTATGGCTTTGACATCAATTGGTGTTCTCGCCCGTCGGTTTGTTCTACTCCAAACTCCCATTGTGAGCAATGTTTGGGGAGTTTTTGATCCAGGTGTGAAGGAGCATCAAAACAAACAATGGAAGGGAAAGAAGTACCTGAAAAATCAACAAAAAAGTTAGAAAAATATCTTGCACGACTCCGAGTAATTGCCCCCTTCGGTTGTTGGTGAATCCCAGGCATATCATCTGGTCTCTACCGTAGCATCGGAGTCTGCTTTTAGTGTAGGTGGACTTGTGTACGATGATCGATGAGGAAGACTTGGACCGGATATCGTGGAGGCACTCATTTCTATGAAGGATTGGAACGACGCTGTCACGAGAGATCAACAACGAGCAGATGATATACTATAAGAATTACAATGAATTTTATATCCTTCATTGCAGTTTTATATCCTTCAGTTTTATGATCATCCACTTTTAAGTTTTAAGATGATTGTTACTATGTAGGCGGCAGGCTCCCAGCATAAGAGAGAATCCCAAAGTTCTCTCTTTGTTCACGAAGAGAAAACAAGGGCGATGGGTGAAGGTGAACCAATGCAAGGGGCAAAAGGTGAAGGGTGAAGGCGATGCGAAAGGCAAACAACGAATGGAAAAGGTGAACACGAGGGGCAAAAGACCGAGAGCGAAGGAGAGGGATGAAGCCTGATGCGTGGTTGCCGAGTGTCTGAGAAAGCTTGGGTCGGGAGCATGAGTCTCAGGCTGAATGCACTATTGAATTGCTTTATCTCACTCCAGCTGTTGATCTTTATCTTTATCTTTATCTATTGATCTTTATCTTTATCTTTATCTTTATCTTTATGACACTATTGAAAGCTTGGGTCGTGAGCATGAGTCTCAGGCTGAATGTTATGTGGGATGAATGAATTTCAAGCAACATTGAACTAGATTTGATCATTATCTGCTCTCAATCTCATTTTTAGACAAACTTCAAGCTTCTCCTTAGGCAAAAACTCCGTAAACTTGTCTATTGTATTTTAACTTATGTAGATTTTCTATAATCTCAACTACTTTTCTCAAGAATCACGTATCTAATGATATCTAAAAATCGATATATTTGGATCTCAAACAAAATGTTGAATTTTTAGAAAGGCGGATTGCAGTCTGACAATGACCGAATACATCTACTTTTTTGTTATAGGACCAGTTAGGGATGAACGTGAGTCAATTTTAACCGGTAAAAACCAACACATGGTTTTCGATTTCGATCCAGGAACCAAAAACCCACCCAAAAGCCACAATCTCTATGACAACCCTTCATAAAATACCTAATTAAACCATCTAAATATATCCTAAAATATGGTCTAACTTCTAAGTAAAAGGTTGTTCAAAGTGTATTTAGGGCATTGGGGAGAAATCTTTTACTGTGGTAAAAAAGAACTATTTTCTTTGGCAGAAGAGAAAATGATGGCATTATTTTCTCCAAACAAACTAATAAAGCTATTCTTCTATAATTGATAAATGAACTAAACATTAAACAATAATGGTCAGCAAAGTTTCTTCTACTTCTCCGTTTTAGGTCACACATCTATTTTCATAAAGTTCTACAAAACCTAAAAAAAATAGGAAAGAGTTAAATAATAAGGAAATGAGATGAAAATTAAAAAATTGAGAAAAAATATCTTCATCAAATAGTTTCATAATCATTTATTGCATCCAAGTTAGAAGGAGATTTTGCACCAATCCAACTTTGAGTGCAAATAATAGCTTCGATTGTCAGAGTAATAGGAGGATGTTTGATGAATCAATGATATGTCCACCATATTTTTTTAATGAATGTTTGTTAAATATTGAAGTATTAAGGTATTGTGGATGTTAGTAAATTAGTAGGTTGAAGGTAATAAAGAAAATAATGTTTAAGGAGGTATATGAGATGTTGTTATTCAGGAATTGATTCGGTCGACACCATGGTTAAGCTGTCGACACCTTAGCAACCGGTCGACACCTTAGTAACCGGTCGATACAGAATAGCTCTTGGGAATTGATTCGTTCGACACCATGGTTAATCGGTCAACACCTTCACGTTCGGTGGACACCTTAGTAACTAATCGACACAAAATATCTCTCGGGAATTGATTCGATCGACACCATGGTTAAGCGGTCGACACCTTCACGTTCAGTCGACACCTTAGTAGCTGGTCGACACATAATAGCTCTCATGAATTTCTTCGGTCAACACCATGGTCAAGTGGTCAACACCTTCACCGACCTAACTTGAAAAGTCAGCCAAAACTTGGAGAATCCCGATTGGTGGAAGTAAAAGCAAAATTGTTTCTGTTTAAGTCAGGATATAAAAGGCATTTGGCTGTCATTTTTCCTTCCAGTCACGATTTCTTCCCTATTCTCTCTCAGTTTCACGCCTTGACCAAGGGAGAGTGAGATTGCGAAAGAAAAGAGGTACTGTGAAGAAACAAAGGGTGAGGTTAGGCACCATTGAGTGAGAAAAGTGAGTTATTTCAAGAGGGGTGAAGTAGAAAATCCTAAAATATCGTGGAGGCTGAAGTTCAAGGTATTATTCTATTCTCTGAGTTTCTTTTAGGATCAATAATGATAAAATGATTATAAGGACTCGATTCCCGAGCTGCCACCTGCTGCTCTTCTTACTTACTCGCTTTACTTTCTTACTCGCTGGCGACCCGAGAACTAGTCCATTATTGGGTTCTTACTTACTTACTTACTTACATTGGTGGAACACTTTTTACTTTAGTTTCTAAAACTATCTTTAGTTTATAAAATAGTTTACAAGGAAAACCGTCGAATTAAAACATACATACACTCTTTGTAAATAAAAATTTGAATTCCACCTTTTATCAAAAATACATAAGCATTTAACAATTTAAACTGCAACGGAAGAAAATAGTTCAACATAAGATATATTCATTTTCAAAAGCTTTGTAATCTATCACTCTAAAATAATTTATACATTTTAATTACATCTTCAAAACATTCAAAATATTTTGTATTATAACTTTGTGTGTGTCATGCATCACTCCTTGTCGGTCATCACTCAATAAATTGTATCATTTGGACACTCCTCTGCTCTAACTCCTTGGTCACCCTTTCTTCCATTTCATTCCCTACATTACAAAGCCTAAACTATGAGCCTATGTATACAAAGTAATAACCCTTTACTTTACTCCATTTACTTTACTTTGAGTTTATGTCTTTCATAAGAGTTAAAGTAAACTCTTAGAGTGATCTATTGTCGATTTAATCACTCAATTCAGAGCTATGTATACAAAGTTATGGATGTTGAAAGTCAGTAGACGGAAACTAGGGAGAACTGCGGTCGACACCTTATAGGTTAGGTCGACCGGTTCTCGATTTCAAAAATGCATGCTCTCTGCTTTGTCAACATCGATCAACACCTTATAGGTTAGGTCAACCGGTTCTTGATTTCAAGAAATGCATGCTCTATGCTGTGTCAACATCGGTCGACACCTTATAGGTTAGGTCGACCTGTTCTTGATTTCAAGAAATGCGTGCTCTCTGTTTTGTCAACATCTGTCGACACTTTATGTTACGTTAGTTTTCTGAAATTAGTGTCTTCTAAGAAGTTACAGTAGACTCTTTAAGGAACAATTTGACACCTAGAGCATCACAAATGGATCATTATAGAGGAAGTTATAGTTGTTTGAAGTTAGAATAGTAAGTTATGACTTTATGCTATAAAACAGGTCATGTTATCTTATTTCTGATCCTTGAATGATCTGTAGGTTTAGGTCATCAATTAGATTAAAAAGGGACTCAAGTGGATTAGTTCAAGCTAGCTGCTAAGATAAGTTTGTATTAAGATTGTTTGGCCCTTAAGTGGGAGTGCATTACAAAGATTAGGATGTCTGTTTGTTGTGTGTTGTATGTTTGTTTTCATATTATGTTTGATGTAATGTAGTAATGTTTTATAGTCACATAGTCATGCGTCATAGTTTTACAAAATGTCAACGAAATATTTTCATGCATGGTTTTACAACATAGTTGGAGGTAAACGAGATATAATAGGTGGTATGGGACACTATTTATGTTTCGTCTCCGATGAATTAAGAACTTGAATATCATAACAGTAAAGCAAATGGTTATTACAGGCTTGAACACTCCAAGCAGTAATGTAAGTGGGCCTAGTAGATGTTGAAGTAGGTGGAGGGCAGTGTTCTTGAGATCTTGTAATATTTCCAAAGATAAAGAAGATATGAAACCTGAGAAACATGAATAAAATTGTGCATTGTTTTATCAACAACATTGCCATACTCATACATTTTTATAGTAATGCTACTTACTAAGCTTTAGGCTCATAGTTTAGGCTTTGCAATGTAGGGAATGTAATGGAGGAATGGGTACAAATGACTGATCAATGAGTTAGAGCAGAGGAGAGTCCGAATGATACAGTTATTGAGTGACGACCGGTGAGGAGTGATGTATGGGCACACACAGTCATAATTCAAAATGTTTTGAAGTTTTTTTGAGATGTAATTAAATTGTATATATTATTTTGGAGTAATGAATTACAAAGGTTTTGAAAATGAATGTATATTAAGTTGAATTATTTTCTTTCGCTTTATGTTTAAATTATTAAGTGCTTATGCATTTTACTTATAAAAGGTGAAATTGAAATCGTTATTTACGAAGAAATGTATGTTTTTCAATTTGACGGTTTTCCTTTTTAATTGTTTTATAAACTAAAGATAGTTTATAAATTAAAGTAACAAGTGTTCCACTAATGTAAGTAAGTAAGAACACGGTAATGGTCAGGTTCTCGGGTTGTAAGTGACGGCCTGAGAATCAGGTCGTTATAGGAAGATAACTAACTAATAGATGGAATAGTCAAATTTACATTTTCCACTACTAATTGCTCAATTATTGAGAAAAAAAATAAATAATCATGACAGATAATTAAATACAAAGTACTTAATGATAGTTAATAAAATTGAGTCCTTATACAAAATTTGAATGAATACTTTAATGGAAAAAATGGGATTGAAATTTTGGCAATTGGATATTAGTAGAAAAAGTTATAGAATTTGTAGTTGGTATTCAAAAACTAGAAATCTAAAGAGTTTTAGGAAATCTTTAATAACGAGTTGTTGAACGACATTAAATAGTTTTTGTTTCTTCTTCAAAGTTATAGTAGATATAAAAGTAAAGAAATGAGTTCTTCAATGATATAAATTAGACAACTTTTGAAAAAGTTATAAAAATAAAATATACATTGCAAATAGAAATAGAAATCTAATCATCGAAATATAAATTTTTAATACTTATACTAAGTTATCTTCTCGTTGTGATCTCATGTCATAGCTTAGTCCCAATCCTTCATGTAATGAGTGTCTATACAAGATCCGGCGCAAGTTTTCCTCATCGATCATCGTACACTCGTCCACTACGGTAGGGACTGGGGGCGTTAGTAGATCACGCATAATTCTAGAAAGAATAGAATAAGTATTGGAGTTATATCTCCATCTATCCAAAATATCGAAATTCTCTTTGCGAGAAATTTGATGGCAGACTTGCAAATAAGTATCGAGTTTATTTTTTTGTAAATCCTGATAATAAACTTCACTTTCGATTTCATCTAAAATATTATCAATACAATTCATGAAGATATATCACAAGCACAACTACTATAACTAGCATAATTGTGAGAAGTAGGAATTAAACGAGTGAAATTAAAATGTTTGACTTCATACGATTAATATAACTTAGCAATTTGTTGTCACAATTGAGTAATAGTAATTGAAGAAAAAATATTTAAGTTAGAACCTTTTTTTTGAGTTATTCAACATACTCCTTTCAATTTAAATTTCAAGTTTATTATATAAGTAAAAGTAAAATATGTGATATATCAAGCCAATACTTTTTAAATTATTTTCCATTTCATCAAGTATATCACAAAATTTATTTATTTGTTAAAATTTTTCGAAAGTACTCATTAAATCCTTAAAATTTTGTAAAACAATATGAGTACTATGATAATAAATTTCAAAATATTTATTAGTAGCTTAAAAAAATAACTACAGAAAATCAATAAATAAATTAGCAACATCACTACTATCACGATGAAAAGTAATAACTTTTGTTTTTCATTAATAAAAGAACTAAAAAAAACCAATATGATTTAACATTAAATAAGTTAAATTTCACCATTTATCTACATCAATTTTTAATTTTCTTGGATCAAGTTGAGCTATTTTGCAAAATTTTTATATTCTTGTTGTTGTGTATTAGAAGAAGTAATGTAAGATATTGCAGTTCTAATCAAATTAATGTCCAGCAAAATAAATAACAATACATATTTAAAATTTAAATTCAAAATATGACAAACACATCTCATATAAAAAAGAGAGTTGTGAGAAGCATTTAATTGAAAAAAGCTTTTTAAATTGATCAATCACATAATTGTTAGAAGAAGCATTATCGAGAGTAGTACTAAAAATTTCATCTCTCATTACATATCCTTGTAAAATATAAATAATATATCTATAAATAGTTTTTCCAATATGAGAATAATCACAACAATAAATCATAATATAGGTTTGTTTAACTGCCAAGAGATATCAATAAAATGTAGAGTTACAATAATACAACTTGAAGAATTAGGTGCACTCTATAAATCTGATGTAATACAAATAGACATAGATGAAGCATTATAAAAAAATATAATTAGTTCATTTTTCATATTGTTATATATTTTAATTATATTGATTCTTGTTTTATTTCTCGAAATATGTCTAAAATTAGGAGTAGCATATTCTTTTATAAAATTTTATAAAACTTATTGTCAAACATAGATANTATATATTTTAATTATATTGATTCTTGTTTTATTTCTCGAAATATGTCTAAAATTAGGAGTAGCATATTCTTTTATAAAATTTTATAAAACTTACTGTCAAACGTAGATAAAGATAGCTCAGATTGTCTTACATATTTTACAATGTCTTCTCTCATTTAATTATGGGAGTATATAAAATTTCCAGTAGCTGTTGTAGTTAAAAAATTGTGTAGGGTTTCTTACTTGCTCGTTTAGATGATATTTTTTATAATATCTCCCAATAGTGCTTTTAGAACTACGAAATTCATATACATAATTTTGATATCTTTCATTTCAGAATGACTCCATACATTTGATGTTTTATTTTTTTCTTTTTAGGTGATGATGTGGATGCATATGCAGACGATTGACCTAATAAAAATCTAAGATTGTTTCTTATAATTCACTCCTTATCATCATCAATATATGTGGTAAGGTGAAGATTTTGAGGATCCAAAATTGTAAATTTTACTTATACATTTAGTGGAAGTTTTACGGTGGCTCCTCACTTGTCATTTTTACCTTCGATTTGGAGGATTTTCAATATAAAAATATGAGTGTTTCATTTTTATAGATTATTTTTCCAACTATCTATATTATTTCGGTGTTTGAAATCTCGGTTTCAAACTAGAGATAAGTTTGTTCATAGTTGATACTAATTCAAATCTCAAGATCTTTTAATAGTTATTTATTTTAAATAATTAATTTTATATCAAATATTTTAATTATTATTTTTCAAAGAAGGTGTCATGGTTCCAAAGAAACTTCCAAAAACAAAAGTGAAAGGAAATGTTCAAAAGAAAAGTAAAAAAGAAAAATATAAAGACTGAAAAAAGACCGAAGTGGGGAGATACACAAAGTCAATCGTATATTTACCTACGTTTTCTTTTCTTTTTTTAATTTTCAACCATTTATGTGTTTCTCTTCGAATATGATGCGTATTAGTGTTTGGCATTCGAATTTTAGTTTAATTGTTGGAGCATAAACTATAGATCAAAATTAGAAAAAAGGCGATGGCAAATGATGGGGAAGTAAAGGCTTGTATTGTCGGATTTTAAGATATATGTTTGATATGTGCTCATTAACATTGTCTCCTAAATATTTGGAGTGTTACTAGTTGCTCCACTTCAAACGTCATCGTTGCACAAAATGTGAATTAATTTTTAATATTATAATACCATAAAGTTATGGAACGTCGAGACCATTTAGGCAACGCCAAAGTCAATTGGCAAGTCTATGGTCAAAGTTAATTTAACAACCATGCTTTTCGTTTGTTTTTGTAGGTTATCGATAGTAAAGTATATGTATATTTAAGATGTTAAAATTGTATAATTAAGATGACGAATTTGTATTAACTTCTATTGGTCAAATATGCAGGTTAAGCAGTTAGAAAATATACACATAATACATGTTAAATTATAGGTTCAATTGGTTGATTACTATGTAGATCAAGATTAATGTATTTCTAGTTAATGTTGTAGGATTAAAGTTTTTGATTGGATGAATTAGACAACATTTATCTTGTAATACCAGTGTACAAGTTAAGTGTTTATGCTATCAAATGGTTTAATTGAAAATTAGTGATGCATGGTGAATTAGGAGTGGGAAAGGAAGGTGAATCGAAATATGACACATGTAACTATAGGATTAGTATCAAATCATGATTATTACAAAATTAATGAAAATTATGGGGTTATAAAGGTTTACTGGTCCTCCCTGGGTACCAACCTTAACCACCCGGATCAAACCACAACGGCCTCAGCCGACTGCCATCCAAAGGCCTCCCGGTAAGGTGTCCCGGACCCAAGCTACCGTAACCCGATGCCGATCAAGAACCCAACTGTTAGCTACCCGGGTCAAACCACAACGGCACACAAGCCGATGGGTACTAAGGGCAATCGGCTAAGATGGTTCTGATCCCGGTCATCGTACCCTGCACATATGCATTAATCCTTGGCCAGGTTTAGGGGTATCAGGGCACCCCAGGGAACGTATCATCACCGCACCATCACCCACCCATATCACATCATGTGATATGACGCAGGTCGACCACTCCAACTCCGAACGGAAGGGGCCACGCCTCACCTTGACCGAACGAATGGGGCCGATCGTCTCCAAACAAAATCCACATTTTATAAAACCAAATCCTTTTTTTAAATAAACATGGAAATCCAAAACAACTCAATTCAATATCCATTCTCATCCAGATAGGCAAACAAATAAAATCTCAATCATTGAAATCAAGTCAACCAGCAATATAAATCATGTCCTATCTAGATTATAAACATATGCAGTTTAAATCGTTTAAATCAAACTACATATTAATACTTTAAAACCGACGTGCGGGCAACCAGGCCCTGTCATTTTGGGTGTCAACAACCAAAATATTGTTATTATTAACTTTAAACCATGCATCTAGGTTTAATGCAGAAAATACGAATAACTTACCTCTCCGGATGGGTGTTTTTCCATTTTTAATCCTTTTCTCCCGCTCCGGGCTCGGTTCAGTGTCGTTAAACTCCCCTGTAATATCCTAGATACAGTGTATAAGAGAAGTGAAACAAAAACCAAGCGAAAAGACGAAAAAATGGGCCAAAACAACCGCCGACAGCCGCGGGTCTGGTTCGGGTTGAACCGGTTCAGCTTAACCGTTGACCGGTCAATAGTTGACCCAGTCAACATTGACCATTGACCGGTTAACTCTCGGATTGGGTCAGTCCAACCCAACTTGGGTTGACCCAACGGGCGTGCGACCCATGCCCCCATTTGCCCGCCGACGACAATTAATATCGCCAGCGCCGATTACGGCCTCCGTTATAACGAAATTTAGACCAAAACGCTCGTATCGATGAGACGGACTCAACCGTACCAAGAATCGCGAGAAAAACCAAGATTTGAAAAACCGAAACGAAAACTCCAAACTCTCGATTTTTCTCAGATCTCTCACAAAATACGGGCTCACCTTCAAAATCGCTTTAGCAGACTTTTTTATCCTTCAGAGACGAACGTTCCGACACCATGATCTCGTCGAACAAACATCGTTTGCCGGTGACGTCTCTCCCTCTCTCTCTCTCGGTGTGCGACGGGGGAAGGAGGTTTTTCCTCCTTCCTCTTTCTTTTGCCTTTCATATAATATAATAATATTATTAAAACATAATATTTATTTCGTGTATCGTTTTTAATTTTTGTTCGATTCCTTTTGTTCCACTAAAAATCTTAGTACGATTATGTGACCACTGATTTCGTAAAATTAACTTTTACGTCACATTTTAAAATCGTAACTCAATTTCCTCCCGAGATATCCCGATTTAATTAGTTTGACTAAGTCGTCACACGTGACATATATAACAAATTTACGTTCCGTATACGACAGTTGATTAGTCAAACTTCGCGAAAAAATTTCTTTAAAATTTGAGATTTAAAATTTCAAGTCCTTACAATAACCAAATAGGAGAATCAATGTTCGGAGAGAATATCTTTAGGAGGACAGGAAGTGAAGAGAGAAGCCATGGATGAGCTTTAGAAATCGAGCTCCTTTGTGGTGAGATAGGGGAATCCGAGAATCACCCAAAATCGCCTAAGGGGACAGAGCATTCTCCTAACCCGATCTGAGAGCTCTGAGAACTCTTTCGTGGTGCATGGCCAATGGGTGAGCTTTTCTTCCACGTTACTGATGGAGAGAGAGAAAGAAGTCAGCTTTTGTTTTACTCTTCAAGATGGCATGTCAAAGGAGAGAGACAATA